>CM025782.1:2146693-2316475 GCA_014636745.2 Centella asiatica
ATATATATATATATATATATATATATATATATATATATATATATATAGACACACACATATTTGGAAATTTAAAAACTATAAATATAGTATATGTATATATGTAAAAATAACATTGAGAGGGTATTGGAAAAATACTTTTGCATTGAAAAAGTTTAATTGCCCTTAAGTATATATGATAGTGATTTAGTTCACTTTAACATTTAAATTGTCAAAGTAAATACAAGTCATAATCAGAAAACAATTTCCTAATATATAACTATAAAAATAATAAAATTATATATTATATTATACAAGACTATATAATATATTACGCATAAATATGCACTATGCAAACCTATAGGAAGAAACTACATTATTTATTACTTTTGTTATCATCAAAACGTGACATTAAAAAATATGACCTTTCATAGTCTATCATACTAAGCATTATTTAAACAGAAAAAAAAAAATTAAAAGGTATTGATAGTTATCTTAATGTTTACATCAAATAATAACATGGTGTAATTCATGTATCATAAATAAATAATAAGAACATATATGAGTATTCCAAAAAGTTACATGAAAATGCACGCATATAATTACATACTACATTTTCCATTTTTCATAATCAAATAATAAAACACATAATACCCAGAAATAGTTCATGTAAGAAAAACCTGGTAAATAAGATCGACATCTTTTAACAATAACATTAACTCAAAATTTTAAAAAATATAATAATAAGAATTTGGCACAACTTAACGGGGATGTAGTCCTTAATTTAGACTTTTTAATGTGGTCTTTAATTCCAAGCAATTGATGAGAAGAAACTAAGAAAAATAAGAAGTATGGGTAGTTGAGATGAGAAGAAACTGAGGAATAGAATATGAAACTCACGAAGAAAGTGAAACCAATATGCATGTATTGCCGGATTAAGTGTGTGGATGAAGACATTTAAATAGAGAGAGGAGGTGGTTGTAGCTTGACCAGTTTTACGCAGATACGCCCTTTCTAAGGGCGTTTTCTCGTTTAGTATGTAGCACCATGGGTTGCACAGGTTTTGACTTCGAGTGGACATGAACTGATTGCGAGGAATTTGTCTCTTTTGGGGAAATCAAAGGGCGTGATAACCCTTTTTTTCTGAGTACAACTGCAAAAGCTGTATGATGTGAGATTGCATGCAGCTTTTTTTTTTTTCTTTTTTTTCCTTTTTTGTCATGTATGCATTATGCCCTTTCAATTTTAGTACGGTGTAATTATCAGAAAATTGAAAAAAAATATTACTTTTAAAAAATTCTGCAAAATAATTGATTGGGTGTGTGAGTGTGTACGTAAGTTTTTAAGCAATCACCTTCTATGTAACAAAAAAAAAAAAAAAAATTGACATGCACAATGCCAAATAGAATAGTGAACACCCCATTCGGCACACATGAGAGATAACCACAAGTCAATTGAGTTCCTTCTGCGATGTTGCATACATCTAGATACTCTTACAATCTCTCTACTTCCCTTATGAGATGTTCAGGCTAACCTCCAACATTTTTTATTTTTTATTTTTAATAGTCGTAACTAATACAAGTCTAATACCTAAAACTATGGAAATGACCCTAAGGGTGGAGATATCCGACCTTCTATTATCCATTTTACAGTGCCACAGTTAGATCCATTGATCTCTACACTAGAGCAGGTACTAGAAGCCACCGGTACTAGCCTCCAACATTGAAGAACTCAAAACATAAATTTCTACTCCATACCAATATTTGTATATTGTTACACACAGGTGAATTCCAGTAATTACATTTTTTAATCATAAATTTCCATAATTGAAGTTTAGCCTGCCGTGTTTTACTGGCATGAAATGAGATGTCCAATTTCATCTTGATTATAACCCCGATCCACTAAATTAAAGGACTAGGACTAGTTATGCAAACAATTACTATCTTCTGTACTAAAAACTAGAGATCTTTTTAATTAAACTTTAATTTAAATTTAGTTGATTTTATTTGATTTAATTATTGTAGTTCTATATAAGTAGTTTATAATAAAAACTTTTGGTTGCAAGTTCCATCTAAAATTTTATCAATTACATTAATTCTAAAGCTTAATATTTATTTGAATACGGTACTGGAAATTAGAACGGAGGGAGGAATTACCGACACAAAAAAATAAAAATAAAAAAAATCATCCTTTGCAGTTCCCAGCTAGAACTGAAACTTTTGCTTTACATTTAATGAAAAAAGTTCTACATGCAAATCACATTTCTGGCCAAAATTACTATACTAAGTTTTGGAGTAAAATTATTGCTTCAATGAAAACCAAATTGGTATCTGTTCAAATGCAAAGCCTACATAACCCAATTTAGATATCTACATGTCAATTGGGACAGAGAGAATAAAATGTCTACGATATACAACAATAAGCATGATATCAAAAACACGTTATTCTCTCTGTTCCAATTGACATGCTTAATAACCATCACCCTTTCTGCATCACAAATGGTACTCCCTGTCCCAATTAAAGAATCCACAAATGACATATAACTCATTTGTTTTAACTTAAAATTACGAGATTCTAAATTCTCAGAGTGTAATTATATTGTCAAAATCTAAAATTTTATAATTTTAACTTGAAACAAACGGGTACATAGTATACTGGTCTGGCCTGATTCTAAATTTAGTAGTTGCACCGAGAAAGAGGCCTACCACTTCCTCCCTGCAAAAAACACCCAAGCCATTACTCTTCCCAGCTGGAATTGGCTTTGGAATTCAAATCTCCCACCAAAAATCATCCAATTCCTTTGGAAAACTCTTCATGGTAGGCTAGCCACATGTCACGACCTTATAAAATCAAACTAACCGTGCCGGCACTTAGCGTTTTGTCACCCCTTGTGATCTTGTTAAGTCAGTCTTGATCCTCACTTTAGCCTCAAGCTAAAGAATCAAAGTAAAGCACACAAGACACTCGAACACTTAGAAGAAGTATAAAAAAAGCTTTTATTGAGTATTGAGTAGTTGGAGGCGTCCCACGACGTCTAACTACGCGATCAGCTAGCACCTCCTCAAGCTCCTTCTCAAAAGACTTTATCATCAGTGGAGGTGCCCTTGATGACTCGCCCCTTGATGGGTCTTCCACATCCTTGTGATATGGCTTAAGCATGCTCACGTGAAAGACGAGATGTATCTTCATATTTGGTGGGAGTTTTAACTTGTATGACACTTTGTCAACTTTTCCCACCACCTCGAACGGTCCCTCTTACTTGCGCACTAGTCCTTTGTGCACCTTGCAAAAGACCTTGAACTGTTGTGGAAGAAGCTTAACCATGACTATGTCTCCGACCTGATATTCCATTGGCCGCCTCTTTGCATCGGCCTACTTTTTCATCCTCTTGGCAGCCTTGGTTAAGTATGCACGGGCCATTTCAGTTTGTTCTTCCCACGACTTAGCCATATGTAGCACGCCTGGACTTCTTCCACTAGACTCACTTAGAATGGAGTGAGGTGTCAAAGGTTGGCGCCCAGTAGTAAGCTCAAAAGAACTCTTATTAGTTGTCTCACTCCTTTGCAGGTTGTATGAAAATTGAGCCATATCAAGCAACTTAGACCAATCCCTTGGTTGTTTTTCCATAGTCATGTGTCAATCCTTCTTTGATATGCTCTTTTATGTTGCATTTGGCTTGACTCATGGCTGTTAACTCGGCTTTGTGACTTAGGGTGTCCACCACAACATTAGTCTTGTCTGGTTCCAATTTAATCTTATGATCCACCTCCCTCTTAGGTGGCAACCTTTTGGGCAACTCGGGTGACATCACACCCTTGTTCTCCTCCAAGACGTGTTGAATAATGGGTGAAATGTCGGCATCGACGTCCCTCTTGGTGCCATCCTCAACCTTGGCCACTGCCAAGTATGCCTCTTCGCCCCTCTTTATGCCCTTGCCAAGTTGCATAACCAATAATGTCTTGTTAGGCTTGGTGCCTTGTAGAGCCGATACCATGCATGTGAAACCCTTTTCCATAATGCACAAAGAGTTATAATAATGCATAGGTATAACATTAACACACCTTAGAAACTCTATGTCAAGCACAATTTTAAAATCGTCTATAGGAGCGACATGGAAATCCACTTTGCCCGTCCATGAGCCAATACGTAGCCCCACACCATGTGCAACACCATCTAGTAGTCTTGCCTTAGCATTGACGGTCTTTAGTAAACCGCTCCTACTTGAAATAGTCAAGCCAACCCTCTTGGCATCGTCTTTAGTAATAAAATTATAAGTTGCCCCCGTGTCCACCATGATGTGGGCAGTCTTTCCATTAACCAACGCTTCCATGTGCATGAGCCCCTTGCTCCCTGGTGGTTGTGGCGTCGGTTTTGCCTCAAGTGCATTTAGAAGTTGAAGTGATCTAATGTGTGCATCAGAAGCTTGATCTATTATTCTTTCTTGTTGCTCCACCATAGCTGAAAGAGAACTAAGCTTTGAACAATCCTTCATTTGGTGTGGTCTTTTGCACACAAAGCAATCCCCCTTGGGCACAGAACTTTTCTTTGTGGCCTCATAGTCTTTCTGGCTCGAAGATGTCTTAGCATCGCCTTTCTTAGCATGATAATCCTTCGAGCTCCTTTCTCCGCCACCTATAACATGGTTAATACCCTTAAAATGTGGCTTAGGTTTTGAGGACTCACCTCGTTGGAACTCCGTTAATGACTAGGCAACCGCGATGACTTCATTTACATTCCGGCGTTGAAGCTCTTGTTTTGCCCAATTTTGCAAACCGTCCGTGAAGTAGAAAAGAAGATCTTTACTAGTCATGCTGGGAATTTGAAGCATGAGAGTGGTGAACTCCTTGACATACTCCCTAATGGTCGTCTTGTGATGAAGCTCCCTCATCTTCTTACGCGCCTCATATATGACATTTTCAGGATAGAATTGGCGCTTAAGTTTTCTTTTAAAGTCCTCCCATGTGTCAATTTTGCATACGCCTTTTTGTATGTCGGCATGCTTCCTACGCCACCACAAAGTAGCCACATCGGTGAGCTAACGAGTAGCGGTATATACCTTGGCATTTTCATCAGAGATGTTCACGCCCTCAAAGTATTGCTCAAGATCCCACAAGAAGTTCTCAACTTCCTTAGCGTCCCGTTTTCCATCGAATGACTTGGGCTTAGGAAGATCAGCCCTAGACACATCACGCATTGCCATGCCTCCTCCCAAGATGTCGGCTTCTATCTTCAAGAGTTAAGATTGAAGTGCCACAAACATGTCGGTCATCTTGGTTTCCATGCTAGAGATCCGTTCTTCCTTCATCACATTATTATTTTAGAGCTCTTGAACGTCCTCTTTGATGTTATCAATCTGCCCAAGCATATGATTTTTGAGGGCTCCAGAGTCATGCACTTGGCGTTCTAGGCATCCTCTAATTTCTCCAAAGCCCCCTTCAATGATAGTAATTCTATCTTCAAGTGCACTAATGTTAGAGTGTCGGGACTTACTTGGGTCACGGTTCTTCTTCTCATACCTTGGGACGATGTCCTTTCCCCTTTCGCCAAGCCCCTTGTTGGCGTCCTCGCTCCAGTTGATGACTTCCTCGACGTTGTTCGACATGGTGCCTTTCCTCCCACAAGATTACGCCCTTCGCAACCTTGAGCTCTGATACCAAGTTGTTACGGCCTTATAAAATCAAACTAACCGTGTCAGCACTTAGCACTTTGTCACCTCTTGTAATCTTGCTAAGTCAGCCTTGCTCCTCACTTTAGCCTCAAGCTAAAGAATGAAAGTAAAGCACACAAGACACTCGAACACTTAGAGAAAATATAAAGAAAGCTTTTATTGATGAGAGTTTAATAACTTTTAGAACACTTGTTCTCGGATGTTCTCGGATGATCCCACAAATGGAAGGGGTGCCCCTTTTATAGGCATCACCTCCTTAAGGGAAGTTTTTAGTTCTTCTAAAAACTTCTTTACAACATACTCTAAATAGGTCTTTCTAGACCTAGATATTTACAAAGGAAACTTCTAGAACCTAAGAGTTTACAAGAGAAACTTCTAGAACCTAGGTGTTTACAAAAGAAGCTTCTAGAACCTAGGTGTTTACAAAAGAAGCTTCTAGAACCTAGGTGTTTACAAAAGAAACTTCTAGAACTTACATATATATGATAAAAGCTTCTAGAACCTAGATATTTACATGATAATTCTAGAAAAATTCAACTCCTAGAGCTTTTTGCAATGTTCCATTATGCTACACTATACTCTAGGGTCTTCTTGAATTCTCTAGAAGGTTCCATAGCCAAAAACCACATGGGCATCTTAACTCCCTTGAGGAATTTAGCGTTGATGACGCATAGTGCATGTCGATGTCGAGCAAAAATTTAGCGGGACGTGACACACAGCTTCAAACCTTTACTGGTTAGAAAATAAGAAATGCCCAAAATGCCCCCATCTGACCGAAACTATAGACCATGGTTTAAGAAAATGTCATTATGCCAGGAAACTTTGGATCAGCATTTTGCCCATGTCCTTTGGAGACTTTGGTTATTTTCAAGATGTCGTTCCTTGTCTTGCACAGGAACCTCACTTGGCAAAAATATCCGGTTAATGGAACCCCTTGGAGAAGTTTCTTTGCTTTTAGCCTTTGGCATTTATGGAAAAGCAGAAACCTCTTTTCTTTCAAAAAACTTTAGTTCCAATCTCTTCATGTACCAGAAACATCTACACTCGTTCTCTTTCTTAGTTTTCATCGGTTAACAAAACCACTCTCACCTCTACCACCCCAGTAAACCACACACCAAAACCCAATCACCCATTCCGCCTTATCTTAACCCAATCAGAAGAACATACAGATGCCTCACAATTGAAGGAATTGCTTCGATAATAATCACCCAGGATTCTGAGATTGTTGTTTGCTCCTCTAGGAAGCTTTGTCATGTTTCGTACTCTCCTAACTTGGGAACTCTTTGGGGCCAGCATGATGGTCGAAATTTAGCCCGTCAATGCTCTATAAACCAACTGGATATTATATCTCACTAGCTTACATTTCCAAGGTTCTTGAAAATGCTAATCAAATGAAATGTTCTGGCTATTACCATCTCATCCAAAACTGCAGGAAGCTTTTGCATCTCCTTCAATACTGGATTTTCAGAAAGCCCCCTAAAGGCTCGAGGACCAAGCTTATAGACCTGACTGATGCAGCTCTCAAGCAGGACGCTCTTGTGTCATGGAAGAAATCCTCCTGTTCATATAGACCTTCAGTATCTTATTCTTACCTGTTGTGGGATTCCTTTGTTTTGCTTTTTTGGTGTTGTATTTTGAATGAATATGTAAGACCTCGTATTTTCTGGTTTTAATAGTTGCTTTGGGTTTTCTCCAAAAAATAAAAATAAAAATAATAATAATATCAAAAACATGTCACCTCTACATGACAAATTATACCTTCGCCTATATAATATTTGGCAAAACTGATCTCATCATCATTAATTAAATTGCAACTGCATAATTTGGTAAAGTAGCAAATCAAACAAATGACAACATAATTTATCCTAGAATACATTGGTATTTTTTATTAAAACAAAAACCCATCACTCAGTTTCCTACCGTTTGATACAATTGCAGCATTTACGTCAGGAACAAAGATCACCACTACAATTGATTTCTACCGCAAATATCTGCCTATGGCTATGGCTCTTTGAAGATAAGATTTAACCACAGAACACTAATTTCCTTTCTAAGAAAGGCAATTACTTGTACCGATCTGTAGTACCAAAGATATGACAAACGAAAAAAACGTATTTTATACAAAAAACGAATTATATACAGGGACCAATGGAGGTAAGAAACCAAACCTACTAATCAAAGTTAGAAGGAATGTCCATGTCCGTTTCTGAAGTATTTGCAATCTCGATCAGAGTTTCCTGCAAATACAAACATTTGTGGGAGTACAACAACGGACTACTTAAGAAACCCTCTAATAGAAAAAGTTAGGAATGAAGCATAGAGGTGCGAAAAAGCAAAGAAAAATTACCATAAACTAATAGCATATAGTTCCTAAATGTAGCATACCTGATCAAGGGTGCCTGAACGACAGACAATCCCCATATGTAAATTGTTTGTAAGATCTTCATTCATCTCACCATAATGCTGCATGGATAATAGAGAATTTTAACAACAATATCATAAATCTTCTTTGAAGAGGTTTAGATTGACCAAACACCAAGATCCAAATCTTTTGTGTCTATGTGTCTAGTAAGGGTCATTATCGACCTGACAAATAGATATCTGTATTGCTCCTTGTTCTAGTGCTTTCTCAGGGCAGCAGAAGTGGATGCAATACTGGTTTCCTGTTTTGTGATGCCACAGTAGTGCAATCCTAGGAAACATTAGCAGATCAGCTAAGGTTCAAATTGGTTAGTCCAACCACGATATAGTCTTCAATTTACATCGGACCTTGACAGTTGCCCCTAGAGAACCAGTATCAAGTTAACGTATGATCTCTTCCTACTAGAAAGCACATTGCTGTCTACCAACCCCTTTGGGGGTCTCCAATTAGTTATTAGCCCCCGCTTTCTGATGAAGTTACATAATTCCGCAGTGTAAAATCTTACATCAACATTGTTTTTCCATATACTGATACTTCAGCCTGCATTGATGACCTCGGACATTTTATACTCATGCCTTTCCTCAAATAGTAATTTAGTAATTTAAATCTTCAAACTAGAGGTTCATATTCATTCTACCAACCTAGTTCAAAAACAACAAAAAGAACCTACTAATAGTTCCTACTTATATGCAGTTTACAGGAACTGTTTTGTGGTTCGATATAGGGCTGGTGAACTGGGTGGGTAGAATGAATATGAACGACTAGTTTGAAGATTTAAATTACTAAATTACTATTTGAGGAAAGGCATGAGTATAAAATGTCCGAGGTGACCAGTGCGGGGGGGGGGTGTTGGAGAAGGAAAAACAAAGGCAGGCACAAATAATTCTCTACAAATTTAAAACTATCTTCCATATCAAAACACATTGGTGTGCAATACAAATCAACTTCACAGATCCAAAGCAACAGAACGCATGTTTAATCAAGTATTGTCAAGCAAAATCATTAGCCTACTGTAATGAATAATTTCAATTTTACACAAACATACTTTTTCAGGGTTGATAGAATGATTAATAGTTTCTTCAGTTAAGCCCTTTGAAGGAGCTTCTGGAGTTACCTGCATATAAGAAAACTAGGTTCGTATCATTTACATCTTTCGTTGGACTATTTTAAAGAGTCAAAATGATTCATACAAGATCTTCTTGGTTGCCAGGAAACTTTCCGCCTTCATGCAGTAACGGCTTAATCTCATTAGGTGTCACCTGTAAATCCCATTTACATAATTGAATAATCAAAAATGTTATAGAAATGACTAAATATTTAGGAGCAAGGTTTGTCATGACTCTTGCAAGTCATGTACCAGTTCAACTTGATCCATAGCATGAATTCTCCCTCCTTTACGAAGATCTCTCAATGTGCCCTGCGGATATGTTAGACAAAGAAAATGTTACAAGCATAATAGAATCACAAAAGATAAACAGAATGCCATTAATTGTGACAATAACAATCAAATTACAACCGGAGAGTTCAATTCGACAGGGATCTTGAAAATGAAAAGTTTATGCAATATTTTCCTAGAACAGTTGAAGAATGCTCGTTCTATTAAAGTTGTCTTCCATGAGTGATGAAAAAAACACAAAATATCAGCAGTGTTTCCCCAAAAATGGATATATCACAGAAGAATAAATCACAAACACATCCAAAACTCTAAAACAAAGAACCACCGAATGCTACTATACTTTTCCAAGAAAACACCTTATACAAGACAAACTCGTTTGTCCTCTAGACTTTAATGGATTAACGATAAGGCTTACTATGTTTCTCTTACCTTAAAGTCTACATATTATGCCAATCGCATTGGAATTTACTCATATTTAAATTTCTAGACAATGATACACTTACAATAAATACATAAATATACTCTTTCTCAACATACTTTTTTTAAAGCACCATCCATGCAGAGATTACAATCCACACGGAAGACAAGTCCTTCCAAAATAGAAGAAGAACAATGGAAGCATGTAAGTGGAAACAACAGGTATAAGTGAAGTACCGGCGTACCGCCAAACAATCTATGTAAGTTGGAACAAAGAAGTTATTCGGAAAGCTCCAATTATATGAGCTATAGTAGAACCAACATAACAAAAATCAAAAAATAAATATAAATCAGATAAAATAATATCCATTGACCAGCCAAAGAAGTTATAGCAATCCGGTCAACCCAAACTACCCATAAATTTGTGAAACAAATACATCCTTACAAAAACCTTGAATCTGCAGAGCATGAGATCTTCTGCCAAAGAGACTTACCGTAAAAACAGAAAGAGATAGATACCGTACCATACATGTAATAAAAAAAGTACCTATAAAATAAAAACAGAATTTCGGGAAAGACCTAACACTTATAACATTGCCAAAACCTCCGGAGCATCTTGGTAAGGACATGCCTCCCCTAAACTAGTTGGGCAGGTTAGAAAATGCATGATGGGCCAAGCTATTCCATGGGTGTCTGGTTGTGGAGATAAGATGGCCTAGGTAGGCAGGCTTAAGCAACCTGCATTTTTTCCTGAAAAATCCAATTATGACTTTGTAATACTTTTCCTATGTCACGATTTCCGAATTAAAAACCCATAATTGAAAATTAAAATACCCAGGCTTCAATTATCTTAAGGCTGCCCAATATCCCATCCATTTCTTAACAGCCTGCAATTTCCACTTGTATAACAACCTGCAGTTCTGTTGACATAATGAAGTACTGAACTTTTGATCATATTATTTGTTGATGTATACAACTTACATCAGATTCGATTTGCTCAAGACAAACACAACTATTGATAAACAGGTGAACCGATTAAACAAAAGTACAGCACCATTATCTCGATTATGCATGTGATATTGAGATGCTTCCTCCCATTATGTGCCTGGAAGTTCGTTCAGTTACATACACAATATTTAACTAAAAATGGATGTAAAATAGATCAATGGAACGAAATTGTTTTCACTCCTAAAAGAAAAGCCAAAACTTATCATAAGAACACTTATATCATAAATGCACTGCTTAGGAGCCTCCTAGGTCAGGCCTAGATCTCGAATACAAGGTCTAGGTGTCACTCAGCTGCTTGCGCCGCCTAGAGAATTTTAGAGCACCGCTAAATTCATATTCCAAACAAAATTCTTCAAAGAGTAAAGGGGTAGCAGATCCTCCATAAAGTACACATGTAATATTCATACCCATGCCTCTCACGACAGTAATGTAGAACAATCACTTCAATATATTATAAACATGATTTTGCATGGGAGGTGAAGGATTCAGATGAACTCAAGAAAACAACCCAAACACACAAAAAACAGACCAATCAGATTTGCACATCCATTTAAATAAAGAGACCAAGATCAAATATATGCAATAGTTCTCTGAAAATCGTTCAAACTTCCAAACAGACAACAAACTTCCAAACAGACAACCTTGTCCTCCGCAACAACCCCCCCCCCCCCCCCCCCCCCCCACAAAACACCACCCCCCCCCCCCCCCCCCAAAAAAAAACCCAAACACACACACACAAAAGTTGTTTTGTACTTTTGATTAATCATTTATACATGTTTTATCTTGGTCTCTAGCACAATAAAAAAGTTATAGAAGCAGTAGAAAATATTCTACAAGGCATTCATCATCCCAAGCAAATAATATATAAGTGGGATCCCGGAAAAGTTTTTCCCATTCAACAACTGTCATGATCTGAGTTGCTTCAGATCATGCACTTAACCAGAAACACAATTCAAAACAGCAATGAACAACTAAAATCACCAAACCAAGTAGTAAACAGTAGCAGATAGAAAATAAAGGACAGAATCAGAAACATAGGGGGGAATCTCAGAATCAGAAGTGAGGGACATAGCATTTGATGTCGGGAAAGAATGGGAGGAAGAAGGATAGTTGAGTCTCCATGGGAGCACTCTCAGATATTCATTTCATTCATCAAAATCAGGTTACTCCTACAAGACACTATTCACGTATTTATGCTGCTAGAAAACATAAAATGAACCTTCTCTACCCCTTAAACAAACCCTGAAAGCAACAATCAAATAAAATGACCTGAGCACCCCTCCAAAACTAACTAATAACTATTTAAGGAAACATATAAGTAAAAGTGGCCCATGGACAATGAGCTGCTCATGACAACAACTCACTACACAAAGTCCAGGAATTCCAATTTCATAAAACTAAATATTGAAAAATAAAAACATGCAGAAAAGGTATGCTATATCTCATGTGAGCTACTTTTGAATAATATTAGAAATACATGAGGAAACAAAATTAAGAAAAATACATGTAAGAAAGCCAAGATGAACAAACCTTATTTGCCCACATTAGCCCACAGGCATTACAAAGTGTCCTTGGACCCGCTGGACCACGACGCATTGCAGGCGTAGAATTCTCACCAACGCCACAATGATGACAACTCCGCAGACTTTAGGGACAGGATAATCAGAAATAAAAGCAAATCAAGTATTCTCTATCAATTTCAATTGGGACAAACCTTCAATAAGATTGTGAAATGCAGAAACAGAAGCTTCACTTATAATTTTCAACTCACAGAGTTTCTGGATGATGTTTGGCATCTTGCTGGGGTGAAATCTTCCCAGCATCCCAATTAGTAGACCCTGAACCTTCTCTCACTGATGCAAATTGACCATTCTTTCGGTGCATCCTAAGATACATATACACAATAAAGTAAACTTGGTAACTTCTGAGACACAACATTAACTCTCGTATAATAATTATCTTGGTGGCAGTCCTAAACTGATCACCAGAAAGTCTACAGTTTCATTTCATAATGTCAGTTATCAATATTACATGTTAGTGTTATGACGAGAATTTATATCCAACAGATCTATTCCTGGCATAACCTAGAGAACAGGGGACCTAACTTTCATACCTCAGCAACAAGACACTGCTGTAACTGCAAGTAACTTTTATTTATTTATGTACCAGCACACAGCCTATTTTCCCATGACATATTCTCTATGATTTCATAACAGCAAAGAATCTGAACATCTTACCTCTGGTGCGGGTTTAGTAAAGGGCTAAAAGTTCACACACACCATCATTGTGGTAAATCAAAATGAAATAGGGCCCTTATATAAAAATTAATATCTCAATTGAAATTGAAAATTACAGCGTAAATGTGGATTCATGTACATAGAGTTAGAGTATCATAAATAGTCCCTCCATATGCTTTTATATGTTGTTTTAGAGAAAAACACGCTTATTAAGAAGTGTATTAATTTTATGTCTAGTTGACCAAAAAGGTTATAAAAGTTCAATATTGTCCTAAATTTTGTTGGCAGCAATTAAAGAGAAACAAATTAGTATTAAATGCATGGATAATTTAGAAAATGACATCATAAGTACTTCATTGGAAATTAAAAATGACATGTATAAGAGAGTATATTTTTCTCTCTAAAAAGACATGTAAATATGAATGGAGGGAGTATTAATTAACAGTCAGTCCCCACAAGAATACAAACAAGTGCTCTACATGCCGTATTATCCACACACAAACACAGTATGCTATGTAACCTTATATAAAAAACAGATCTATAGTGGTCCATTCCAAAAATAAATGGCTGGAATTTGAAATGATTTAATGACCTCAGCAGGAACTTACGATGGAATCTACCCCAATGGACTACTGTGGCTTTTGAGATTAACTAGTTCTCTCTAGCCTCCAGGGTTGCCTCTTCCCCTCTTACGGTTTAAGAATACAAATTATGGAACTTCAATTAACTTAGCCAGCCTCAGTTCCACACAGATGTCAGAGAGCTCTATTCCTAATTTTTGTGTAGCTCAATAAACTAGATCAAATCAAGCTCTTTATCTTTGAAACACATGGCTATATATCAATTTGTTATATAACCTTATCTTTGAAAATATGTAGCGAGATACTTTTTGGCCCAAATTTCAGCCAAAAAGTATTATGTGATATTATTGAGGAACAATTTTTTACAAATATGCCCCCTTGCAATAAGATGCAGAGCGAAACAAGGAACAAAGTAAAAGCATTTCCAAACATTTTTACTACATATTGTGCATTCTGTTCCACTTTTTCAGGAATGTTTTAATCAGGTCCCAAACTCCCAATCTTCAGCCGTTCATTCTATGCATGGTAGGACGGTCGGCTGGAGATTGTGTTCAAACAGTGCTTCTAACTAATGGTAGAGGTGGATCAGTTCCTAATTGCAACCCCCCCCCAACACACACACACAAAAATATCATCGGTATGTGTAGTAAACTAGTAGTATAGAGGTGTGAGTAATGCACATTGTAGTGACAACACTTGACAGGCTATCATGATCTGGCATTAGAATAGTCGTAGTAGCAGCTGCTGAAAGTAGTCTTAGTCTTAGTATAGGTAATGAACTACAGCAGCAGTTCCATCAGCCTATATGTATGACATCCTCTTCTTGTAATATACACACGACAAATATCACAGATATTATATGAAGTCTCTCTCTGGTTTCTATCTCTTTTTATTGGCAATAAATTGACACACACAAAAGATTTGGGAAGATAAAATGAAAGTCAATACAATTTGTGAGCTAAGCACATCGAATCAACTGCCAATCTCAGCTACTTCGGGCAAAAGGCAATGTTAATGTTATCACGATATTCAAGATTCAAATTTTCATGTATAAAACCGAAACATCATGAACAATACTAACAGTGATCGGAATTTGTGAATGAGAAAAGGAGATGTATAAGAAAATATGAACAGAATATTAACACTTGATAAGAGAGAGAAAGTTACATACTTCTGAATAGGACTTCTCTCTTCTCTTTTGGTCAGAGTGGATCAAATTTGAAAAATATAATCATTGAAAAGGATTACTGTGTTTCTTCATTTCCTCCCTGGCTAGAGTGCTTCCTAAAGAGATTAAATCGAACTTTCTTTCCATCGGATTCACCTAAAGACTAAAGCTAGATGTCTGAAACACGTACCAACCAGTTGGTTGATTCAATAGGTCCACAGACGTATATCAAATAGTCTAATGCAATATAGAGGTGAAATCTAATCAAAATAAAGGTGGTATATCAGACTATCTTTTTGAGCAAGAGCTAAGAAGGCTTTGTTTTACTTGTACTGATGCAGGAATCCATACCCATTGATTCAGTCCAGGGTAAACAAAATTACTTACACCAGGGATATTTATCAGATAAGTAAGAATAATATTAGGACAGTGGCCAAAGGTGGAAAGCTTTTACACAAATAAAGGAATCTGCTAATTTATCTAACCACTGGAAAGTCTCACTATAACAGCCAATGTCCTACTCTGGCAAAAACAGAAAACAATTTACATAACCATTTATGGAGAGAAAGCCCCATCCCCAGGCCCCTTCACTTTGTGAAGGAGAGTTAACTAAGCCTAGCAATAAAGCAAGCATATACTATGTTGACAATGAGAAAAGGAAAAGGTTTAAGAAGACGTCATCATCCAACAAAACTGCTTATTTTTCTGAATTAGTCAATAAATAGTCTAGCAAAACCAAACGTAGGAAGCCACACAAAGCAATTTCAATAATAATAAAACTTCGTCCTTTTTCATTATTTATATTTTCACCAATAAGTAGATTTTCTCACCTCTGAGCAACCTCTTTCCGAACGGTGTACCTAATCTTTTTTTCAAAGCATCGCTCCTTTCGTTTTTCACGAAATCTTACCAGAGATGCTATTCTTCGGGAAAGATTTGAGCGTTTGGGTGTACCTTCAACAACCTAAGTACAATCATTGTAGATGGTATGAGAATAGATTGTAAGTATTTATAATCACCAAAATATCTTCCACTGCAGAATTACTCTGTTATTTGGTTCAAAAGGAACTTCTGTTGGTACATCAACAGGAATTTCACATCCTCCCAATAGCAAGAGCACAGCTTGTACCTGTAAGATAAAGCTACGCCAAATGATGCACAGCAGAAAAACTAAGAAACTCCCAAGAGAAAATAATTAATCTTAACTTTGAGAGGTGATGTGGCGGGGCACAAATATGGCCAGAGAACACACCTTTGAAGCTTAAGTTTTAGAACAAACGTATTTCTACTTAAAGTCAATTGATGCAGGACAAAGTCGAGAAACAATTTGGGACCAATATATGCGTCTTTGGAATTGTTTTAATAAGCCCAAAACTCTCGGTTCAAACCCAAGGAAAAGAAGATTCTAGTTCCTTAATTTATTTATTGTTTAGTCATTATTTATTTTATAATTATCTACTAGAATTTTAGTTTAGTATTGTAGTTATCAATTAGAATTCTAGTTTAGTTAGGAAAGTTGTTTCATGTTCAATTATAAATAGGGATGTAATCTGTGATTTTATTCATTGGGAAATATTATAACTTCTGAGTTTTCTTTGTGAGATTTCCGCCTTGTACTCAAAGGAATTGACAGGAGCCTGCACAAGAGATGGAGCATGTGGTTTAATTCGATACAACGTGCAAAACCTTACCAGCCCTTGACATATGAACAACAAAACCCGATTAAGCACTAAAGAGAAGGGCAGGGGCAGAAGAGTTTGTAGTTCTGGGCATCCGCCCCTTATTTCAGTCAGAATGAGTCCCCGGAACGCCGGGACATTGGCTTCCGCCAACGCAATCCACAGAAATTCCATGAATCCACAACGCCATCTCATACCACAACTACTGAACCAAAGTAAACATCACACCATCACCATCAGATCACCTCTGTCAGATTGCCTTCGTCGGATCGTCAAGTCAGGTCGCATCGTCAGATCTCACAGTCAGGTCGCGTTGTCAGGTTGTCGTGTCATCAGATAGCGTCATACTTTTGCTTCCCTCTCTCTTCTACTCTTGCTCTTACCTGTAGCTGCTGCTGTTTCTGCTCCTGCTCGTTTATTTTCACGATTGCTGCAAGTGTTAATCATGGTTACTGCTGGAAAAGTCAATGCCAAATTAGATGCTTTCATTCAAGCGCAAGAGGAAACTAATAAAATGATTGATCAGCGTCAAGCAGCCATTGTGGAATCAGTTGGAAAACTTGTTGAAAATATGCAATTTCTCATGAATGAACAGAAAAATAGGAGTCCTCCGTAGTCTCCCAAACATGCAGAACAACCTCGATTTAATGCAATCGACAAAGGAGTTAAACTAGAAGTTTCAGAATTTTATGGAGACCAAGAGCCTGATGTGTTCTTTGATTGGATGCACAGTTTGGAGATTTTCTTTAATTGGTATGATCTTTTAGATGTCAAGAAGCTAGCTTTTACCAAGGTCAAATTAAGAGGTATTGCTCGTATTTGGTGGGAGCAATATAAAAAGTTTAGTTATTCTCCTATGACTAGATGGGAGAATATGAAGACTGTCATGGTCCATTAGAGGCCTCTAGACTACAAGCAACGTGACTCCCTCCAGTGCCTCCCTCCAATTTACGAAGTTGCTGCAAGGAAATAAATCAGTTGCAGAGTATACACGAGAATTCTACAACTTGGCCGCAAAATCTGAGTTTCCTTTGGACGAAGATGTGATGATCACTATGTACCGAGATGGCTTACGTAGTGAATTTTCGGGAGGTGTAGCATCTAGTCGGTGCTTTTGATTGAAAGATACCGTCCAATTAGTTACTCAGACAGAAGATGAGAACAAAAAGAAAGGTTCTGGAAGAGTTCAAATTCAGCAAAATCACATAACTGAGCCTACTTTTATGGAGTCCACGAGGAACAATCCATAGCCAATAGAGAGATCCAGTCCTTCAACCTCTAGTACGACTATTCGCTCTTCAGTGTCGTCTCAAGCTAGCAATAATCCTCCTTTGAGATGTTTTAATTGTCAGGAATTTGGACATAATAAATACAATCGTGCATCTCCACAAATGAGCTTTGTCCCTTCAAACCCACAGGTTAATGTCATTGAAAAGGAGCAAGAAGACGCAACAATAAAAGAAGAGATATGTCCGCCAGCTGAGGATGTTGAATACATACCAACTAAGGAAGACTAGGAAGTTGACGAGCATTTGGTGATTAGACCTTTGCTTACAGTTAGTAAAAAGTAGAATGATCCCTAACTTCATCGAGGAAGGATATATTTGATGAAAGTGAAGTGCTTAGGCCAATTATGTTCTCTCATAATTGATACCAGTAGTTGCACTGATATAATTTTTTTGAGGAAGCTGTTAAAAAATTAGGTTTGAAAGTTGAGCCTCACCCAGAGGCTTATGACATTGCTTGGATAACAGATACAAAGCTACGGGTGACTCAAAGATGCTTACTTACATTTTCAGTTGGCAAGCTTACGGACACGATTATGTGCGATGTTCTACCTCTTAAGGCTTGCCACATAATTTTAGCGCGCACATGGCTTTTGGATTGAGATGCACATCATGCAGCCTGCCCCAACACTTATTTTATCATCAAAGACAACACCAAGTATACTTTGACTTGCGCTATTGACATGCCTAATTAAAAGTTAGTGAAGAAGTCATTGGTGATGCATCGTGTCCCTCACTTCCTTGATAACATGATTTCTTGTGTGAACTCGCCCGAGTTGAGTTCATTTAAGAGGGGGATTACTGATGTCGGACAAAGTCAAGAAACAATTTGGGACCAATATATGCACCTTTGGAATCGTTTTAATAAGCCCAAAACTCTCAGTTCAAGCCCAAGGAAAAGAAGATTCTAGTTCCTTAATTCATGTACAACACTTTCTTTTATGTACTTCCTCAGTCTTCATCCATGTCTAATTCATTTACAACACTTTCTTTTTTAGATGTCCCACAAATTTGTAACATTTCCTTTTATGGAAAGTTTTTTCACGTCTTTTGTCCAAACTATCCTTACATCATTTACTTTATATCATATCATTTTACTTTCAAACACTTTTCTTCCTACCTGATCCAAATTTTAAATATACGGTCCCACAACTTTTACTCATTCTCATCCTTAACCACTCACGTTCAAAAGCCAATATAGACAATTAAACAAAAATTAACTTATTTCCTTAGTAGTTATGCATTGTCAAAGTGTGTAAATGGTGTGCAACGGAGGAGGGTATTTTAAACTATAACAACTAAGCCGACTCCGTGATTGTAATTGTATCTGTAACTGTAAGAAGATTGTATTTAATATAAAGCATAGATAGACAGACAGATAGATAGTTAAAATTAGTACAGAATACCAAAATCACATCAAAATTGAAGTTCGTAGCTTAGACAAATATAAAAGTACCAACAAATTACATCAAATTAAAACAACATTTTTACAATCAAGAACTAGAATAGCTTCTAAAACAATACAAGGAATGAAATGAAGCACCCAATTACCTTCTCAGGAGTAACAGCCGGAAAAACATAAACCTCCCCTTCAAAAGCAAGAGTGAGCTCACTAGTCCGAGAAGCAACCACTACACCACCACCGCCATCACTTTGGCTATGGATATGATCATGCATACTACTTTGGTTCTGATTGTGGTGGTGGTGGCGGTGCTGCTGCTCCAGCGAGTTCTTGGCATGACCATTTTCCAGCTCATCTATAGTAGCATCATCATCATCAAAACCACCGTCGTCCTCGTACTCACCCTCCTCGTCACCATTATCGCTAATCTGTATACGTGGTTGGACCTGCATGTGATCATCGTACGGACGAGCCTGAAGTGGCTTTGGATTTGCCGCCGCCATAACCAAACAACATAAGAAATATATCAAACTCTGATATCAATCCCTACGCTCCCAAAGCAATAAGCCCCAAGCTCCACAACTGCAAAAACCTAGAAACAATAAAGCTGGAAATTGAAGAGTAGGTTTGAATCGGGAGATTTGAAGGTTGAGTGAAAGAGGGGATGAAGGGCGAGAGGTGAAGATGATGACAAAAGGAAAAAGTAAAGTGCCCTACATTAGGCAAGAATTGCCCCGCCTTGTTTCCTTGAAAAGACTCTATTTGGTAACTTTCTTTTTATTTTTTTCCCCGGTTTTTTCCTTTTATATCATACATATGCTAGCCACCTTTGCACAATAATGCAGTGATAAGGTATATCAAAAACATATTTTTTTTTTCCATTTTTTTTTTTTTTAGATTTATAATGGGACAGAAGCCCAAACAAAATTAATGACAATAACGAAGGAAAGCTCTCCAACTTAAGTCATCAAACAAGAGTGACTTGAGAGCATAACGAGGAGTATTAAAAAGAGAAAAATAACGAAGGAAAGCTCTCCACATATTTTCTTCGTTGCACTCACATTTGCCGAGATTTATCAAGCAAATTACACACAGACGGAAACAACTGCGCATCACGAATCAAACCTCCATCTCTATGCATTAAAACTGTGGCTAAAATCAAGAAGTCAAGTTCCAACACCACAAGCCTAACACCCCCCACAATTCAATTATTTCTCCATTTCCACGACATCCACAAAGTAATTGCGAAAATCATAGACCAATCAAATGAATCATATTTTTGTTTACTTCGAAATTGCTAACCACCCAATCTATAATGTTTTTCTCATCTGAAGATGGCCAAAAGCATCCCATACTTTCTTCGATTCAGGACAATCTCTTAACATATGGGCTACAAACTCAATGGTTAACCCACACCTACCACACAAGGGATCAGAAATAATACCATAGCTCCACAGCAACTCCTCCTTGGTGGGATACGAAGATGCATGACCTTCCAAAGAAAAAAATTGATCCTTGTTGAGCCTTTCCAACCCCAAATTATGAAATTATAACCTCATCTAATAATATCAACACCTGCATCTTTACTCGGGTGATAAATCGCTAAAATATGAAACATAATTTTTACTATCATAAATACTACCCCCTTCTCAAGAACATGAGTATAATAATTTTTTATCTGTCTACTTCACTATTTCCTTCCTAAATAGAATAATAAGTCTAACTATCATATTTTTAAAAATGTTATATAAATACACCTCAAACATATAACAAAATATTTACCTTTATAAAAAAAAATTCTCAATTTGTGTGTAAATTGTATTCCAACCATCTTCTTTGGGACAGAGGGATTAGTTTATATTGTGTATTATTTGAATACCTCTAAAAGAATATAATTGAAATCAATAAAATTAATTTAATAAGTAAAGAGGATCAACTTTTACCAAATTTCTAATTTATAGGTGAAAATTCTCACATAATTTAGATCACGCTATAAAGTAAAAAAAATAATAATTATTATCTCTATTTCGAAATTAAAAATATGTTTCTATTTTTTATGTGAAACAATGAAAAAATAAACCTAAATTAATATCCATTTAATTCATTATACTTGATACAATTATTATAATCTCATAGTTTATGACAAAAACTTTGATAACAACATAATTTGAATTAAAAAATTTAAAGATTACGTTAAGTTTAAAATTTAATATGTCGTCATTTGACTAAAAAAATCAAAACTTATTTATAATTTTAAAGTAGATCAACTAATTATCAATAACATAGCATGTTTTAAGAACATAGGTCACCTTAATGCTATTCAAAAGTTTCTTGAACCAATTTGGATTCTCACATTAAATTTATTCTTACCTATAATTTTGAAACAAAATGGGTAATTATCAACTACATAACAAATTTTAAGAATATAAATCACCTTAAATTTCCTACCTATATTATTTTGCACATTAAATTTATTTTTCACTCATGAAGTTAAACTTGGCTTGAATAATTTATGTTTGCTTTGTGCACTCAACATTGTTATATAAAAAATACTTTCAGGCCGATATTCTCTAAAGATCAAAATTTTCAAAAAATTGTACCCATTTTTTATCATTCCTTAACAGTCTACGTTTTTGTAGAGATAATTCCACTGGCCAGTTAATCTTATAATCATAAATTCCAGCATGACCATACTTGTTTTTTGTCACTCGCAAGAAGTTTTATTTTGTATGAAATATAAAAATTACCCTTTGTTATTTGTTCTTTCATTTCAATTTTTAACCTTTGATCTAGTGTGTTTGTCTCCTTCAAGAATCTTCTATCGCTACTCTTCGCCTGACACTATCGAACTACAGCTCTCCATAGCTATTAATATAAAATTATATCTATTTTTCATCCCCATTATTCTCAACTACAGTCTCTCACCTTCAATCACCGTAACCACCGCCATCGTCGTAGTCTCCCGCCGTTGTTACTACCATTTCTCATTCTTTCCTTATTATCTCAACACGGTCACATCAAATCTTCATCTTCACAAAATCTATTTGTTCTAATATGAGATTTATGATCGTCGACATTAGATATTATTTGCTACTACCATATCTACTAGTATTATCACCGCCATCGACAACTTCCTTAATTGTTTACACCTCTTCGTCATCCATCACCACTGTTATCCGTTGGCACTTCATCCTCGATCATCAAACCTGACATACTCTATTCAACTATCGTAAGAGTTAAATGATGATGATAATGTTTAGAGAATAAATTGTGCATCTGTAAATACTTAAAATACTTTATAAACTTTAATATCAGTACAAAATGAAGAGAAATGTCTGTTGTTACTCTAAAAAGATTGAAATGTCGTAAAATGAAATATTTTAAGGACTTAAGTGAAGAGGAATTGTTGTTACTCTAAAAAGATTGAAGTATTTCGAACAAAAGTTCAATGATTAAGAATCATCAGGGAAACCCGTCAAGACAACCCATCAGGGGATAACTAAGGCAGACCAGGGGGATGACTAAGGCAGGTCAACCCGTCAGGCGAACACGTCAGGTATGACAGTGGCTGACCAAACTCATCAGGGAACACGTCAGAGTATGATCAAGACATGTCACCTGTCAGGGTAAGGCATCAGGAAATGACAGTGTCAGGCCAACCCGTCAGGAGGAAAGCTCAACACTGCATTCGTGAAAGCCGTCAGTGTATGTCTTAAGTCATAACATCAGTGGATCAAAGAAGTACTGAGTAAAACTCAAGTGAAGGTTGAAATCCTGATCTAGTCTTTTATCAAGACTTGTAATCAGGGGATCCAGAAGTACTGATCAAGTTCATCAGGGTTTGTCGTCAGTGGATGGTTATGACTGCATACACCCTTCATCAGAACTTACACTCAAATCAACGAAGTTTGTTGTAGAAGTAAGAGATATTAACTGGAAAGATATTTCTTGAAGTTTGTTATGGTCCAATGAGAACTCTTGAACATTAAATGCACACAGATCAGGGGAAGAAAAAGAAGCAGCAAAAAGCAGCAAAAGTCTATCACAAAAGACAACGATGTGATATATATGCGACTGAGTTGAGAAAAGTAGCACGTCTACAGCACGTGGGTTCAACCTCTGATTTCTATATATGCAAAGGAGTTCTTATTACATAAAACGAGATCAATCCAACAGATCAACAAACAAAGAAGCACACAAATCACTAGAGCAGATTTATAATATATCTTGAGAGAAATATTTCAAAAAAAGATTAGAAACTAGTGAATGTGAATTAGAAGCTGTAATTTTATTACAGATTTTGTAGCTGTTTATTTCCAAAAAAACATCAACTTTTAATACAACTATTTTAACTTGAATATGTGTGTTCATATATTTTAGTTTTTCTGTTCTTTGTAACTGTTTCCAATCAGGGCCAATGAAAAAGAACAAATAGTTTGTAGTGCTTGCATTAACCCCCCCCCCCCCCCCCCCCTTGTACAAACATTTGAGCCTATATTATTCTAACAATTGGTATCAGAGCCTATTAGCATATTACACTTGCTAACAACGATCAACATCTATGGCCAACAAAGCTGGAAATAGTAAAGTCCCCGTGTTGGAAAGGGGAAAATACTTCTTCTGGAGACAACGCATGACAGTTCATCTTAAAGCAATCGATGATGAATATCTTCAAATCTTAGAAGAAGGCCCTCACATTCCAAAGAAACTCATTCCTCATGAGGTGGTTAATGGAGTCAGTGTTCCAGAAAAGTTGGTTCCAAAAACAACTGATGAGATGACTCCTAAGGAAAGAGAAAAAGTGAAAAAGGATCTCAAGATCACAGGCATCCTATATAATGAGTTAGATGATGATATGCTGAATAGTATAATGAATCTTACAACATCTAAATCTATATGGGATACCATACAAATCCTTTGTGATGGAACGAAGGAAGTGAGGGAAAATAAACTGCAGCTGTTGACACAACAGTATGAGTGGTTCACAATGAAAAATGGTGAAACACTTACTGAAATGTTCGACAAATTTAACAGGTTGGTAAATGACCTGAGATTATATAGGAAGGCCTATGCAAATAAAGATGTGAATAGAAAGTTCATGAGAGCCCTTCACATATCATGGGATCCTAAGACGACAACCATTAGGGAATTCAAGGAAATGAATCTCCTAGACTTGGATAGGCTTTATGGCACCCTAAAGACATATGAACTTGACATTCAACAAAGATCTGAAATGTCAGGGGATGCTAGGAAACTTAAATTTGTAGCTCTGATGGCTACCAAGAAGGACAAAGAAGAAGCAAGACCCAGTGTCTTGATGAAGCAGCAGTCAGGGGATGTTGAACTTGAAGGAGACAACGAAGCTGACTCCAAGGAAGATGAATATACTCCTGAAGAGTTAGAGGAGTTGGATGAAACCATGGCCTTTCTTGCAAAAAGGTTTTCCAAGCTGAAATTCTAAAAGCCTGCGGGATCCAAAAGATTTTCAGCAAGGATGCCTAGTAGCACTAAAAATTTTATTGACAAATCGAGAATAAAATGCTACAAGTGCAATGAGATGAGCCACTTCGCAAATGAGTGTCGCAAGGCCACAAAAGAAGGTGAATCCAGGGGCAAGGAAGCTGAAGTGGACTACAAAAAGAAATACTTTGACCTTCTCAATGCCAACAAGAAGGAAAAAGTATATATTGCTGAGGGAAAGGACTGGGCTGATTCAGATGAAGAAGATGCTGAAGAATATGTCAACCAGCCCCTGATGGCCTTATCCACTGACAGTAGTAGCTCACAAGTAAGTCTTGAAATTTCCTCTAACATGTCCAAAAATGATTGTGTTAAAACTGTTACGGAAATGGCTTGTGAGATAAAGGATGTCTATGACACCCTGAGGAGTGTAGTAGCGGAGACTGAGAGAGTGCAAAAAATAAATGAGCACTTGACTGCAAGAAACACTCTTTTAGAATCAGAACTCTCCAAACTTGAGAGTCTTGAAAAAAAACTCTCAAGGACAAAAAATCTTCTTGACTGTGCTATCAAAAAAGAGGAATGGACCTCAAATCTTCTAAGTCAAGAAAGGGAAGTCATAAATAAAATGGAATGAGTCTAGCAAGAAACTGGAGGATCAATTAAACAGTCAAAAATCTGATCCCAAATCTGGTTTAGGCTATGTAGAGACTCTAGTGAAGCAACCTCCCATTGAGGTTGAAAATGCAGCTAGCTTTGGAAAAAGGTCATTACAACCTATTAAGTTTGTAAAGGTTGTAACAAAGTTGGAAAAAGGGAATATTTTCCCGACGAGTGAAGCTTCCACAAGCGGTGGAAGTGGCAAGAAACATATTCTTGCCAAAGCATTCAATCCTCCTGTCAGAAAAGAACCAGACTATGCATCAGTGGATACACAGTCATCAGGGGGAAAGAGTGCATCAGGTCGTCGTAGCCCTTCAATGGAAAAAGGCCTATCAGGGGAAAATAAAAAGAATAGGAATGGTAAGCTAGGTGTAAATAAGGCTAGTAATTACACTTCCATTCATGAATCCCCTAGGAAAGTGTGCTAGAATTGTGGTAACATTAATCATCTATCTTTTCAATGTAAAGAGAAACCACAAATTTTGACTAGCACAATTTTATATGCTGATGATTTACCAACTGCTAAAGCTTGCTCCTCCAAAGATAAAGGCAAGATAACTGTTGAGAAATCAAAATCATATATTGAAGCTCCTAAAAAGGAGAAAGTTTTAAATTTGCCAAAACCTAAAGTCATTCATAATGAAAAAGTTGTATCACCATTAACTTTGACTAAACCTAAAGGACCCAAAGCCACTTGGGTACCAAAAACAAATTAAATGTTTCTTGTGTGCAGGAAAAAGTCAAAGGCAGTCAAGTCTGGTTTCTAGACAGTGGTTGCTCAAGGCACATGACATGAAACAAAGCCCTGCTCACAGAATTTCAAGAGAATGATGGTCCAGTGATTTCATTTGGTGATAACAGCAAAGGACTGACTCTTGGTTATGGCAAAGGAACAAATGGGAATGTCTCATTTGAAAATGTAGCACTAGTTGATAGGCTTAAGCACAACTTATTAAGCATAAGTCAACTATGTGACAAAGGATACATCATTTTTTTCAAGGGGGATCAATGCTTGATCTCAAACGAGGATGATGGGAAGCTGGTTTTGTCAGGGATAAGAAAAGGAGATCTCTATGTTGCTGATTTCAATTCAGTAAGTGGAGAATCTTGTTTCTATATCAAGGCAACCCCTGATGAAAGCAGATTGTCGCACAAGAAGCTCTCTCACCTAAACTTCAAGGCTATCAATGATTTAGTGAAGAGAGAGTTGGTAACTGGACTACCCCAAATGGAATTCATTCAAGAAGGGTTATTTTCAGCTTGTCAACAAGGGAAGTAAACGAAAACATCCTTTGTCAACAAGGAAGCCACAATGATTAAAGTTTCAATTCAATTGTTACCTATGGATCTCTTTGACCCTGTCAATATTATGTCAGTGTCAAAGAAAAGATTTGCAATGGTCATTGTGGATGACTACACCAGATACACGTGGGTGAAGTTTCAAAATTCTAAATCAGAAGTTCCTCAACAAATCATTGACCATATGAAGAAAGTGGAAACTAAGTCAAGGTTAGTGGTTAGAACATTAAGGACAGACAATGGAACTGAATTTAAGAATGCAGCTGTTGATGGTTTTTATGTGGAGAAAGGCATCAATCATACATTTTCTTCTCCAAGGACTCCTCAACAGAATGTTGTAGTGGAAAAGAAAAACAAAACCCTGATAGAAGCTGCTAGAACAATGCTAGCAGAGACAAGAATTCCTACCTATTTTTGGGCTGAGGCAATTTCCTCTACTTGTTTCACTCAAAATAGGTCCTTAATCAACAAGGCTTACAACAAGACACCATATGAGCTAATGACAAGGAGAAAGCCAAACATTAAGTTCCTACATGTTTTTGGATGCAAATGCTTTATATTAAGGAACTTTGGTGAGAACTTAGGAAAATTTGATCCAAAGGCTGATGAAGCAATTTTCCTAGGTTACTCCTTAACATCTAAGGCCTACAGGGTTTATAACAGGAGACCTCAGGTGGTGATGGAGTCTATAAATGTAGGTTTTGATGATTAAGAGATTTCTGGACTTGAAGACCCTGGTTTTCATAAAAAGCTCAGATTTGAAAATGAAGATGAGACTGATTATCAAGAGAATGAAGCTGATGAGTGCAAACAAATGGAGATCTTATCCATTCCTGATGTTAATCCAAACACTGTAGAAGCCCTTTCAATAGATAGAGTCAATTTCCTGGACAACAGATCAGGGGATAATCCATCAGGGGATCATCCATCAGGGCATGCACCATCAGGGGATAACTTGAACCTTGAATTAAGCACTAATTCAGGGGGAGGGTTTTCAGAAGCTAGGGGCACAGATTTAGGGGGAGGAGATGATAATCAAGCAAGCTCATCAAGATACATCTTTAATCCCAAATGGTTTAGAAGTCACACAACAGATTTAATTATTGGTGACCCAAACAAGAAAGTGCAGACCAGAAAAGCAACATCTAATGAATGCCTATATGTTTTCTTTCTTTCACAAGTAGAGCCAAAGAAATTTGAAGAAGCCATTCAAGATGCAGATTGGATAATGGCTATGTAAGAAGAGCTAAATCAATTTGAAAGAAATCAAGTATGAAAGTTGGTGCCTAAATCCAAAGATAGAATCATAATAGGTACCAAATGGGTATTCAGAAACAAGATGGATGAAGCTGACATTGTTATTAGAAACAAAGCAAGACTGGTTGCAAAGGGTTATCTTCAAGAGGAAGGGATTGACTTTGATGAAACTTTTGCACCAGTAGCCAGACTTGAGACTATAAGAATTTTCTTAGCCTATGCAGCACATTCAAACTTTAAAGTTTATCAAATGGATGTGAAAAGTGCTTTTCTCAATGGGAAATTAGAGTAGGAGGTGTATGTCCAACGATCTCCAAGGTTTGAATGTTCAAAATTCCCAAATCATGTCTACAAACTAGAAAAGACACTTTATGTAGTGAAGCAAGCTCCTAGAGCTTGGTATGACACACTGTCAAAGTTTTTGGTGGAAAAGAAATTCACAAGAGGTATCATTGACAAAACATTGTTTTTTAGACAACACCAAGGTCATCTGATTTTGGTTCAAATTTATGTTGATGATATTATCTTTGGATCCACTGACACTAGACTATGTGAAAAGTTCTCCAAACTCATGCAAAGCAAGTATAAAATGAGCTTGATGGGTGAGTTATCATATTTCTTGGGATTGCAAGTCAAACAGGTCACTGCTAGAATTTACATTCATCAGACAAAATATGCCAAAGAATTTCTCAAGAAATTTGATATGGGGGACTCAAAAGTAGCAAAGACACCAATGGCCACTGCAACCAAGATTGACCCTGATAAGAATGGAAAGAAAGTTGATTTGAAGACTTACAGGGAAATGATTGGATCTTTGTTGTATCTAACAGCAAACGGGCCTGATATAATGTTTGCAACATGTCTTTGTGCAAGATATCAAGCTGACCCAAGGGAATCTCATCTCATTGTAGTGAAAAGGATCTTGAGATATATCAAGGGCACTACAGCGTTGGGACTTTGGTATCCAAAGGAGTCTGGATTTGAATTGATAAGATATTCTGATGCTAACTTTGGAGTATGTAGAATTGACAGAAAAAGTACAACAGGAAGTTGTCAATTTCTAGGAGGAAGGCTTGTATCTTGGTTCAGCAAAAAACAACACTCAATTTCAACATCAACTGTTGAAGCTGAATATATTGCAGCTAGAAGTTGATGTGCACAAATACTATGGATGAAAAATCAGTTATTGGATTATGGCCTGAACTTAAACTATATTCCAATCAGGTGTGACAACACTAATGGCATTGCCATTGCTGAAAATCCTGTGCAACATTCCAGAACCAAGTATATAGAAATCAAATATCATTTCATCAAGGAACATGTTATGAATGGAAACATTGAACTATAGTTTGTGCCATCGTACCAGTAGCTAGCACACATAGTTACCAAAGCTCTTGATGAAGCCACGTTTTTCAAACTTGTGGGAGAGCTGGGAATGGTAAACTATGCATCAGGGTCAGGGTCAAATGTCTAAGTTGTGGTACTCCTAACTCATTTCATAAGTTCCTGATGAAATCAATTAATATATGATTATATATGTTAATACTGTAAGTATGTATATGTGACGGCCCCAAAAATCCCATAGTGGACCCCGGGCACTGTCAGTAATTGACAAAAGAACAAAAATACATCCAAGCATACATAACATTAAATTGGAGGAATAAATATGAATCTTTATTACATGTCCAAAATAAATGAATGTTTGACAGCGGAAGTCTATGTGGGGCCCACACAGGCTTTACAATCTAAACATTTCTATAACATCCTCACATTTCACTCTTCCCCTGAATACCATCCATAATAGGACGATCAGGAAGCGTTCGTCATGTTATTCTTGCCTTGCCTTTGCCAGACGATTCGACCTTCTCGCCATAACCTGCAAAATATTAGATAATAGTACCATGAGCGATTTACGCTTGCAAGTATATAAAAAAGTATTGAGTATGCTTTGAAAAAGAGGTAATTTAATGAGCGTAAGTGTTTATGAGGTGTGACGGAAACAAAGTCAACACCTCTTAATATCTTGAAATAAAGGGGTTCTAGGGTCCCTGTTAGGTTTTAGAACATTTGATGATGATTGTCTTTAGATTACTTAGAGTACAAATGTATAGAAAGTGTTATTTAGTAACACTGAAATTTTGTAGCCAGCAGTTATCTCTTTGTTTGTAATTCATTCTTTCTTTGTAAAGAGATATAATTATTTCTTATTTGTAAGTAATTGCTGGAATGGAGTATCAAAGCTTCAGTAAGTCAAAATGTGTATTTGATCCGTTGGAGTTTACAAAAAGGCTTGTCGGAGACTAGGAAAACTTGTCAGAGACTAAGGATTTTTTTTATCTATCAGAGACTAGTTTTGTCTGTCGGAAACTAAGGCTTACGTCATCAGAGACTAAGTCTAAAGGAGTCGGAGACTAAAGCTTACGTCATCGGAGACTAAGGTTAAAAGCATCAGAGACTAAGCTGACGTCATCGGAGACTAAGCCTTAAAACATCGGAGACTAAATAACTCTATCGGAGACTACACAATCTGACGTCATCAGGGACTACAAGCACCAGAGACTAATTGATGACGTCACCAGAGACTAAAGATGAAGTATCAGGGACTAATCGTAATTTATTTCCTGAAAGATACAGAGTTCAAATTAAAAAGGAATGTCTTCCACGTAAAGTAAGATATTATTGAAGACGTAGCTGGAAAGGAAACTAACCATAAATCTCTTCCTAATCAAAAAGGAAAGATTGTATTTGATTCGAATAAGGAAGCTGAATCAATATTGATTCAGGATAGAAAAACTGAGGATTCAGTTAGAAAAATAATATAATTTGAAACTGTATAGGTTTTTCATAGTTTTGTATCTTTTCCTATACAGAATAGAAAAGAAGTTGATGATCACATTGTTGTGATTGTTAGAATTTGTATTCAATTGTTAAAATCAATACAAGCAATTGTTTATAAATTGATTCGTGTTCTTGTTCTTTATTTCCGCAAGTAATCATTAATTTCTTGAAGAATAAGTAATTGAAAAAGATTTCAAAGAACTTGTATTCACCCCCCCCCCCCCCCCTTTTACAAGTTCTCGGCTATCTCACTGGGAAAACAATTGGTATCAGAACCTGTAATTGAATTTATTCAATTAATACATTCCAAGAGATGGCCAACGACGAAGCAAGCAGCTCTAACATAATTGCGTATGCGAGAAGTCGTGATGGTGGTACCAGAATTCCAATTATTAAAAGAGAAGAATATCTGATGTGGAAGCAAAAGATGTACATGCACTTAAGAGCAACAGATCCAGATTATATTGATAAGATTGAGAAGGGTCCCTATCTACCCAGGAAATTTATTCCTGCTAAAGCCGTCGATGGATCTGTTGTGGCGGAACACTTTGAACTTGCTCCAGAATGTGATTATACAAACGAAGACAAGTTGCAAGTGTTAAAGGATGCTAAGGTGATGAACATACTTTATAATGGAATTGATAAAAATATGTTCACAAGCATCATCAATTGCACAACATCTAAGCAAATCTGGGACACCATCAGAGTCCTATGTGAAGGAACTGACCAAGTCCGAAAGAACAAAAGGTTATTGTTGACACAACAATACGAGTTCTTTCAAGCAAAGCCTGGTGAACCAATAACGTCAGTTTATGATAGGTTCAACACTTTGCTCAACGATTTGAAAATACTTGGAAAGTCCTATGATGAGGATGTCAACACCAAGTTCATGAGATCTCTTCCTCCAAGTTAGGATCCAAAAATAACAGCAATAAGATAGGCTCATGACTTGGATATCCTCACATTGGACAGGCTCTACGGGAATTTAAAGACATATGAACTTGAAGTAGAGCAACAACAACGCATGCATGATAGGGACAAAGGAGCTGCGTTGATGGTTGAGACAAGCAAGTCTCAAGAGAAGTTTGATGAGGAGTCTTCCAATGCTAGCTCGACTGATCAGGAAGATGAACTGGATTCTGATGATGACATTGAGGAATTCATGGCATTCATGGTCAAACAGTTCAAGAAATTTAGGGCCAGTAGGAAAGGAAGAAAATCATCAAGGAAGCCTAACCCTAAACGTGAAGGTCAAAAAGTCACCTTCGACTTAAAGAAAATAAGATGCTACAATTGTGACGGGTTAGGCCACTTTGCCAATGAGTGCAGGAAGCCTAGATCTAGTGATAGATCTAAGGATGAAAAATCAAGAAAAGACTTTGCCGACAAGAAAGCTAAATCATAATGACATACGTAGTCGATTGCAGAAACCTTTTGTCTGCGAGGGTCCAGTTACCGATGCCTCGGTTCCCGTTCCCTATAAATCTTAGGCCCGGGATGCCAGGCAGATGCATCCCACTAGCCTTTAGTTACCCACACAGATATACTTTACAAGTATGGGGTGGAGAAATAAGCTTTCTATATCCGTATAGGATTTTTTTTGGCGTGTTAGCGGAATTTAAATATCTAACAACCGCCCAAAGAGCATTTGATTCAAATACAACATTTTTCACATACATCGGATCAAGGGATCGTACGTTACTTAACTTTGAAGAAATTAAATCATGAATATTGACATGCAAAAATCTTGAATACATTACGTATATCGAGAGGATGATCATACGTATTAATTGAAAGAAAGCAGAGTGAGTATATACTTGCCTCAAGTCCTTAGTGATAATTTAACACTTATGTAGAAATGATTCTGTAAAACATTTACATGAACTAACGTGAGGAATCTCAACTTAAATACACATGCAGATGCACATGTGAAATGTCTGTGAAAGTCTCAAGTCCGTGATTGACTAATTGAGTCACCATTCGTTGAATTGGAATTCGGTTGGAACCAAATCGGAGTCCGAGTGATTTGTGGACTTGATAAAACGTCGATCATAGGCTCTTGATAATTTAAATTTAATTATTAGAGGCCTTAGATTAATTAATTAACATTAATTAATCAGTTTTATTAATCATTTAACATTTATTAAAATTGTTCCTTAATTATTGTTTAATTGTTTTAATTAAACAATAATCATTTCTTAATCAAAATCTTAATCATAAAAGATTTGGAGATCTTTTATCAATTATTAAACATTTGTTATTAAATTATTATTTAATTGCTTTAATTAAATAATAATTTTCGATCATTTAAATAATTTATTTCTTAATCACTTTTAAATTAAATGATTTATTGATCATTTAATAATCATGTAAATTTATTCATTAATTATTATTTAATTCTTTTAATTAAATAATAATTGGTCTTAATTCTTAATTTAATTAATCGAGAATTATTCCTCAATTATTCTTAGCTTAAATGATTTATTTAATTATTTAATAAATTTTTAGAGTTTATTTCTTAATTATTATGTAATTGTTTCAATTAAATAATAATTATTTATGAATTAATGACTCGTCACTTAATTGTGGTAATTAAGAGACTCTAACTTCATAAATTATTATTATTTTTAAATCACAAAATTTTAATCATGTAAAGATTTATTTACATGTCAAAATAATTATTCATAAATCATTTATTGCTCAATTTAAAAAAAATGTATAGCTATTTTATTTATTATTATTATTATTATTATTTGCTCGAGTTTTCTGTCTTTTTCTCTCTCATTTTCGCAGAAACCCTAAAACTTCAAACCTTCAACAGCATCAATGGCACCCAGCAATACTCAACAACTTCAAAGAAATCTGGTGGTTCCACCCACAAATTATGTGAGTTTCTCAGACATTGACGAGGTAAATGATTGCTTCAAGCCGATAATGAACTATCTACTTAAATCTGAGTATAGTCGAGCAATATTTACTGATGAAGAAATGTCAGGGGAAGCATGGTCACAATTTTGGACAAGTGCGAAGTTCATGTACTCCAAGACAAGGGATGGCGTGATAAAGGGAATCTCGTTCAAAATTTTTTCTAAAAAGGGAAAAATAACTACTTTCAGAATTAATTCTGCTCTGGGACTACCTACCCAAAATCTTGTGGAAGTACCATCCGATGCTGCGCTGCTTGATTTTCTAAGGGAACTGGGCTACAATGCTACTCCAACCACAGCATTAAAGTTCAAGTACATCAAGAGGGTCAACGTGAAGCGAGAGATCTCTTATCTCTTCGACACCATCACCAAGGTGTTCTCAGGTAAGTGTTCTAACTTTGAGGTTATAACCTCTTTAACTTTAAAAATAGCGTATGCAATGATTAAAAATGTAAATATAAATATAGGTAAAATAATTTTTGATGAACTTGTAAATAAATTAGGTAGTTTTAATAATAGAAAATCTGAAGTTTATTATGCTAGATTTCTATATATGGTTATTAAAGATCAATTTACTAATTTGTCTTTTGGGAATGATATTACTGTACAGACATACAAGCAAACAAAGAAATTGTTTGTTGAAATAATAAAGAAATCATATATAACCGAACCATTTTCACTTCCACTGCACATGGTACATGTAGTAAATTCTTCACCCTCTACTTCCCAACCTGTAAATTCTTCACCTTTATCTACTATGGCAGAGAACACAACCACTTCTATATCTACCCAAGTAGAACAACCAATTTCAACACAACCACTCTCTATGGCCCAACCCATAGTCTCCCAAAAGACTATTGAGATTAAAAGAAAACCCAGTGAAGTTACCACAACGACTGAGGGGGAGAAAGGAGAGAAAGTGATTGACTACATGCATAAGAAGAAGGGAGCCACGAGTGCTACCCAAAAGCCTAACCAAGCAGTATCCTCTCAAAAGGATATTGATTTTGATAAGGAATTAAACATATTTCTAACTAGTTCCTCTCAAAAGGAATTAGTTATTGAAAATAGTCTCCAACCAGGGACACAGTTGAGTGAGACACAAACACTGACCATGGACTCTGATGAATCTAACATCAGAGTCTCTGAGAGCCACTTGCAAACATCTGACACAGTGAGTGCATACACTACTCAAGATGTTGTAGTTCAGAAGCTTCTCAATAAGATCAACATGAGTCATAAGCATTCTCTACAACATCTTTTGATGAATCACCTCCTCGATCAGTGATTCAGCCAACACTCCCTTCTACACCACTTCCCTCTTTCTCTGTTCCTCAAATTTCTTCAGATGTTATGACTCAAACATTGAGTGTCATAAGATTAGATTCTCCATTTTCTCAATTCGTAGAGGAGCCAACACTTCCTGACACAGTGATTAATAGTCGCCACACTCAAATGGTTGACTCATTTTTCCTTGATACAATCATTGTTGCTCAAACAGGGGACATAAACTCTAATGTATATATAACAACAATAAGTCTTTATGTTCCTCTAATTGTAAATATTTCCTCTATAGAGACATACACTTCTCCAATTGTACATACATATATTGTTTCCACTCCTTCTCCTATCATTTCTGTGGAACCAAAAACTGTACATAAATTACTTGAGTTGGCCACAGAAACCGATCTCACAGCCCATAGGAGCCCTTCTAGGACAATTTTGAGTGAGGCTGAAAAAATACTTAGTGAAGAGAGGCAAAGTCAATCCCCTGAGAGGACTTTGGCAAAAGGAGAGGAAGAGAGTACTGCCTTAGTAGGCAAAGAAAAAGGAGAGAATATGAGTGATGCCTTAGAAGACACAGAAAAAGGAGAGCCTGAGAGAAATGAGGATGAGATCCTTGTAAATAAAGAACAGAGAGAAAATACAAATACTATAAAAAATACAAGTTCTGAAAGTGATGAAGATGATGCTCCAACAGATGATTTTTCCCAGTTCATTGGAGTTGATTTGTACTTTTAGCAAAACCAAATGGTAGATACTGTACAGTTACTAAAGCAAGAGCTCGCAAGGACCACTGATCCAATCTTGATCAAAGTGTTAAAATCACAGATCATGATTGGTCAATCTGTAGATATTGAGAACAAGAAGCTCTATACACACTTTACCAATAAAATCAATAATGTACAGTAAGTTGTCGACTCCTTAGTGACCAGCCAGACTCTACTTCGGATGAAGAAGCAAGCTGACAATGTGGACAAGAAACTAGTTGATCTCACCACTCAACTGTCCTGCATGGAAACTCTGCAACAATCCATGGCTAACACTCTGAAACAAGTTCTACAAGTCACATCCCGACTCTCAACTCCTACTGATGATGATGTCAAAAAGGGGGAGAAATCTACCAGGGCATCGTCAGGGGATGTTGCTGAGAAATCAACAAGTCAACCATCAGGGGATGTGACTACTCCTGTTCCTGCTCCTAAACCCAAGGACAAAGGCAAAGACATCCTGATTGAGGAACTAAAGAAGAAATCCAACACTCAATCAGGGCCTAAGCTACTTGGAAATGTCATGAAGACAGCCCACTTTCCAACTCCTGTTGAAGTTATGATTGACGGGAAAGTAGACCTGGTCTACCCTCAGGACAGAAAGCTCGTAGAAGCTGATGCACTCTATGCACAACAACTTCAAGAAGAAGAAGAGAGGGAAATGACAAAGGAACAGGAGGAAGAAAAGGAGAAAAAGAGTGTCAGGCCTAGGACCTCCAAGAAACCTCAACCAAGAAGATCTCAGAATCCTAAAGGTGCATCAGGGGATAAGAACCAAGACAAAACTGATGATCCTGTTGCCACCAAACCCAAGTCATCTGAATCTAAGGATCAAACACCTCCTCCTATAACCACAACATATGGTCCACCCACTCTAGTTGAATCCCTCAAAGAAGAAAGGCGCAAAAACTTGACATTTATGTTCTCAATAAAAAGCATAAATGTTAGGTTCAACAATAAAAGGGATCAACTGATAACAGTGCAACTAAAGAGTGGGTCACAATTCACAGTTACAATGGACTGGTTTAGGAGAATGAATGCTGGGCAACTAGGATTAATGCTGAACCTGATCTCCAAATCTTCAGCGGCTAACAGAAACTTGAGGGGGATGATCGACAAGCTGAGGAAAGTCATCAACGATGAAAGGAGCCTGCCCACAGCCTTGGAAAGTTCATTAAAGTTGTTCTATAGATCCACTGATGGGCAAGAAAAGAGTATTAAAATCAAAGACGTTGATGGCCTCGACTTGGAGGAAGCGATGCATGTTCTAAGCCAAATTGCTTATCACAAAAATGAACATGTCATCCAGTTCATAATCCTGCTAATTCAGAGAGTGCTAAAGGAGATTGAAGAAACCAAAGTTGATGATGAGAATGCTGCAGTAAGGAATGTGCCACAAGTGAAAGGATTCAAAGAATATCCAAAAATGATCACAAGCCCCATGGGTGTTGAGTTCAAAAACAAGAAGTGGGAGATCATTATCTTCTACTGGTCACAACTTCCTGCAACCAACATTCAAGAGATTAAATATGTCCTTGAAGCTTTGGAATCCAGCAAAATTATGAGCATAGTCAACTTCAAAACACTTCTTCAAAGGGAGCTGGAGCAACTAGAGGCTGGAGGGGAAGACAACAGACTTAGGATTCCTGATCAAAATCCAAATCAAAGAAGACAAGGCTTTGGAAGTGACTCTCAACCGATTGAATCAAGTCATCCATTGCCCTTTGTCTCAGCCAAAAGGAAAAGGGATTCTGATGTCTAAATTCTTATATTTTTGTTGTAATAGATATAGGAAATACTTGTACAAAAATTCTTTTTGATTAGTTCATACTCAATTCTTTCTAGTATATAGTATTGGTTTTGACATCATCATCAGTGCATCTAGAAATTTATGGTTATCAAAATGATAAACATAAATAAGGAGAGATTGTTAGAGTTAAATGATGATGATAATGTTTAGAGAATAAATTGTGCATCTGTAAATACTTAAGGTACTTTATAAACCTTAATATCAGCACAAGTTTTACATCCACTGATGACAAACCTATTCATCAAGGGATGATCAAAGACTTCACAAGACAAGTCATAAAATAGAACATTTTAAGGACTTGACAAAGTGAAGAGGAATGTCTGTTGTTACTCTAAAAAGATTGAAGTATTCCGCACATCAGATATTCCAAACAAGGCTTCAATGATTAAGAATCATTAGGGAAACCCGTCAATGCAACCCATCAGGGGATGACTAAGGCAGACTAACCCATCAGGGTATGACAATGGCTGGCCAAACTCATCAGGGGGAACGCGTCAGAGCATGATCAAGACATGTCACCTGTCAGGGTAAGGCATCAGGGAATGACAGTGTCAGGCCAACCCGTCAGGGGGAAAGCTCAACACTGCATCCATGGAAGCCGTCAGTGTATGTCTTAAGTCATAACATCAGTGGATCAAAGAAGCACTGAGTAAAACTCAAGTGAAGGTTGAAGCCCTGATCCAGTCTTTTATCAAGACTTGTAATCAGGGGATACAGAAGCACTGATCAAGTTCATTAGGGCTTGTCGTCAGTGGATGGTTATGACTGCATACACCCTTCATCAGAACTTACACTCAAATCAACGAAGTTTGTTGTAGAAGCAACAGATATTAACTGGAAAGATATTTCTTGAAGTTTGTACCTTTGGTCTAGGAATCTGCAAAGAAACCTGTGATCAAGGCAACTATCGAGAAGCCTACTTCTCAAGATCCTCCAAGGTCATCTGAGACTGCTTTGGTGGCTGTGAGTGGTCCAACAAAGCCACAAACAGTTTCATCAAAGAAGTCTTACAAGGTTGAAATGGCTACTACAGAAGAAATCATCAAAGCCCTGAAGAAAACCACAAAGAAGATTGATCTGATAAAGGGTAAAAATAACAAAGATTCTCTCCATGTCTTTTTGAAAGATGGAGAGTCTTTGAAATTTGAAAAACCAGCCTTGGAGAGACAAACTAAAGAAAATCTAGAGTGGTTACTGACTGTTGTGCTTGAGACTTTTAATCTCAACATGGATCTTCAAAGCCAGATTCAAAAGGTAATGAAGGTGAAGCATAAGATGGATATAGTGCCGGAAGCTAATCCTAAACCTCTAGGATTATGGTATGAGACCTTCCATGGAGAGAAAGTTTTCTTCAACTACAATAGAGATATCAACAGTATCACTAGGAGTCATATAGAAGGATTTATCAGTCTATTCAAGGATGCAGAAGAAGAAACTGAAGTAATTTTGAAAAACCTGTTGATAGACAGACTAAAGTTGATGAGGAAAAATAGAAAAGAAAGGTTGGAGTTGTTGAAGAAAAGATAAAAGGTAAACTGTTGTGTTGAAAGTTATGTTTTGTTGGAATAAGCTGTAATTTTTATTTTTGAAGCCAGACTTATATGATTTAAACCTGAGTCATGGTGGAAGCTGAACAACAGATCAAAGATCTTAGTTCAGAATACATTTGTAGTTAGCAATTCTTTATTCTTTTTCTAAGTAATTATAATGTTGAGTTTTGACATCATCATCAACCTTGAAATTATGCTTATCATTTTGATATTCATAATTAGGGGGAGATTGTTAGGTTTTAGAACATTTAATGATGCTTGTCTTTAGATTACTTAGAGTACAAATGTATAGAAAGTGTTAATTAGTAACACTAAAGTTTTGTAGCCAGTAGTTATCTCTTTATTTGTAATTCATTCATTCTTTGTAAAGAGATATAATTATTTCTTATTTGTAAGTAACTGCTGGAATGGAGTATCAAAGCTTCAGCAAGTCAAAATGTGTATTTGATCCCTTGAAGTTTGCAAAAAGGCTTGTCGGAGACTAGGAAAACTTGTCAGAGACTAAGGTTTTTTTATCTATCAGAGACTAGTTTTGCCTGTCGGAGACTAAGGCTTACGTCATTAGAGACTAAGTCTAAAAGAGTCGGAGACTAAAGCTTATGTCATCGGAGACTAAGGTTAAAAGTATCAGAGACTAAGCTGACATCATCGGAGACTAAGCCTTAAAGCATCGGAGACTAAATAACTCTATCGAAGACTACACAATCTGACGTCATCAGGGACTAAAAGCACTAGAGACTAGTGATGACGTCACCAGAGACTAAAGATGAAGCATCAGGGACTAATCGTGATTTATTTCCTGAGAGATACAAAGTTCAAATTAAAAAGGAATGTCTTCCACGTAGTTCAAGATATTATTGAAGACGTAGCTGGTAAGGAAACTAACTAGAAATCTCTTCGTAATAAAAAAGGAAAGATTATATTTGATTCGAATAAGGAAGCTGAATTTTATTCAAAATTGGGAACTAAGTTAATTGTAATTCAGTTGTAAGAGAAGTTGTAATTAGGTTTACAGAGAATTGTAATTCGAATAATAATTCGAAGCTGTATAGGTTTTTCATAGTTTGTATCTTTTCCTATACAGAATAGAAAAGAAGCTGACGATCATATTATTGTGATTGTTAGAATTTGTATTCAATTGAAAAAATCAATACAAGTTGTTTATAAATTGATTCGAGTTATTGTTCTTTATTTTCGCAAGTTATAATTAATTTCCTGAAGAACAAGTAATCGAAAAGGTTTTAGAGAACTTGTATTCAACCCCCCCCCCCCCCCTTCTACAAGTTCTCGGCTATCTCACTGGGAAAACACTCACAAAGTTCGAAAGAATTTTGTGGTTTGTATTCAACCCCCCTTTCTACAAACCATCTTGTGGGACAAACAGTTCTATAGGTCAACAAGTATCTAGAGATCAAGTCACTGAGGAGCATGGAGAGTCTACTCAATAAGAATCTTCAACTGGCCCTCATATTTCAAGAAGTCAAAATATTGAACCACTAACAACAGTTGATCAATCAACTCAAGGTGATGAAAATCAATATGCATTAATGCCTATTCCTAAGTTTATTGGTGGTGTGCCTTTGAAACAAGTGAGAATGATTATGGAAGAAGAAGAACATGAAATTCCAAACTTCGACAGAAATTACAAATATCTAAAGATACTTGTTGACAAGATTGTATGTGTCACAAGAAATCCAAAGTCAGAGGTTGGAGAAATAATTTATGATATGCATAATGGGCATTTTATTCACTACTCAAGGTATCACTTGTTGATGAAGAATGATTATGAGTTAAGGGTGGTGCTCAATATGTTGGATAAAAGGAAACCAGGCTACAAAGAGATTATGAATGATATTAAAGCTAAACTACAAAAAAGGAAGAAAGCTAGTGATCCTAGTACATACACAACAATAGTGTTCAGATATCTTGAAGGGGTTATTTACATGGATTGGAGAGGTGAATTAGAGAGTTTGTTCTTGACAGAGATATGGACAATGTATCCCCAAACTTGCCAGAGTTAATTATAAGTCAGATCATGGGCAATTTATTGTGTGAACAAATCTTGAAGTCTACTCTCAGTCTAGTGAAAAGAAGAAAAACTGAGATGATGGTGAAGAAAGGAATTGAAAACTTCATGAAATCTCAACAACCCAAGGGTGGATTAATAACTACAAGCTTTTGTACACTCGTAAGTTTTATTTGTTTAGTACATAAATTCCTGAAGCATTGTATATACGTTATAGTATTTCTATCATTATAAAGTTATAGTTTTGACATTATCAATTAGGGAGAGATTGTTAGGAATCATACTTGTAGAATTGATGATGTGTAGAAATACTTAGAAGTTTTTATACTTTGTAAACTACCAGCTAATTGTATAGAAATAACTAGTGAATACATGCGAAAATCATACAATAGTTTAGAAGCAATTGTATAGTTTAGTACAATTGAAAACACTTGTAATCTTGAAAAGTCAGTGAAAAGAAGCCAAGGTTCAAGGGTTAGAAGCAAATCAGAGAACTCAAGATTACCAGCTGATTGAAGATCAGGAAATAAAATTTCCAGCTGTTGGAAATTAGCTGCTGATCAGAAAACATGTCATTTATTTGCTGATTGGACAAAACGACATGTAATATAGAAATCAACAAGTAATTTTAAGAACAACATGTAATGGGCAAAACAACAGGTAATCATGGAAACATAAAGTAATCAAATGTTGACTAAGCTAAAGATTGTCAAGTCAGCAGAGGATTTTGATTTAGAGTTTAATGAAGATTTGGAAGCTGAGTCTACGGATAATAACAAGGATTCAAAAACGAGTCTTACAATCTTTTAAAGATAGCAGCTGATCTACTTTCTTATGAAGAATCAAATTCTTTATACAAGTAAGAGTTTTATCAAGAATGGAAAGCTAAAAGTCAGGAAGCAATTAGAATTCTATTAGGAATGTTTTATTTCCTAATTGCCATTGTAATCGAATATATAGTTAGAATTCTAATTGTTAGCTCTGTAAATGTACACAAAATTACATTTAGAGAGTGAATAGCTTAGTACATTCAGAGAGTTTTGAATATGAATATCATTATATTCAAAAAACAACAGTTGGTGTTCACTACCAAAAAAAGTTGTAAGATTCAAATTGATTGACAATAAAATTGTGTATTGTTGATTGTCATTTACATCTTATAATTTACTTTATTGTTTTAATTTTTTTTTTTATCATATCAATAAAGTGATATAACTATTCTTGAGTTTTAGATTGTTCATATCAGTTTAATTCAAGAAAAAGTTAGTAATTATATTCAACTCTCCTTCTACAATTACTTCATGGGACAAATAGTGAGGACTAAGTACCTGACATCACTGAGTATGCCTCCACACTCTCAGTTCAAGACCTCTTTGAAGCAGTGAAAGACAAGTATAAATCATTGTTGAAGCTAGATCATCACATCATCATTGGCATCAGGAGGGAAATTATTTCTATTAAAGAAGACTGTGAGAAGGTAGCTAATAAGACAAGGGCACATCTGGACACAACCCTTCCCCCTCTCCAAATGTAAAAAGTTGCTAAGTCACTGGGCAAAGAGTCAACCTAGGAATCTATTGTAGATGAGTTAAAGACCAAGGTGACTGCATTAAAAGCTACAACTCAGCAGCTACTGGCCAATCAGAAGCTAATGTTTGACATGCTCAAAGCCCAAAATACAACTCAGACCTCTCCTTCTACTATTGATGATGTCAAAAAGGGGGAGAAGGAAGATAAGACAAAGGTTAAGGCAACAAGTGAGGGAGAGCCTAATCAATAGGTACTAGCAGTAGCTCAAGCTCAAGTTCAACAAGTAATTTTATTGGAAAGAGGTCAGGCAGTTCAACTCAGGGAGAACACTTAGATGCCTACACTCTTTGCCAAATTGAGGAGTGTTGTAGAAATTGAAAGAGATGTATCTTAGCTACAGACAAATGTTACAAGGATATCATGAAGGATTCTCCTCTAGCACAATTGTTGAGCCTTCTCAAGAGCAAAGTCTACCTCCACCTCCTCCTCTTCCTCAAGATGTTGTTGATGTTGTTTCCAAGGGAAAGCAGTCAACTGAAGAAGAAAAGGAAAAAACACCTTCTTCATCTAATGTGTACATGCAATCATTAGACCCCAAGGTCTTGGAACAATTAATAAGTGCTAGGGTTCAACCCATTGCTCCTGATGGTGATGATGAACTGGCTATGAAACTACAAATGGAAAACATGCCATCACCACCTGAAGGAGATAACATATTGGATGAGGCATTGCATGAGAAATATCTAAAAGATAAGGAGGCTTCTAAACATTCAACAAGACAAAGGTCTTCTCATTAATTTAGAAGGAGATCTAGGGATAACAACCATAGAAGAGAAGAGAAAGATACTAGAGATCAGAGAGAGAGAAGTCTTGATCCTAGAGAGAAGTGTAGAGAAGAATCCCACAAAAGATCAAGAGATAGATATCCTCTTCATGGTGGACATGGTAGATCAGATCATAGGGGGAGTTCTACAAGCCAACAAGGGCTAAGGGATGAACAATATGTAAATATGTAAGTTTTCTTTACTTTATAGATTTTTGAAGCATTGTCTAAGCTTCATAGTATTTCTATCTTTCTAAATTTATAGTTTTGTCAACATCAATTAGGGGGAGATTGTTAGGAATCATACTTGTAGAATTAATGATGTGTAGAAATACTTAGAAGTTTTATATTTTGTAAACTACTAGCTGATTTCATAGAAACAGATGAAAGATATATGTAAATTTATACAGTAGTTTAGTAACAGATGTATTATTTTAGTATATTAGAAATCACTTGTAATCTTGGGAAGACAGTGAAAAGAAGTCAAGGTTCAAGAGTTAAAAGCAAAGCTGAGAACTCACATGAAGCTACATATTAGATATTGATTCAAGAAAACAATAGATAACTTATTTGCTGATTGGAAGAACAATAGATAAGAATACTGATTACATGTTGATTTGTAAAACAACAGGTAACACTTAAACAACGGATAATGTTCAAGACAACATATATCAAAACTAGCAGATGTTGACCAAGCTAAAGATTGTCAAGGTAGCAGTTGAAAAAAAAGATTTTGATGCAGAGTTTGAGGATGATTTGGAAGCTGGGTCTATGGATAGTAACAAGGATTCGAAAACAGATGTTTATAATTTTGAAAAACAGAAGTTGATCTACTTTCCTATGAAGGCTGAAAGACTTTATACAAGATAGAGTTTTTATTCAATATGGAAAGCTGGAATTCAAGGAACAATTAGAAACCTATTAGGAATGTTTTATTTCCTTTTTATCATTGTGATCATATATACATAGATAGGTTTTTAGTTGGTAGTTGTGTTGCACATAAAAGATAAAAAGCTAGAGAGCATAATACTCGAGCAGAGATAGCAAAGAAGCTGTGATTTTAGAATTACAGAAAGAGAGAAGCTGTGATTTCAAAAATTGCAGAAAACAATAGATGTGATCTAAAACTGAGTATTGAGAGATTGATCGAGAGAACACAGTTTACAGAGAAAATTAGAAGCTGAATTTTTATTCAGAAAACTATAGTCGGTGACCACTTCCGAAAAAATATGTAAACATCTAATTGATTGACAATAAAGGTTTTATTGTTGATTGGCATTACTTGTCTTATAGTTTACTATTTTGATTTATTGTTTATCAATCTTGTTTTTTTATTTAAGAATTGTTAAATCTTCTTTAAAGTTCAGGAAATGTTTAGTAATTGTATTTAACCACCCTTCTACAATTACTCACTGGGACAAACATGAAGGTGCCTTAAGGGGCTCCCAACTCTTCCTTATTGCTCTCTTCGAGGGCATTGGCACTTGACTTGTCTTCTTTGTGCTACAAGGTCCATGTACGTGTGGATTGAGAGGCATATGTCTCATGATATCCTTGCGTAACACTATGTCCCATTTGTCATGCCGATCATGTTCCCATACTTAGCCAAATTTAGGGTAACTTGGGGGACCTCCATGTGTGGCTCCCAAAATGGGTTGCAACAAGTCTTCTCCAAGTATATATGAGAGGAGGTTGTAGAAACAATATGGGGTTTGGTAGTGTTTTGTCTCTAGAGACCTACTATGACACACCCCTCAAGCCTTCCAAACTTATAATTATTTTGGCCTTATAAAGTATTTTGCCAACACTTAGCCAATTTTTCTCTTCATGTGCATAGTTGTCTTCAACGTTGTTCATAGGCCTTGTTAGACATTCTTAGAATTGAGATGATATTGACAGGTCCTTAAGGTGTTAGGATCTCATGAGTTTTGCTTTGATTTACGTGGCAAATAACATGTTGATGACCCTCAAAATCACTAATTATTATTAGTTGTGATTAATTAGATTTAGTTAAGATTAATTATGGTCATTAATTATATACCCCGAATATATTAATCAAATTACTTAAACATGTTTATAATTAACCTTAAATAAATTTAATAAAGTCAATCTTAAGATCTTTTGGCCAAAATATAATAAATGTTTTTTTATTGCTTTCCTTTTCTTACCGCAACTCCCCCCGCCCCTCCTTCTTTCTCCCTTTCTAGCTGGCTTATTTTCAAATCTGGGTTGGTAAAGACCTAAAATATGCACTAATTGATTCTCTCTCTCTCTCTCTCTCTCTCTCTCTCTCTCTCTCTCGTACGGTGACACATAAGAGATGTTTATATATTCCCGAAAATACCCTCCTCAACTACCCCCGCCACCACCAGCTCTTACCTGCCCCCTTACCAGCCACCACCCCCGAAGACCTTCACTATAAAACCCTCTCACCTCTCTCTCCTTTCTCTTCAGGTACCTACTCCCTCCATTCAAAACTATCGAAATTCAAGGTACCATTCTTCTCTGCTTCTGCAACAAAATTAACTTCAAAAACAACCATCAATGGCTTTCACTGGTACAAATTCCTTAGTACCCACAAAGGCATTTCCACCAAAAAATCTCCTTCATTCTCCTCCTGTTCCTCATCTGCAACCTTTCAGATCCATCCAACCAATCTCCGCCGTCCATTCTCCCGAGCCTTCCAAGAATCCCATTGTTCACGATAAATCCACCAAGCCAATCTCAGCGTCCTCGGCGGCAGCTGCTACCTCGGCCACCGCGACTCATGTAACGAAGTCGGAAAAGGCTTCCACCAAATGGGCCATCGACAGCTGGAAATCTAAGAAGGCTGTTCAACTTCCGGATTACCCGGATAAGGTAGAATTGGATTCTGTGCTCCAAACGCTCGATTCCTTCCCTCCGATTGTGTTCGCAGGAGAAGCTAGGAATCTCGAGGAAAGACTCGCTGAGGCTGCAATGGGGAATGCGTTTTTGCTGCAAGGCGGTGATTGTGCCGAGAGTTTCAAGGAGTTTAATGCTAATAACATTCGTGACACTTTCAGAATTCTTCTCCAAATGGGTGCTGTTTTGATGTTCGGCGGACAAATGCCTGTTATTAAGGTTTTCTACTTCTTCCTGTAGTTCACATCTTAGATAAACAAATAAGATAGAATATATTTTGCCCAACACTGTTACTCCTATTTATGACTGCAAATCCTTTAAAAAAATTACATGGTGTAATAGTTGATGTTTGTTAGTAAATTTGATGGAAAAGGAAGAAAATCTACTGTATAATCTTGTCGATTCTTTCAATCTAAAAATTATTATTTATTTAAATTTTCATTTCTTCCGTCCCTCTTTTGTTATTGTTATTATTATTTTGTTTTTTTGGTAACGTTAAATTGATTTAGCGATTTTGGGTGTTGGATATTGTCTATTATGTAGGTTGGGAGAATGGCTGGTCAGTTTGCAAAGCCTAGATCAGACCCTTTTGAGGAGAAGGATGGTGTCAAGCTGCCAAGTTACAGAGGAGATAATGTGAATGGAGATGCCTTTGATCTCAAATCGAGAACGCCAGACCCTCAGAGATTGATCAGGGCATATTGTCAATCTGCAGCTACTTTAAATCTTTTGAGGGCTTTTGCCACTGGAGGGTATGCTGCTATGCAGAGGGTTACTCAATGGAATCTTGATTTTACTGATCACAGTGAACAAGGTGATAGGTATGTTGTGAGTTAGCGTTTTATTTTACTCCATTGTTTATCTTGATTCTTTGTGGTTTTAAAGATCACTTTTTGGCAGCATATTCGTTTTGGACAAGTGATTTAATGGTCTAAATTCACCTTTCTTCATTTAAAAAGTAAACAAATTAGGGTTTATAGCATGCTATTTGTGGTCCAAAATATACAAATTCATTTTAAGTGTACTCTTAAGATTATTCTAAGACTCATTTATTATTGCTGGGGAGAAGATCTAAGAACTTGTTATAATCAATTGCATAACGTTCTTTTGCACCGAAGAATCCTTAGTTTAGATACGAATTATGAACTAGATTTTCTGTTTTTTTTTCTTCTGTGGACTTATTTGCAATTAATATTGAAATGATTTCTTTGTATGTACAAGTAATTTGTGAAATGGTTGTATTGGCAATAGGTACCGAGAGCTTGCTAGTCGAGTTGATGAGGCTCTTGGATTCATGGCAGCTGCTGGACTTACAGTCGATCATCCTATCATGACAACCACTGAGTTTTGGACATCCCATGAGTGTTTGCATTTGCCTTATGAGCAATCTCTTACTAGGATGGATTCAACATCTGGCTTGTGCTATGATTGTTCTGCACATTTTGTCTGGGTGGGGGAACGAACTCGCCAGTTGGATGGGGCCCATGTTGAATTCTTGAGAGGAGTTGCTAATCCCCTTGGAATTAAGGTAATTGCTACTGGTTGTGTTCTTTTCAACATTATCTTTTTCTGAATGTTCACTCATTGATTTTTGGGAAATTGAATTTTCTTTATATTGTAGGTCAGTGATAAGATGGTTCCGACTGAACTGGTCAAGCTCATTGAAATCTTGAATCCTCAGAATAAAGCAGGAAGAATTACAATTATCACCAGAATGGGTGCAGAGAACATGAGGGTAAAACTTCCCCACCTAATTAGGGCTGTAAGAAGCGCAGGGCAAATTGTTACTTGGGTCAGTGATCCTATGCATGGAAACACCATTAAAGCTCCCTGTGGTCTCAAAACTCGTCCCTTTGATGCTATCAGGGTAAGAAGCTTATCACTCACCTCCATTGCTTTGTATTTAAAACCAAAAATAAGATTTGGTAAAGAGGAAAAAAGATACAGGAAGCAACTTAAATACAATATCTGACTCCAACAAAATCGGGCATGGAAAATATAGAAAAATTTTTAACACTAAACGTACATATGGGGGTTTACTTAAATTTAAAACTTCACAAGTCACCCAATGTAGGAACAATATCAGGGGTTGCCCCCTGGCCTTGTTTCTTGAAGCATATCCCATGAGAACCACTGTAGATATCCTATCAAGAAATTATTTAGCAAGTCTGTGATTGAACATTTGTCAGCAAAAATCTAGTACAACTTCCTCATCATATATTTCCAGAGGCTAGTTACAGTACCTGGTTGCTAATATTTCTGACACTGATATTGACATGCATCATTTACTGAAAGAACCCATTGTAGCATTCTTCTTTATATCAGGTTTTTACTAAATCAAGCTTTTCCATTCCTTAGGTGGGTCTGGTGGCTCAACCCAGCATCATACGTTAGATACACCTGGAATTTGTCAAGATCATCTTTATTTTATTGTCGCTCTTTTGAATTATAGCAAAAAACCTCAAAATTTATTTGTGTGAAAAGGAAGAAAGTGAATCACATATCATACTTGGTATAAAAAGACTTTAGATTAGTACATTCATACTGATGTAGGGAAGCAAGTTATTTGGTAGGTCTGCTGGTTGTGTCTCTATCGATGAGTTTAGTTGGACCTAACCTTTAGCCAGTTTTACGTGTGAGACCTCCCTTTCTACCTCCTAATTTGTGCGTAAGACTCTGAAAAGGACGATTCAATCATTAGGGTAAAACGACGGCGTTCCACTACAATTTAATATACTATGGATACATATAATCACGCATGTGTCTTAGACACGTATTTACTTCTCTCTCTCCCTGTATATATATATCTTAAAACACTTGTGCTCAATTGTAGGCGGAAGTGAGGGCATTTTTTGATGTGCATGAGCAAGAAGGAAGCCACCCGGGAGGCGTTCACTTAGAGATGACAGGTCAAAACGTAACTGAATGTATTGGCGGATCACGAACAGTGACTTTTGATGATTTGGGGTCACGCTACCACACGCATTGCGACCCCAGACTGAACGCTTCCCAGTCGCTAGAACTCGCCTTCATTATTGCAGAGCGCCTCAGGAAAAGGAGAATTAATGTCCAACACCCAGTACTTTCCCCTTTTTAGATCTCTCTCTCGCTATATATATCTATATATACATATATGTTTGAGTCCCTCTTGCTTTTCTTTTGTTTTTTTTTTTTGGTATTGAACTAAAGATGAATGTGTTGATCTAGTTATTTTTGGGCTTCATTTGGCGGTTATATTTAGTATTTTGTGTGTACGCCGCATGAATTAAAGTTCTGGTTTGACGTTACGATGAGACATCAATAAAAGGCAAAATTTATATAAGTTGTCTGCATGAATATAAGATGAACTTTAAACACTTATGTAACTTTTATGGTTTATATATATCTTTGTTACTTTTAATAAAAGGCAGAACTTTTACGTGAGAATTTATTATGCTTTAATCATTAGTTATAAACATCTGTACCATATACAAATACACAACTTTTAACATTGGATTGAGAAGTAAAATATTTTATTTTAGTTTTAAATCAAAAGATTTTACAAATTGTAAAGTAAAATATACGGATTCTTAAATGATTTTTAATTGGTACTCCTCCTGTTCTTTAATTTTGATGTATTTCAAAAACACTCTAATTTTGATGTATTTCAACTGACAGTGATGACGATTGAACGTATCATTTCAAGATTTTTTCATCTACGATTAGAATAAATAAAACAAGAAAATACATTCTAGTTTTAAAGACCAGCAACAAAGTTTGTGCACAGGACAAGCAATTTTAATTTTCTTATAAGTTGTTATATTTATTTCATAATAAATTTGTATATATTTATATTGTATTTAAATATGTGAGATAATTACTCAAAATATTAAAAAATATAAATTTTAAAATTTGATGATTAAATTTTAAAATATTTGTTATGCTATTTAAATGTAAGTAGGAATTGTCAGTAGAGTTATTACTTTTTGTTTATTCTTAAATGTTATGACAAATGATTTTTTAAAGTACATATTATTTGATTGTGTTGGTTATTATAATTATATTCCTTTGCTTTTTTAATAGGATTTTTGTTTTATCATAATTTATATACAATTAACTTTAAGTAGTAAATGGCTTCTGGTTGTCTTATCAATACTTCAATACTTATCCTATTCCTAATATATAGTAGGCCAAGGGCGATCCCTAGTGGGTTGACTGAAGTTATTAGCGAGTTTCTCTCTAAATTCTGTTAAGATTATATAATCGATTTGTTTGAAACAGTGTCATTTAATCTTTTCACGCATAAAACGATTCAATTATTATGCAAAGTGTTCGAACACGAGTTTTAAAAACGACACCGTTTACGAATACTCACACACACGATAAAAAGGGTTCAAATCACAGAGCAAGTATTAAAATAAACAGAACAAAGGGAAGAAACAGTTGCATCTCTTTTTAAAATTTCATTTTGAACTTTCCACCTCGATAAAAAATTCAAAATAAAAAAGAAGCAAAATTGATTCGGTTAATTACAAATTACAATTCATGAACATATGCCCATGAAAACATCAAAACAGTAAGTCAGTAACATATAAAAATAAAAAAGATAAACCCAACTGATAATTAATAGCTTCTATATCTTTAAAATCCTAAGAAGAATGACAATAAAAAAAAATTAATAGCTATGAAATTCTTATTCAATAATTTCAAGTTATGCAATTAGAAATGTCACATATATACATTGTTATCGCATAATCAAAATAGATAATAAAAATTAATTTTAAAAATATAAAATAAAATATACATTACAGTCCCAATTCTTCAACCTCCTCAATACTTTATATTTAGAATAGTTCTTGAATTGAAGATAACAAAAAAATTATAAAAAAAGTTCCAGTTTACGATATATAGTATAATCTAAAACGAAATAGTCCAAAAAACATCAAGAAGGAAAAAATTTATGTTTCTGACTTTAAAATTTGATGAACATCCTAGCCGATCTATTGAGCTTTCTCTGTTTCATACTAATTACTCTAAACAATACTGTTAAAAATCGGCGAGAGAAAAATGAACATAACAAAAGAAAATTCAAAGAAATCTATGAAATGACGTATATGAATGATTCAAAATCGAAAGTCTCTAGATTTACAAAAATAGATTACAAACATTTGACTACGTTAATAAGTTCCGTTCTAAAATAATAGATAAATTTCATTTTTAGTTTATTACTATTTAAAATAATTTAGAATTTAATTTATGATATAAAAATACAAAACTATAAGATTTTGTATTTTATTAAAAATCATTTAAAAAAATTAACAGAAAACAAAATAATTTGACTTTTTTCTTTAACGCTTTGTCACAAATGGACGCCAATGAAAAACTAAATATTCACCAACATTATTTGTAAACTAAATGTATGGTGACACAGCTAATCTGCACAGACATTACAAGGAGTATTAATCAATTAATCAATATTTGTGATAAATACAAATCTATAACTTGTTATTTAAACCTGAACAAAAAGTTTACAAATAATATGGGATATGAACAATAAAATATTTAAAAAATTATACAAAATATGTCTGTACTTACAGGACATCAAAACTAGTTAATTTTAGTAGAGATATTATAGAATTTAGTAAATTACAAGAAAATAATTACATGATGAAGGGAACTAGGATAATCTAGGAGGGGAATTGTATAGATTATCTTAATAATGGTCATTTTTCGTAGTTTTAAAACTTGTCTAGAGTGGTGAGATTGTTTCTTGCTAATTTTAGTAGTATCAAATTTATTATAAAATTCACTTTGTTTTTGCTTTGAAAAACCTTCAATGCGAATGAGCAGAGAAATATTAAAAGTCAATATGACACCACAATTTATAATGGTTCGATGATATATCTATTTGATATATCTCTATTCTAACCCTCGGACTCATTTCCGAAATCTGAGAGTCTATCCACTAAAGATAAAACCACTCCTTAGTAGGTGGAGGCACGTTTATGATCTGTCTCTGACTTGTTATAAATTCTACAACAATTTTAATAAATCAAACATGCAGCACTTGTTTTACTACAAATAAACAAATACAATTATTTTGTGTTGGACGAAAAATACGTGTATTCTCCTTAAAAATAAGCTTGTATTCCCTTTAAGTCTTTTACTCCTTTAAGAACCTTGATCTAAATACCAACAAATTTCCTAACTCTCACTAACACGCTAGACACCCAAACCCTTGGCATATCTACGATTTGGATCTTAAGTTTTTGGACAACCTACACTACCTCACAATATATCTCGAAAGGATACTAAGAACTCAAAAATATATCTCTAAATGCTTCTTGAATTAAGAAAATATAACTGAATTCTCAAATAAAATGACACAAGTTCAAATAGAAATAATCTCACGAGGTTTAAATTCTTTTTAATGCTTGATTTATATTGTTGAGGACTAGATTCAATATCTATGCTATATCACACATTGTGAGGACTTACAAACAGTAGTACGAAGACTATGGAATCTAAACTACTTATCGGAATATATTTCAATTCGAGGAGAAGTATCACTCACAAATATAAATCTAGAGTCCAATAAATCAAGAGTTGTTTCGAAATTAGTTAATCCGATAAGAAATGGATAAATGAACTAGTGGTAGTTTATCGAGTTGTATATAAATATATAAATAAGTAAGCGTACAACATGATAAATATGAGTCTAAAAGATCGAGAGCTATTTCTCGGAATGCATTTAAATTCAAAGAAGTAAATGGATGGTTTGAGGGAAAATTAAATCGCACAATTATAAATAAATTGAAAAGTAAAGTGCAATAAATTAAAGGTTACCAACAAATCGAGAACTATTATCGTAATAGCTTCAAATTTGAAGAGAGATTTGGATGGTTGGATATTTACAGTAAAATAAAGTGCGGAAATATAAATGACTGTAAATAAAATTGATGAAACGTAAAGGCCACCAATATCAAGAGCTCTTCTTGGAACAACATTTAAATTCAGATGAAGAGATGGATTAATGGATATATTGTGTGGGAATTAAATTGCGTAAGATTAAATTGGGGGAATATAAATTGCAATAAAGTAAAGTGCAATGAATTTAAATTCACCAAATCGAGAGCTCTACTCGGGAATAATTCAAGATTTGGAAAGAGATGAATTTACTACAAATCTCAATACTCTCTCGGGAGATACTTAAATCCGGAGAGAGATGGATTATAATATTTTAACTAGTTGAGAGGTTTTTCGGAAATAACTTTGAATCCGAAAAAGAAGGACGGTTAAAGAGACACCCAAGTTAACGAATCAAGAGCTTTTTCAGAATAAACACGAATTCAGAAAGAGATGGATTGTTGTGAAAAAGATAGAAACACAAGATTTATAGATATACGTATATCTTATGCACAAATGACAATCAACCAACTATATCTAGCTACTTAAATAGAAAGCCTTGAATAAGAACTTGGAAAGGGTTTGAAGAACTTGACAATGGAGTTCTTGAGTTCAAAGGCTAGTGGGTATATATATTTATATTGAATCAGGCCATGTGTGTGTGTATATATTATATAGGGATTATATACATATATATATACATTTATGTAATATCTCACAAAAATATTCAAGGAATAGAGAGAGAGAAAGCTTGAGAGAAATTTCTTGTAGAGAGAGAAAGTGACTTGGTTGATGTGTGGAAGAAGGATGGAGGTGTGTTTTATTTATAGAGAGAGAAAGTGGATGATGGAGGATGGAGGGGAATATGTTTAAAAATTAAAACTAATGTAAGATGTAAAGGATGTGAAAAAGTGAGGTTTGAAAATGTAAGAAAGAGTTTCCATTGAAGAAGTATTTTCAAACTTTGAGGACTCACTTTACTTCCATAGTAATGTGCATTATTGTGGCAAAGCAATTTTTCATCGAAGATGCAAACTAAACTATATTTTACTTATAAAAATATCATATACTCAAATTTGGTTTAATAGTAAAATATATTAAAATGTATATGCATGTCCTATGGAGAAAAACTACCTAAAATAATTTATTAACCTTGTTATCATTAAAACTGTAAAATAACATGACCCTTCACATCAGTAATTGTTTACTTACATTATATAGAACGGTAGAATAATATTATATTTTATGGGTAAAATAACTATGAAGGGACACTTTTGTTCTTCTCGTATTTTTTTCTTTCTTTTTTTCTTAACCGTTACAAATAATTCAACATTCCATCTATTTCCCAAACTTTTGTTTCTATTTGTTCTATCTCTTTTTATTTATCTAATCTGAAACCTTTCTCCTAACGCATTTAAAAAATAAATCTACACAATTCTTATATTGTATAGATGATCCCTATTAGTATCAAATTCATTCTTCAATAATTGTATGCAAGGGTTTTAGGTCCCAAAGAAAAAATACTAAAAGGAGAGTTGAATAATATTTTTCTAAAATTTAAAAGCTTGATTGTAAAATCAATAGTTTATAAAACTTCTTATTTATAAAAGATATTGCTTATATTTTTTAAAAGAGTTAGCAGCGAAATTTTAGCAAAACACCTCTTAGTAAAAAAAAAAAACTTAAAGTGGCTTTAATGGTAAAGGCTTTGCTAAAGAGTAGTAATGAAATAAATAAAGAGCAGTAATGAAAAAGAGAGAGCATGGAGATTTTTATAGTGGTTTGGTCTATCCTACTCTACTTTTCTTCTCTTTATTTGAGAAGAAATCTACTAAAAATCACACAGATACAAATAACACAAAATTCTTGCTTACACTTGGTCAATAAGACCTTCCTTAGTCACACAGACAAAATAGAGAAGACTTTGCAATCTCTAAGTAGCTAGCTCCTTGTTGTGCAAATAAGATAACACTTGTTCAAATTCTTGAAGTGTTTCTTGCTGATGTATTTGGAGTGTCAAATGTCATATCGCTTCTTAGAAGTTCACTAGTTATAAATGAAATTTATGACTCCTATTTATATTCCTCCAAAATTCTATCTGTTGGAATTTTTAAAATAGATCTGTTGGGAGTTGTACTTCCTTGACAATGACTTATACATTTACGATTGTTCCTTACTTTGTCAATAAAGTAGCCGTTATTTTGTCTTCGAGTGCTTTTTTTTTGACAAACCTTCTGGAAGTTGACTAAGTCAAAAAGGCGAAGTCCTTTTCTAACATAAAGTCTGCTCTTGGTGAAAGGACTTGCTAATTAAAGCCTTGCTTATTTCCAGTATAAGCAAGTCTGTCCTTAGAATTTTCTTTGTAACTTTAGCATCCTTCTTGATCGATGAGCAAAGTCTTCTCTTGTGATAAAAAAAATCCTTGCATAACTAAAACTATTTATATCCACCTAACAAGTTGGATATTTTTTTAAATCCTTTTACATCAAATAAATAAGAACTATATTACATCATCAATTTATGTAAAAGTTAATTTAATTATTCTTTATAAGCAACGCTAATATAAGTAAGGGTGTATTAACAAAGGGAATAAAAAATCATTATAATTAATGGTTCATTTCAAACAGATGATATACATAATAACAAACTTTAGCCATTTTTTCCTCTTACTTGATTATCCAAACCTTTTTGTTAGATTGATTTCCTTTGCTACATTGTCAATAATAGTTTATTTAAAATAAATATTAAAAAATAATAATTATCCACATTGTTAGGAATTATAGAATTTGATGATGAAATATAACACTTAAAATTATTAGACTTTGTAATTGTACAAGAACCTGCAGTAGTGTACTATTAGAGACGACATGTGATCAACAGAGACTACAAGGAATGCATTTGGAGAGGTCAACAAAGTTGAAGTTAGTAAAGCAATTTAGCCTTTCGGAGACTAAGAATTAGCCTATCGGAGACTAAGAATTAGTTTGTTAAAGACTAAGGAATTAGCCTATCGGAGATTAAGATTTAGCCTATCGAAGACTAAGTTCTAGTTTATCAGAGACTAAGAATTGCACTGTCGGATACTATTGTTGAAACTATCAGAGACTAAGACAAAGACTCTCTATTGTATTGAAGAGTGGTCAGGGGATGCAACTGATCTGAAAATAAATCATCAGGGGATAAATATCCTCTAATGAACAAAAGACTCGTCAGGGGATAAATATCCACTGATGAACAAAAGACATGTTAGGGGAACTGATGAACAAAAGACACGTCAGGGGATAAAATATCCACTGAGATTAAGCCATTAGGGGATAAATGACTATCACCATAGCCAACACCAACGTTCCACTAAGCATCAAACTTGAAGATAACTATCACTAAACTTAAGAGACTAAAAGATGACATATGGCTGAGTTCACAAATTCATTAACTCAAGTTAAAGCGGTGAAATTAAAATAAAGATGATGGTCCAATAAGGAAAGATTAACTACCAAAAAACCCTTAAGGAGATAAGATATACATACACACACATGTGTATAAAGAATGTAAGTGTGAACACTGTAGAAATAACTTACAAAAAAAATGGAGATAAGTTATACTTATACAGAAGCATGCGTATAAAGCTGTTGGTGTGAAAACTGCAGAGATAACTTATACAACCTTGAAGAAGAAAATAAGGAAGTTGGTCCAATCAAAATCAAGGAAGCTCATAAAGATAAGTTATATGTTGCGGAGATAATTTATCCTAAGAACCCCAAGAGAAAAATAAGGGAGTTGGTGCAATAAGAAGAAAGTATACACCAGAGAAGTTACAAAACAGATTGACGTGCAATAAATGTCATGCAAAAGAGAAGTTATGTGACAGAGATGCAATTACCAAATAATATTAGAGATATTTTTGAAGGCAGCTCAAAGAAAAAGTTTGGAGAACAAGGGAGTTGTGTCTATAAATAAAGACATAGAGCAGCTGAGAAAAACACGAGACATCACTGAAATATACAACAATCTCAGATCAAATAGTAGCTATAATCAATTTACATAGAGAGAAGCAAGATTTCATAAACTGAGAATCTAGAAATCATTTTCTAGATTGCAGTTGTTCTTCTTGTAACAGAGAAAAACAACTAGTATCAAACTGTTCATCAATAAAATCCATTCTGTTAGAACAAGATAAGGTCAAGTGTTTGTAGAGGGAGGGGGGAGGGGAGGGGAGGGGGGGGGGGGGGGGGGGGGAGAGGGGGGGGGTTGAATACAAACACTACAAACTTTTTGCTCTTTAAAAAAAAATTGTTAAGCACGGTTGTAATAGTTACAAGGTCAGAAAAACTTAACTGAAATTAAAATTAATACACAAGCATTCAAGTTAAAATAGTTGCATTAAAACTTGATGTTTTTCTAGAAATCTGTTTAATCACAATTGTGATTAATCAGCTACAAATTCTGTAAAGAGTTACAGTTTCTCTGTAATAAAATTACAGCTTCTTTTTCCACACACACTAGCTACTGATTTTTTTTGAATATCTCTTTTGATATATTAGAAAGCTTCCTTCTAGTGTTTGTTGTGTGGCTTCTTGTTTTTTCGTTTGGTTTTCCGTGTAACAACTTTTTCTGTATGTATAGCAGATTAGTTGGTGAACCCACGTGCTAGACATGCTTCTTTTTCAACATAGCCGCAGTATGTCACATCAAGGTCCTTTCAGAGTGGTGTGTCAGACTGCTGTTTGCTTTTGTTGCTTCTTTTTCATCTCCTGATCTGCATGTATTTAATGCTCGAGAGTTGTTATTGGATAACCAAATTTCAAGGAATATATTCTCAGTTATACCCCTTGCTTCCGTGCCAAGTATCAATGATTTGCATGTGAGTCCTGATGATATGTGGATTAGGTCATAACGATCCACTGATGTCAAGCCCTGATAAAGACTTGATCAGTGCTTCTGGATTCACTGATGGCAAGTTACTGGTGACAACTTGATCAGTGCTTCATTATCCACCAATGTCAACCCCTGATGGAGAGGTTTGATCAGTGCTTCATTATTCACCGATCTCAAGCCCTGATGGAGACTTGATCAGTGTTTCATTTATCTACTGATGTTTTGACCTACTTGTTTATCCACTGAAGGGTTCCACTGACGAGTTGATATTTTGTCATCGCCAAACTTGTAGAGCAATCTAAGTCATCGTCAAACTCGTTAGGCAATTTAAGTCATCGCCAAACTCGTCGTCAGTGTATAAAAATGACTATCGCCAAAGTCATTGTTAGCTATCGCCAAACTCGTCGTTAGTGGATAAAAATGACTATCGCCAAAGTCACTTACCCATCGCCAAACTCGTCGCGAGATACACTATCGCCAAAGTGATTGATAGCCATCTTCAAACTCACCAGGAGGTATGCTGTCACCAAAGTCTGACCATTAGAGTGTTTCCCCTGATGGGTTCCCTTGACGAGGTCATCCCCTGATGCCTTCCCCTGACAGCTTCCTCTGACTAGGTCATCCCCTAATGAGTTCTCCTGATAGCTTCCCCTAATGAGGTCATCCCCTGACGGGTTCCCCTGATGGCTTCCCCTGATGAGGTCATCACCTAACAGGTTCCCTTGATGGATGTTATCCCCTAACACAATATTTTTAGGCTTCCCCTAATGGGTTCTTTTCATTGATGCACTTAAAAATACTTGTTCTTTTGATCATCGATACTCCGTTGGCTTAGCCTGGAATGTCTGTCGTGCGGAATACTCATCTTTTTTTAAGTAACAACAGTCATTCCTTGACACTGTCGAGTCTGTTTAAGTTAACACTGATGACTCGCCCAATGCAGTGAAGTCCATTCCTTGATGACTAAGTCGTCCATTAGTGGATGCAATACTCGTGCAAATATACTAAGATTTATAGAATATTTTGAGTATTTACAGTTGCACATTTATTCTCTAAGTATCATCATCATCATTTATATCTAACACATTCTTTATTGATTGATATAATTTGTCTTTTTTATTAATTCCACAATTAGTTTACAAATTATATCTAATATCTTTACATTGGGAGAAAAATCTGGTACTTGTATTTAACCCCCCTTCTACAAATACCAGATTTCTTTATTGGTGAGAGATGAATATTTCTTATGAAAAAGAAGGATGTACATGCATTTAAAATCTACAAATCCTTCCTACATCAGCAGATAATGAGGATCGACAAATAAATGTTGATCAACACATAAACTCATCAATGGATAATCTCATTAGCAGATAAAAACCATCAGCAAATAAAGATTTAATAGCAGATATTAAAGTTCGTGTTTGACTAGAAACGGAAGTCCTAATTTGAATAGGAATTGAAGTTGTAATCAAGAAGCCGATCAAGATCCGATACATAATCAAATTTGGATTAACAAGGACAGATAGCTGATTTGAATCAAATTAGGATTGTCGAGACTAATATGTATTCATATTCAAATTAGATAAAAATTATTATTACAATTAGGTAATCATTATTGGAATAACGATACGAGAGAGATTTCAATTGTAATAACACAACAAATTCTTAGAATTTGAGAAACAAGTTCTTAGAACTTGAGAAGTTAGAAATTAGTTTCTAGATTTGCAACTGTTCTTCGTGAATAGATTTCAGCAGTTGGTAATTCGTTTACTAGATTGTAATTCAGATTCAAAATCAATAAAAATGAATTTGTTTATATATGTGATCTTTACGAATTTCGAAAAAAAAGTTTGTATTTATATTTAACCTCTTTTCTATAAATACTCATCAGGGAACAACATATATATATATATATATATATATATATATATAGTCTTTCTTTAAAATACAAAATATAGATAGTTGATGGTTTTGAAGTAAGTACTAATATTTAACCTAAAAATATTAAACAACTTTATATTTTTTTTATTAAAATGAATCATTTATTTTAGAACGGATGAATATAAAAGCTTTTTATTCAAACAACCTTGTAACCCCATGCAAGGCACAAGTGTTCAAAATATTATATATTTTATATTTTATATAAAAATTATTATAACAAAAAGTTAAATAATAAAATAAATTGAGTAATAAAGAATGTACTTTAATTTTAAAGAATAATCAAGTTAAATTACTCCTTAAAATATCGAGAAAATAATATATAGATATTGTTTGTAAAGAAATAATATAATTATAAAATATTAAGATATTATGGATTTATTGATCTTAAAAAAAATAGGTAGAAAGAATCATGTTCACAAATTTCAATTAATCAATAATAATCTCATTGAAATATAAAAATATAAAATGACAAAAAAAAAGTGTAACCTTCAACGCATTAAATTTCAATATTATTACAATGTGAATACGTGAAAAAATTGCCAATGCTTATATAGAGGAATTTCAGATAATAATATTGAAACATTCAATTAAATAGCATGAAATATTAAGTAATCTAGAGCAAAATTATAAATGGAAAATGAGTAATAGAAAATAAAGAGCGAAAAAATTAATAGGAATTTAATAATTTGACACCATCAAGTGTAAAGTTTATACATACGTAAATTACTCAAACATCTTATTTGTTATAACAAAATAATATATAAACTATTGCGAAATTTTGTGATAAACATATATTTGAGTACAATTGAGTATTAATTAAATAACTTCAAAAGAAATAACGAAAATTTAGTTTTATAAAAAGTTTAACCCTTGTGTCTAATCAATTTGAAAAATGAGATAATGCTATTTTTAAAAATAAAAAAACAAATTATACTCCGTAATAATAAAAAAAAGAAGAAGTAAAAAGCTCATAATAATCTAATGGATATTTAACTAAACAACTACAATTAATAAGAAAAATTACTATAATAAGAAATTTAGCCATCACATGATATTAATTGGTTTGTACGTGGACTAATCATATTGATAAAATAAACAAATATCAATATCTATAATTACAAAATAAAAAAACTCACAACTATATTTAATAATTAACCATCTTTATTTATCAGTTCCTCTTAGAAAAAAAAATGTTCTAGATATATTAAAAAAAGGATTTTACATGTTTAAATTGCAAAAACTATTGTGATGTAGATTGGAGATAATTATTGGACTATAAATTTATGTATATATATTTATGGATTTCGTAATTTTTAATTGGATTAAATATTAATACATATAAGTGGATCAGGAAAATATTACAATGAAAGAAAAAGGTATTTATGAGTTTTATAATTTCTATAGAAGTAGGATTTGATAAAAGGTAGAAGTATATTAGGACAGGATTATAATGGAAAAAAATTAATTAGAAAATTGGAAAGAAAAAGAGCGAAATTATGAGATAAAAAAATATGTTTGTGTTTTTAAATATAATATATAAATTTGATATCAAATGATGTAAATCATAGTAAAGTAATGATAAGATATTCAAGAAATAACAATTCTATTACAGTAATAAAATTGAATAGTATTTGTAACAAAAAATATTAAAATGGTATCAACTTTCTTGGATAAATAAAAAATGGCAATATGCAAGAGACATATACATACATGTATGCGCACACGTGTTATTTGTACTACATATATCATGAAATATTATCACCAATGTGTAATAAATAAGAATCGTAAGAAAAAGGAAATTAAAAAAAAGGATGAAGAACGAAATGGTAAAACATTAAATTTTTATCTAATATTAATATATGTATTTAATTTTATCCTTAAAATTAGAATAAAAGATGTGGAAGTAATAATTAAATACTCTTCGGCCAAAGTACCTACTCTAACTCATATATGTCCATCCGTGTTTTCTTTCATTTACATAGCCCTTTTAACTTCTATTCAAAATTAGAAATACATTTTTTTTAATGTTATAATTTTTTTATAAATTATATTATCTCAATTATGATATAAATTTGTAACTATAAAATTATAAAAGTTAGTATTTAAAGTATTATTCATGAACTTTATAATATTTCACTTTAAAACTATTTTTAAAAAAATTACTTGAAATTTAAATTATAAATTTTATAAATTTATTTTGTGCGAATTAAAATAAATGTTAAATTTTAGAAGCAACACATAATATGACTGTTTCTTTTTCCATAGGAAGTATCATACCAAAGTACCAAAGAAAGGGAGTCTATTAATATAGACTCAAGATCTCTTAAAATTAGTAACTCCGTCTACGATGTTGTTATAAGATTTTTGATTGAAATGAGATGAGTTTTTTTTATTATCTATTTTATTGTTTGTTCTTGTCGTGTATTTTTTTTAGAATTTTAATTTCTTAATTAAAAAAAATAAATAATAGACCATTTGTTTATTCAAGAAAAAATAAAACAGAGGATGAAGTAACTAATGAAATAACCTAATCAACTTTCTTTTGATTATTATGACGTTTCAATATAAAACATAACCTAAGTAATGAGCAATTTTATGAGTTATTAACTAAAATGAATCGTGCAATCTTTTTGGATTTGTATTAAAGAAAAGGTATAAATGGAATATAAATGAATATAGAGAGAACCTTGTCCATGTGAAATTTGATCCAACTCAAATCTAAATTTATCAAAATTTAAATAAATTATTAAGTACTAGATGGTCTAACACCAAAAAACAAGAAAAAAGAAAAAAGAAAAAAAAAGAAGTATACGAAACCAACCACCACTTCTTGATTCTCAGTGTTCCACTTGTTCGATAATCTATGTTTTGGGGTAGTAGGTGGAAGGGGTAGTAAAGGAAAATGATGAAAAGAGAAGCGATTAATTAATAATTATTATAGATGCAAGTAAATTGGCAAGTAAATCACCAACCAAGCTAAGACCCATCATTATTAATTACTTAGTCTAGTTAGGTGAGTACTTGACAATGACTGTGTTGTAGACTACCGCGAAAAGGAAAACTATTGGTCTTAAAAGAATATGCCCAATATGGAGTCGTGTGATAGTGCTTATTCTTATTATTATTATTTTATTTCAATGTTATTTTCTAAGTAGTTTGCAGTTTTAATATGATTTATAAACATGTTTTCAAATAATATAAATGTTTCAAATATTTTTTATATTTTATTTTTATATGATCTCTTTAACTTTGTATTTAAATGTATAAAATACATAATTAACATAATATGTATAATATGTATGAGTAAGTGTAAGATAATATATTTTAATTAGAGTTTGAATTATAAATTATGTTGACTTTACTTCAAGTTAATTAAAAATTTTAACATAACTTAAATAAATATTACTGAATAATCTAAAATATAGTGTTACACATCATATTTATTGCAATTCTTAAGTAATATATTTATTATCTTTTTTTTTTATTTTAAATTCTATTATCAAAATTATAAGTTTTTCTTTTATTGATACTATAAGTTCTATGTGATGAAATTATTAATGAATATGACAGTATTATATTGATAATAAAGTATATAAAGAAATATATATTAAATATGCATAAAAATATATGATATCAAATTTGAATTTACAAAGTCAATTTGACTTGGTGAAATCATGAAATTAGTAATACTTGATATATGTGTTAAAATATTTTTTAATTGTACGATCAAAATTAAGTTAATTTATGACAATTTGATATTAAACAACAATTAAATATACTCTATATCAATTTAAAATATAGGAAATATTAAATTATAATTATTAATAATATATTTAAATTAAACGATAAAATAAAAATAACGCGTACCTCACACGAGTTGTGAGCTAGTATATATTTAAGAGTACAAACATGCTTTTTTTATGTCATGGTTCCGTACTTTTTCTTTCCAATATTACCCTCTTCAAATTTCTTTTATTCAATTATTATTCTTTCATAACCCATTTATACTTTCCTCAATTGCTACTTTCTATTATGAGTTACGAAATTCATAATTAAAGAAATTTAAAATAAAATATATGAATATAATATAATAATAACTTTATATGCGTGACTAATGAAATTATGGAAAAAAAATTAAATGCGATATTTGATAGTTTAATTAACATAATTATCATACCTACTTAAAATTTATTCCATGAAATAAGTATAACAATTCTTAAATGTATACTAAGTAACTTTGAAATATATATTAACATAATTAATTATTTTGAAGTATATATATATAAAGCACATTATAAATTATATCTAGGTTGCAGTTGTTTAGTAATGTTTATTCGTTTAATAAGTATCTTGTTATTTTCAGATCAGTATTTGTAGAAAGGGGTTGAATACAAATCTCAAATTTCTTGCCTAACATAAAGATCAAAATATAATTAATTGTGAAATTATAATCACAACAAATTATATCAATCAATAAATAATGACTTTTAATAATTTTGAATCTGAAATACAATATGAAAATTAAAAACTATTGATACCAGTTTTTTTTAATTTGTTCAGTGATGAACAACTGCAACCTAGAAAATAATTTCTAACTTTTCAAGTTATAAAAAACTTACTTGTCAAATTCTTAGAATTTGTTGTATTATTACAATTATATTTTGTACTCTGTACTACTTTTTGTTTTTCTTGTTCAGTACTTTGTATTGCTGTTTTGTTTTTCTTGTTGGTACTATTGGAACAAAATAAGCTCAAGTGTTTGTAGAAGGGGAGATGAATACAAACACTACAAACTTTTTGCTCTTTTTAAAACTTGTTAGCACCAGCTGGAATAGCTACAATCACCAGAAAAACTTAACAGAAATTAAAATGAACGCACAAGCATTCAAGTTAAAATAGTTGTATTAAAACTTAGTATTTTTCTGAAAATCTGTTTAATCACAAAAGTGATTAATCAGCTACAAATTATGTAACGAGTTACAACTTCTCTGTAATAAAATTACAGCTTCTTTTTTCACACTCACTAACTTTTTATTTTCTTTGAATATTTCTCTCTTGATCTATTACAAATCTTCCTTCTAGTGTTTGTTGTGTGGCTTCTTGTTTCTTCGCTTGGTTTTCCGTGTAACAACTCTTTTAATATGTATAGCAGATTAGTTGGTGAACCCACGTGCTGGACGTGCTGCTTTTTCAACATAGCCGCATATATGTCACATAAAGGTCCTTTCGGAATGTTGTGTCAGACTGTTGTTGGCTTTTATTGCTTTTTTTTATCCCCTGATCTGTATGTAATTAATGCTCGAGAGTTGTTATAGGTTAACCAAATTTCAAGGAATATATTTCCAGTTATACCCCTTGTTTCTGTACCAAGTATCAATGATTTGCATATAAGTCTTAATGATGTGTGAATTAGATCATAACGATCTACTGATCCCAAGCCCTTATGTCGAGTTGATCAGTGCTTCTGGATCCGCTGATGACAAGTTACTAAAGGCAACTTGATCAATGCTTCTTTGTCCACTGATGTCAAGCCTTGATGGAGACTTGATTAGTGCTTCTTTTATCCACTGACGTTATGACCTGCTTGTTATCCACCGAAGGGTTTCACTGACGAGTTGATCTTCTGTCGTCGCCAAACTTGTTGGGCAATCTTAAGTCATCGCCAACCTCGTTGGGCAAGTTAAGTCATCACCAAACTCGTCTTCAGTGGATAAAAATGACTGTCGCCAAAGTTACTTTTTACCCATCGCCAAACTAGTCGTTAGTGGATAAAAATGACTATCACCAAAGTCACTTTTTACCCATCTCCAAACTCGTCGTCAATGGATAGAAACAATTGTTGCCAAACTTATCGCAAGATAAGCTATCGCCTAAGTCATATTTAGCCATCGCCAAACTCATCAAAAGGTATGTTGTCGCCAAAGTCTGGACACAAGAGTGCTTCCCCTAATGGGTTCCCCTGACGAGGTCATCCTATGATGTCTTCCCTTGAAGATGTCATCCCTTGATATCTTCCCATGACGACTTCCCCTGACTAGGGCATCCCCTGATGAGTTCCCCTAACAACTTTCCCTGACGAGGTCATCGCCTGATGGGTTCCCTGACAAATTCATTGCCTGACAGGTTCCCTGACGAATTCATCGCCTGATGGCTTTCCCTAATGAAGTCATCACCTGATGGGTTCTCCTGATAGCTTCCCTTGATGGTGTCATCGCCTTGATACAATATTTTAGGTTTCCCTGATGGGTTCTTCTTACTGATGTCTCTTAAAAATACTTATTATTTTGATCATCGATACTTTGTTAGCTTTTCCTGCAATGTCTGTTATGCGGAATATTTATCTTTTTAAGTACCAACAGTCATTCCTTGACACTATCGACTCCGTTTAAGTAAACACTGATGACTCGCCCAGTGCAGTGTAGTTCATCCCTTGATGACTAAGTTCGACTATCAGTGGATCCAAAAACTCGTGCAAATATACTAAGTTTAATAGAATAGCTTGAGTATTTATAGTTGCACAATTATTATCTAAACATCATCATCATCATTTATCTCTAACAATCTCCCCCTATTTATATTTATCAGTTTGATAACCATAAATCTAACTAATGTACTGATGATGTCAAAACCCAAAATTACAAAATTAAAGACATTAAAGAATAAATGTATTTGTATAGATGCAAAGAATAATTATGTACAAGTATATTACTTTCTGTACAAGCAAGTTTCTGTTCTTCTTGTTGCTCCTCCTCCACAACCTTCTCCTTTTGAAGTTGCTTTGCATCTAATGTCCTTGGCCTTTTGAAACAGCAACAGTAGTCACATCCACTGATGGTTGATTCAACAACAACCCCTGACAATGACTGTGAAGATTTCTCCCCTTTTGAAGAATAAAGAATATTTCTCCCCCTTTATATTTCTCCTCCTTTTTGGCAGCATCATCAGTTGAAGTTGAGAATTGAAATGTGACTGAGGAACTTATTTTTTCTATATTCTTTATTTACAAGGATCTCATCCTTATTTCTCACAACCTCTCCTTTTTCTATGTCTGCTAAGGCATCACTCTTTTTCTCTTCTTTTTCATTGCCTTCTAAGGTAGTATGCTCATTCTCTCCTTGTGTCAAGGTCCTCTCAATGGGTTGACCTTGCCTCTTTTCTTTAAGTATTTTCTTAGCCTCACTCAAAGTTGTCCTAATTGGGATTCATGTGGGCTGTGTTATCAACAACTGTGGATAAAGTAAGTAATGTATATGCTATTATTGTGTCCACAAAGATGATTTGAGCAGAAGTGGAGTGGAAAAGATATTTGTATTTACTAAAGGAAAAGTGTAGGTATTTATTGAAGTAGTATGTACAAATTAAGTTGTGTGTGCACTCACTGTGTAAGATATATGCAAGTGATTCTCAGAGACCCTGATGTTGGTTTCATCAGAGGCTATGGTCAGTGTATGTGCCTCACTCAACTGTGTCCCTGGTTGGAGACTTTATTCAATAATTGAATCCTTTTGGGAGGAAACAATTAGGGATGAGTGTATTTCCTTGCACAAAGACATGTTGCAAACATGATGTCAGGCCTACTTGCTGTCAGATACATCAGAGAACCAATCATTCCCCTATAAGTCTTGAGATTAACTTTCTTTCCATTCTTATCAGGGTCAATCTTAGTTGCTGTAGGCATAGGTGTCTTTGCTACTTTTGAGTCCTCCATGTCAAATTTCTTGAGAAGTTTTTTGGCATACTTTGTCTGATGTATGTAAATCTCATCAGTGACTTGTTTGATCTGCAGCCCCAAGAAATAAGACAATTCACCCATCAAACTCATTTCATACTTGTTTTGCATGAGCTTGGAGAACTTTGCACATAGTTTTGTGGATCCAAAGATGATATCATCAACATATATTTGAACCAGGATCAGATGACCTTGGTGTTGTTTGAAGAACAATGTTTTGTCAATGATACCTCTTGTGAACTTGTTATCCACCAAACACTTTGACAGTGTTTCATACCAAGCTCTAGGTGTTTTCCCAGTGAGATGGCCTAGAACTTGTAGAAGGGGGGTTGAATACAAGTTCTTACAACTTTTTCGAATTCCTGTTCTTTAAGAAATTAACTTTCTGCGGAATATAAAGAACAAGATCAAAACTTTATAAACAATTGTTTTTATTGATTTAACAATTGATTACAAGTTTTCTAACAATCAAAAACAAGCTTTGATCGTCAACTTCTATTCTGTGTATATAGAGATAATACAACCCTTTCAATTCTCTATGCTATACAGACATACACAGCTTCGAATTACAATTCTGTAATTTATAATTACAGCTTCTAAAACTAAGTTTACAAAAACCTAGCTTCCTAATTCAAATCAAATACAATCTTTCCAATTGAAAGATTTCTAACAAGTTTCCTTGTCAGCTACGTCTTCAATAAAGTCTACGTGTTCATGGAAGACTTTCCTTCTTTGATTTGAACTCTAACTCCATCAGTGATTAAGTCCTCGACTAATCTCCGATAGCTTCTTTAATTAGTCTCTGATCACTTCGAGTAATCTCCGATGCTTTAATAAATTAATCTCTGATCACCTCGAGTAATCTCCGATGCTTTGGCTTTAGTCTCTGGTGACGTCAGCTTTTAATCTCCGAAGTATTGTGTTATTCTCTGATGACGTCAGCTTTAATCTCTGACTCTTTAATACAATCTCCGATGACGTAAGCTTTAATCTCCGATGACCAATCCTTCAATCTCTGATGAATAAATCTTTAATCTCCGATGAAGGATTTCTTCAATCTCCGATGGGCAAAGTCCAATCTCTGATGAACAAAATTTTAATCTCTGATGGACTTTTCCCTTAATCTCCGACAAGCCAAATTTAATCTCCGAAAGACTAATTAACTTAAAACAACTTGTTGAACAGACTCAACAAGTATTCCAGCAGTACATACAAGTAAAATGAATCTATCTCTTTATTAAAATGACTAAATTACAACCAAGAGATACTACTGCTAGCTACAAAACTAAAGTGTTACAAACCAACACTTTTCTATACATTTGTATTCCTAAGTATTCTAAAGACAATCATCATCAAATGTTAATAAAACCTAACACTAGGAGCTTACTTCAATCCATAAAGTGTTTTCTCTAGTTTGTAGACATGATTTGGGAATCTTGAACTTTCAAATCCTATTGGTTGTTGGACATACACCTCTTGTTCTAACTTCCCATTGAGAAAAACACTTTTCACATCCATTTGAAAAACTCTAAAGTTTGAATGTACTGCATAGGCTAAGAAGATTCTTATAGCCTAAAGTCTGGCCACTGGTCCAAAAGTCTCATCAAAGTCAATCTCTTCCTCTTGAAGATATCCCTTTGCCACCAGTCTTGCTTTGTTCCTTATAACAATGTCAACTTCATCTATCTTGTTTCTGAATTCCCACTTGGTACCTATTATAATTCTGTCTTTGGGTTTAGGTACCAGCTTCCGTACTTGATTTCTTTTAAATTGATTTAGCTCTTCCTGCATAGCCATGATCCATTTTGCATCTTAAATGGCTTCTTCAAATCTCTTTGGCTCAATTTGTGAAAGAAAGCAAGCATATAGGCATTCATTAGATGTTGCTTTTCTGGTTTGCACTCTCTAGTTTGGATCACTAATGATTAAATCAGATGTGTGACTCCTAGACCATTTGGGCTTAAAACTATATCTTGATGAGCTTGCATGATCATCATTTCCTCCCCCTAAGTCAGTGCTACCAGCTTCTGAGAAAACTCCCTTTGAATTACTACTTAAATCAGGGTTAAAGTTATCCCCTGATGGTGCATTCCCTGATGGATTATCCCCTGATGGAATATTCTCTGACCTGTTGTCTAGAAGGTTAACTCCATCTGCTGAAGGGGCTTCTAAGTTATTTGGATTGACATCAGGGATGGTTAAATTTTCCATTTGTCTGCATTCATCAGCTTCACTCTTTTGATAATCAGAATCATCTTCATTTTCAAATCTGAGCTCTTCATGAAAACCAAGGTCTTCAAGTCTAGAAATCTCTTGATCATCAAAAGCTACATGTATAGACTCCATCACCACCTGGAGTCTCTTGTTGTAAACCCTGTAGGCCTTAGATGTTAGGGAGTAACCTAGAAAAATAACTTCATCAGCCTTTGGATCAAATTTTCCTAAATTTTCACCAAAGTTCCTTAATACAAAGCATTTGCATCCAAAAATAAGTAGGAACTTGATGTTTGGTTTTCTCCCTGTCATTAGCTCATATGGTGTCTTGTTGTGAGCCTTGTTGATCAAAGACCTATTTTGAGTGAAGCAAGCAGTGGAAATTGCCTCAACCCAAAAATATGTAGATATCTTTGCCTCTGCTAGCATTGTCCTAGCAGCTTCTATCAGGGTTCTGTTCTTCCTTTCTACTACACCATTCTGTTGAGGAGTTCTTGGAGCATAAAGTGTATGATTGATGCCTTTCTCCACACAAAATCCTTCAACAACTGCATTCTTGAATTCAATTCCATTATCTGTCCTCAAAATCCTAGCCACTGACCCTGACTCAATCTCCATTTTCTTTACATGGTCAATGATTTGTTAAGGTACTTCAGATTTGGCATGTTGAAACTTGACCCAAGTATATCTGGTGTAGTCATCCACAATGACCATTGCAAATTTTTTCTTTGATACTGACATGATGTTGACAGGACCAAAGAGATCCATATGAAGCAATTGAAATGGATACTTGATCATTGTGGCTTCCTTGCTGACAAAGGATGATTTCCTTTGTTTCCTTTGTTGGCATGCTGAACATAGTCCTTCTTGATTGAAGTCAACCTGAGGTAGTCCAGTTACCAACTCTCTCTCACCAAATCATTGATAGCTTTATAGTTCAGGTGAGAGAGCTTCTTATGCTACATTCTGCTCTCATCAGGGGTTGCCTTACTGTAGAAACATGATTCTCCATCCACTGACCTAAAATCAACAATGTAGAGATCTCCTTTCCTAATCCCTGATAAGACCAGCTTCCCATCACTTTCTTTTGAGATTAAGCGTTGATCCCCTTTGAAAGTAATGATGAAACCTTTATAACATAGTTGACTTATGCTCAATAGATTGTGCTTCAGCCCATCAACCATTGTTACATCTTCAAATGAGACATTTTCATTTGTTGCTTTGCCATAACCAAGAGTCAGTCCTTTACTGTTATCAGCAAAAGAGATCACTGGACCAACCTTTTCTTAGAACTCTATGAGCATGGCTTTGTTTACTGTCATATGTCTTGAGCAGCCACTTTCTAGAAACCAGAGTTGACTGCTTTTCACTTTTTCATGCACACAAAGAACATTTAATTTGTTTTTGGTACCCAAGTGGCTTTAGGTCCTCTAGGTTTAGTCACAGTTAATGGTAAAAGACCTTTTTTATTATTTATAACTTTTGGTTTTGGCAATTTACACACTTTCTCCTTTTTAGGAGCTTCAATATACACTTTAGATTTATCAACAGTTTTCTTAACTTGAGCAGTTGGTAAATCATCAGCATATAAAATTGTGCCAGTTAAAATCTGTGGTTTTTCTTTACATTGAAAAGATAAATGATTATTGCTACCACAGTTCCAGCACACTTTCCTAGGGGCTTTTTGAATAAGGGTGTAGTTACTAGCTTTGTTTACACCTAACTTGTCATTCTTATTCTTTTTATTTTCCCCTGTTAGGCCTTTATCCCTTGAAGGGCTACGACAACATGATGCACTCTTATCTCCTGATGACTATGTATCCACTGATACACAGTCTAGTTCCTTCTTAATTGGGGGTTTGAGTACTTTGGCAAGAATAGGTTTCTTGCCACTCCTACCACTTGTGGAAGCTACACACATCGGGAAACCCATGTGCTGGACGTGCTGCTTTTTTAACATAGCCACATATATGTCACATAAAGGTCTTTTCGGAATGTTGTGTCAAACTACTGTTGGTTTTTGTTGCTTCTTTTTCATCCCCTGATCTTATGTAATTAATGCTCAAGAGTTGTTATAGGTTAACCAAATTTCAAAGAATATCTTTTTAGTTATACCCCTTGTTTCTGTGCCAAGTATCAATGATTTGCATGTAAGCCCTGATGGCGTGTGAATTAGGTCATAACGATCCACTAATCCCAATCCCTTATATCGACTTGATCAGTGCTTATTTGTCCACCGATGTCAAGCCTTGATGAAGACTTGATTAGTGCTTCCTTTATCCACTAACGTTATGACCTGCTTGTTATCAACCGAAGGGTTCCACTGACGAGTTGATCTTCTGTAGTCGCCAAACTTATCGGGCAATCTTAAGTCATCGCCAAACTTGTCAAGCAAGTTAAGTCATCACCAAACTCGTCGTCAGTGGATAAAAATGACTGTCGCCAAAGTTACTTTTTACCCATCGCCAAACTCGTCGTCAGTGGATAAAAATAACTATCGCCAAAGTCATTTTTTACCCATCGCCAAACTCGTCGTCAGTGGATAGAAATAACTATCGCCAAACTTATCGCAAGATAAGCTATCGCCTAAGTCATATTTAACCATCGTCAAATTCATCGGGAGGTATGTTTTCACCAAAGTCTGGACACAAGAGTGTTTCCCCTGATGGGTTCCCCTGACGAGGTCATCCCCTGATGGCTTCCCCTGACTAGGTCATCCCTTGATGAGTTCCCTTGACAGCTTCCCCTGACGAAGTCATCGCCTGACGGGTTCCCCTAACAAAGTTATTCCCTGACGAGTTCCCCCCTGATGTCTTCCCCTGACGAAGTCATCACCTGACAAGTTCTCTTGATAGCTTCCCTTGATGGTGTCATCGCCTTGATACAGTATTTTTAGGATTCCCCTGATAGGTTCTTCTTACTGATGCCTCTTAAAAATACTTGTCCTCTTGATCATCGATACTTTGTTGGCTTTTCCTGAAATGTCTGTTGTGCGGAATATTTATCTTTTTAACTACCAACAATCATTCCTTGACAATGTCGAGTCTGTTTAAGTAAACATTGATAACTCGCCCAGTGCAGTGTAGTTAATCTCCTGATGACTAAGTTCGACCATCAATGGATGCAAAAACTCCTGCAAATATACTAAGGTTTATAGAATATCTTGAGTATTTATAGTTGCACATTTATTATTTAAACATCATCATCATCATTTATCTCTAACAAGTGCTCTGTACTACTTTTTTGTCGTTGTCTGATTTGAATCTGAGTATAGTGACAATCCTAATCCAATTCAAATCAGTTGGTCGACCTTGTTAATCCTAATCGACTCTATATTGGATCCTTGATTGGCTTCTTTGTTTGTTGCTTCAAATCCTATTAGGTTTAGGATTTGCTGCATTCTAGTCATATGTAATCTTGAATATCTCCTGAAAAATTTATATATGCTGATGACTTTATCTTTTGACGAACTTATCTGCTGATAGTAATTTATCTGCTAATGAACATTTATCCATCGATGACCATTTATCTGTTGATGAGCATTTATCTGCCAATAACCATTTATCCTCTGATGTCGATTATCCACCCATGAACAAAATATTCACCAAAAAACATATTTATCCGCTAACTAACTATTTGTATTAATTATCCTCTGATGTACAAATTATACCATCGGAGGATAAATATCCACTAGACCTAACTATTATCTGCTAATGAACAAATTACTCATCGTATGATGATAACTAGAAAAATCCAACTACAATTTATTTGCTGATGTTTATAAAACATACTAGCAATATCTAGTACAATTTCAATTCTAATAATTTTAAATATTATACATTATCATCAAATGTTATAATTTCTAACATATCTGGTGGACTCTCTTGTATGCATTTATTATATTTTCTTTTAGTTAATAATTGTTAAGATTTACCATATATTTCATTTCTAAGTAGTTTGTAGTTTTCAATATGATTTAAAAACATATTATCTAATAATATAAATGTTTGAAATATTTTTTATATTTTATTTTTGTATGATCACTCTAACTTTGTATTTGAATGTCTGGAATACATTTTCAAATTTATAACATAATATCTATGATATATACGAATAAGTGTAAGATAATATATTTTAATTAGAGTTTGAATTATAAAGTATGTTGACTTCATTTCAATTTAATTAAAAATTTGAACACAACTTAAACAAATATTAATGAATGATCTCTATGTGATGAAATTATTAATGAATATGTTAGCATTATATTGATAATAAAGTATATAAAGATGTATATTAAATATGAATACAAATATATGAGATCAAATTTGAATATACAAAATCATTTTGACTTAGTGAAATGATGAAATTAGTAATACTTGATATATGTGTTAAAATGTTTTTGTATCGTACGATCAAAATTAAGTTAATTCATATAAATTTAATATTAAACAACAATTAAATATACTTTCTATTAATTTAAAATACAGAAAATATTAAATTAAATTATTTAATAAAATATTTAAATTGAACAATAAAATAAAAATAATTTGTGTCTTGCATGAGTTGCAAGTTAAGTCTATATAAAAAAAAGGGAACGAGTAAGAAAACTTGATAACAATAACTAACTAGATATTAATTTTAATTTAATTACTAGCATGTCATTATCTAATTTTTAATATCAAATTTATAATTAGCTATGAAATTTGATATATATATATATACACACACACACACACATTAACTTGCCAATTTACTATTTCTTTCTAACAATATTATTATTATTATTATTTACTATTTCTTTCTAACATTATTATGATTATTATTATCATCTCTACTATTTCTTTCTAGCAATATTATTATTGTTATTGTTATTATGTTATTAGGTTTAAATATAGTAACAATAATATATTAGTGATTTCTTTCTTAAAATATTTTTATTTTGACTTGTGTTGTTGTTATTAAATATTTTTTAAGACATATAATTTTATATATGATTTATATTCTATGTAGAAAAGAGATATAATATTATCCGTTTGTTTTAATTTAAATTTATAATCTCATAATTTTAAACTGAAACAAATGAGGTGATTGTGTGATATAACATTAATATTGATCACGAAATCTTTTATATTTTAAACTTTAATGAGCTTTATAAGATTTTTTACTTTCTCAATATTTTATTTATACACAACAAAAAATTCCGTGATTCCAATTTCTTTCATTCTTATATTAAAGCAAGATACTCATGTTAAATTTTAAAAGTTATACCCATTTTTTAATTTCATATATTACATATGTATGTATAATCTATATACTCTGCATGTTTTAGATTTTTAATGTAAATTTTACGATTAAAATTTTATTTTTGAAAAAAGACTTTTTCAAATTCTAAAGTTTGAAAATTAGAAGCACTGCAACCCATAATTAGAAGCATCTTGTCGACATATTCACCAAACTATTGGATGAAGCACCTTTAACAAGTTGGTAAGTGAGTTAGATATACTTAACTTTGGTGAATTAAAACTTGAAAAGTCTATGCAAGACTAAAAAGGAGAAGCAGTAGATAATTATCCTCTAACAACATAACTGGACAGTGAATAAGCTGATAAAATGAAGCAGTTATCATTATTCGTTGATAGTATAATTAATCAATAAATAATTTACTTGTTAGAACAAAAAAACTCAAGTGTTTGTAGAAGGGGGGTTGAATACAAACACTATAAACTTTTTGCTTTTTTAAAACTTGTTTAGCATGGGCTGGAATAGCTACCAGAACCAGAAAAACTTTAACGAAATTAAGATGAATACACAATCATTCAACTTAAAATAGTTATATTAAAACTTGGTGTTTTTCTGAAAATCTGTTTAATCACAATCGTGATTAACAGCTACAATTATGTAATAAGTTACAGCTTCTCTGTAATAAACTACAACTTCTTTTTCACTCTCTCACTAGCTACGTTTTTCTTTAAGTATTTCTATCTCAAGATCTATTACAAAGGTTTCTTCTAGTGTTTGAGTGTTGTGGCTTGCTTGCTTTGTTTTCCGTGTAACAACTCTTTCTGTATGTATTGCAGATTAGTTGGTGAAACCATGTGCTAGACATGCTTCAAGCTTCAACATAGCCGCAATATGTCACATCAAGGTCCTATAGGAGTGGTGTGTCAGGCTGTTGTTTGCTTTCGTTGCTTCTTTTTCATCCTCTGATTTGCATGTATTTAATGCTCGAGAGTTGTTATTGGATAACCAAATTTCAAGGAATATCTTTCCAATTATACCCCTTGCTTCTGTGCCAAGTATCAATAATTTGCATGTAAGTACTGATGACGTGTGGATTAGGTCATAAGGATCCACTGATGCTAAGCCCTGATACAGACTTGATCAATGCTTCTAGATCCATTGATGGCAAGTTACTGGTGACAACTTGATCAATGCTTCTTTATTCATCGATGTCAAGCCCTGATAGAGACTTGATCAGTGCTTCATTTATCCACTGATGTTATGACATGCTTGTTATCCATCGAAGGGTTCCATTAACGAGTTGATCTTTTGTCGTTGCCAAACTTGTCGGACTATCTAAGTCATCGCCAAACTCGTGGGCAATTTAAGTCATCGTCAAACTCGTCGTCAGTGGATAAAAATGACTATTGCCAAAGTCATTGTTAGCCATCGCCAAACTCGTCGTGAGATAAACTATCGCCAAAGTGATTGATAGCCATCGCCAAACTCATCTGGAGGTATGTTGTCGCCAAAGTCTGGACATTAGAGTGTTTCCCCTGATGGGTTCCCTTGATGATGTCATCCCCTGATGCCTTCCCTGACGGCTTCCCCTGACTAGGTCTGTTTTCTTAGTGAGATGCCAAGAACTTGTAGAAGGGGGATTGAATACAAGTTCTTTGAAATCTTTTCGAATTACTTGTTCTTTAAGAAATTAACTTTTCTTGCAGAATATAAAGAACAAGAACACGAATCAATTTATAAACAATTGCTTTATTGATTTACAATTAAATACAAATCCTAACAATTACAATAATGTAATCGTCAACTTCTTTTCTATTCTGTATAGGAAAAGATACACAACTATGAAAAACCTATACAGCTTCAAAGTTACAATTCTCTATAAAAACTAATTACAGCTTCTCTAACAACTGAATTATCATTACCTCAGTTCCTATTCTGAATAAAATTCAGCTTCCTTATTCGAATCAAATACAATCTTTCCTTTTTGATAGGAACAGATTTCTGGTTAGTTTCCTTACCAGCTACGTCTTCAATAATATCTTACTTTACATGGAAGACATTCCTTTTTAATTCGAACTTTGTATCTTTCAGGAAATAAATCACGATTAGCCCTAATGCTTCATCTTTAGTCTTTGGTGACGTCATTACTAGTCTCCGGTGCATTTAGTCCCTGATGACATCAGCTTGTGTAGTCTCCGATAGAATTATTTAGTCTCTGACGCGTTAAGGCTTAGTCTCTGATGATGTCAGCTTAGTCTCTGATGCTTTTAACTTTAGTCTCCGACTCCTTTAGACTTAATCTCTGATGACTTAAGTCTTAGTCTCCGATAGGCAAAACTAGTCTCCGACAGATAAAATCTTTTTAGTCCCTGACCAATTCTCCTAGTCTCCGACAAGTCTTTTTGCAAACTCTAACGGATCAAATACACATCTTGACTTTCTGAAGCTTCGATACACCATTCCAGCAGTTACTTACAAATATGAAATAATTTTATCTCTTTACAAATAATGAATAAATTACAAACAAAGAGATAACTGCTAGCTACAAAACTTCAGTGTTACTAATTAACACTTTCTATACATTTGTACTCTAAGTAATCTAAAGACAATCATCATCAAATGTTCTAAAACCTAACAATCTCCCCCTAATTATGAATATCAGAATGATAAGCATAATTTCAAGGTTGATGATGAAGTCAAAACTCAATATTACAATTACTTAGAAAAAGAATAAAGAATTACTAACTACAAATGTATTCTGAACTAAGATCTTTGATCTGTTGTTCAGCTTCCACCAAGGCTCAGGTTTAAATCCTATAAGTCTGGCTTCAAAAAAAAATTACAGCTTAATTTTAACAAACAACTCCAACACAACAAGTTTACTTCATTTTTTCTTTAACAACTCCAGCCTTTCTTTTCTGTTTTTCCTCAGCAACTTCAGTCTGTCTATCAACAGCTTTTTCAGCACCAACTCAATTTCTTCTGTAGCATCCTTGAGCAAACTGATAAATCATTCAATATGTCGCTCACTGACACTATTAATATCTCTGTTATAATCAAAGAAGACTTTCTCCCCATGAAAAGTCTCATACCATAATCCTTGAGGTTTAGGATTAGCTTCCGGCACAGTATCCACCTTATGCTTCACCTTCATCACCTTTTGAATCTGGCTTCGAAGTTTCATGTTGAGATCAGAAGTCTCAAACACAACAGTCAGCAACCACTCCAGATCTTCTTTCTTTTGTCCCTCCAAGGCTGGCTTTTCAAACTTTAGAGATTCTCCATCTTTCAAAAAAACATGGAGAATTTCTTTGTTATTTGTACCCTTTACCAGATTTATCTTCTCTGTGGTCTTCTTAAGGGCCTTGATGATTTCTTCTGTACTTGCCATTTCAACCTTGTAAGACTTCTTTGATGAAACTGTTTGTGGCTTTGTTGGTCCACTCACAGCCACCAAAGTAGTCTCGGTTGACCTTGGAGGATCTTGAGAGGTAGGCTTCTTGATAGTTGCCCTGGTTACAGGTTTCTTTGCAGATTCCTGAACCAAGGGTTTCCTCCTTGATTTCTTTTCAGCCTCTTCCATCTCTTTATTCTTCTTTTTGGTTATGGCTGCTTTTTGTGCACTTGATCTCCTTGTAAAGACTTCCTTCTTCTTTACCTCCTCCTCCTCCCTTGCTGCTGCCATATCCTCCTCCTCTTGAAGTTTCTGAGCTAATAGTGCATCAGATTCTATCAACTTTTGTTCTTGAGGATAAACTAACTCCACTTTCTTATCTACTATCAGTTCAACTGGATTGGGAAAGTGAGCAGCCTTCATAGCATCCCCCAGTAGCTTGGGCTGTCCTGGTTGAGTAGTAGTTTTCTTCTTTGAATCTTCAACCATGACACCTTTGCCTTTGTCTTTTATTGTTGGGGCTTGTGCAGTGGAAGAAGGAGAAGCTTTTGTTGCTGCTTTTGCTTTTGCTGTTGTTGTTGTTGGTGGTGGTGGTGTTGGTGTTGGAAGTTGTGTTGTAGCTGCTGCAAGATTAGCATGTTTCTTTAAGATCATGTCCATCATTGCTTGCAATTCTGCATCAAGGACAGGACCAGACTTGTGCGTTTGTACAGGAACATTTGATGGACCACTCTCCCCCTTTTTGACATCAGCATCTTTGGGTTGAGAGAAGGTGGCCAGGTTTGGAATTGCCTGCATCAGTAGCTGCTCCATTCTGTCTTGCTTTTGGATCAGGAGTTGGATATTAGCTTCTAGGGCTTGAAGTCAACTGTCAGTCTTGGACTTGTCTTTGATAAGTGTATCAATGGCAATAATTGTCCTCCTTGGCAAGTGTCTTTCATAGCACCTTCTGATTTTTTCTGTCTCTAACTCCATCCTTTCCTTTATTTGTTGCACTGCACCATTTATGCCAGTAACTAAGAAGTGGTGAAACTTTGTATGTTTCTTGTCCACCTTGGTTACTTCTTGAAGTAAATCTTTAATGGATGGTGCAGTTGTTGTTGACCCTATATTGGTCATATAGTCCTGCCTTAATTGGGCGGCTGCATCCTCCAGAGTGTTGGCATAAGAGGCATCAAGCCATTCATCAACATTATGCTCTGGAGCTTCTTCAGGCACAGGGTCATTTGCAAGCTGTGTCTTCAAGGCAGAGATATGATCTTGTCTTTGTTGTAGACCATATTATTGTTCAAAATCTGCATTGGACATTTCTGAAAGTACTTGTAAAGCTGCATCTCCTGTGCTTGATCTAATCTCTGGTTCTTCTGTTTGGATATTGATGGAGGGAGCAGAAGAAACTGGAGCTTATTGTGAGCTTGTTTCAAGAGGTTGTAAAAATATACCTGCTGAAAATTTCTCTCTGTTCTTTTGTTCAAGGATCTCATCCTTGCTCACACCCTCTCCTTTTGCCTGGGGTTGGGCACCTAGCTTCTCTTTCTCTCCTTTTTCCAAGCTATCTAAAGCTTGATTCTCTTGTATTTGTATGGTCTTTACTTTTTCCAGGTCAGGAGCCTGACTCTCACTAATTATTCTCACAACCTCATTCATATGGATGGTGTCACTCTGTCCTACAGAAGTAGGGGTTTGAGAAGTGCTTGTGATAGCATGGATAGGAGATTCCCTTTGTTTATCTTGGGCTAGGGATCTATCCATGGAATCTGTGTGAGAGCTTGTTTCGATTATTGGCTCCTCTTGGGAAAAATCAAGAGAATCAATCATATGTATATCAAAAGAATCAAGAGTGGGAGAAAAAGGAGAAGAATGTACAGTTTGGAGTGTTGGCTGTTCCTCAGACATTGAAAATTGAGGAACATCAAAAGATGACTCTGTGTGTGCACTCCTTGTGTCACTCTTTTTCTTTATTTCCTCTCTTTGGGTTTCCTCTTGTTGATGAACAAGAGGTTGTGCAGACTCTATACAGTGTGTTCCTGGTTGGGAACTTTCTTCAATGTCAACATCCTTTTGGGAGGATGGTGACAGTTCACTGTTTTTCCTTATAACCTCCAATGCTTTTTGAGAAGCATTGGAGTGCTGTGGGCTTTTGGTTATAACTCTCTTCTTTCTCTGCAGTGGAACTTCAGCTTCTTGTTCTCCCTCATCCTCACTTGTTCCCTCAATTATTTTTCTTTTAATTGGGAGTTTTGTGATTGTCTTTGGTTTTACAACCACAATATGTTGAGAGTCTGTGGAAGGGGCTATAGACAGTTGTTGTGAAGTGGTTGGAGGATTAATGGGGTTTTGGCTTTCAATATCCTCAAAGAATTGCAAAGAATAAAGATTTGGAAACCTGTCAATGAGAACATATCTCATGACAGGAGGAAAAAATAAAGGGACTATTACCTTTGCAGATTTATGCTTCACATCTGTAAATATTCTTTTACTCTACAAAACAGTTGGTAAAACTTGCATTCCAGTAATGTCAAGGTTAGGAATTAGATATTTAACAATCATCATCAAAAACCTAGAATAATAAATTTTATTTTACTGGTTTTAAGTTTTATCAAAAGATTTTGCAGAATTAAAAGCCCAATCTTAATATGCCTATCATACAACACACTAAAAGTGATTTGTTGTGTGAGTGTAGTGATAGCTTCATAGCCACTGCACTTAGTAGAAAATGCTTTTGTTATTATGTCAAAAAATAGTGACCACTCTTGCCTAAGATGGGGTTGTGTTATAGACCCAACAGAACTAATTTCAGCAGAATAATGTAAATTTTTAAATATAGAAACAATTTTTTCATCAGAAGCAAGAGTGTCATAGTTTTCATGAACAGGTAAATGTAAAGCATTATTTACTACAGTATGATCTATGGTATAGACATTATTAGCATACTGAAACTTACCACAGGGGAGTCAGTTTTCTCACCTTGGATGGTAGCAGTGGACCAGACAACCGTGATTACCTCAGCGGCTTGGATGGGGGCTTCGTAAATGGCAAACGAAAGATTGAAGTGTTGAAGGAAATCCACAAAGGGGTGGTACTGGGCTTCAAAGACATGCTTATCAGCCACCCCTGCATGGTTTGTCTTGATGATATCAAAGTCTCCAAACTTGAACATTACAGTTTTAGCGGCCATTTTCAGAGATCTGTGAACTTTTGAAGAAAACTTGAAAAAGGGTTAAATTGCAGAGTATTTGCAAAGAGAAAATAATTTCAGAGCTTTAAGAGATTGTGATTGCAAAAATGTTTGATTTTACTTTTAGAAAGTATGAGAAACGTTTGCAATTCTAAAGATAGTGAACCATTTTTGATCGTGGGAGGGATAACTACCATAATACCCTCGATCGGAGATTGCCCTAATCTCTGGTAAGTTCACTTGGAAGAGACTAGAAGAAGATTAGTCTCGGATAATGTTGACTATCGGGGACTAAGGTAGTCTCGGATAGTATTAACTATCGGGGACTAAGATAGTCTCTGATAGTATTAACTATCGGGGACTAGTTAGTCTCTGATAGTATTAACTATCGGGGACTAAGGTAGTCTCTGATAGTATTAACTATCGGGGACTAATTAGTCTCCGATAGTTCAAATTTTTAATTTAGTCGGAGACTAATTAAAGACAACTATCAGGGACTAAAATAGTCTCTTACTCTCTCTAGCTCATATTATTCAATAATCAACCATTTGATTATTCATTTCATCAAATTTTTCCAGAATAAAAATTCTAGCTCCTAAAATTCTGCTTTAATAAAAGAAAACAGTTTCTATCCAGAAAATTAATTCTAGCTTCACAAATTTTGTTTAATTACAAAAACAGCTTCAATCCAGAAATTTAATTCTAGCTGCATGCAACTAAACAACTTGTTTTCAAAAATTAATCAATTTTTAGAGGCATAATTCAACATACCTAATTCAGAAACTAATCTTGAAAAGGTAGATTCATCTAAAGGTTTTGTGAATATGTCTGCAAGTTGTTTTTCAATTGTTACCCAGTGTAATTCGATATTAGCTTCATTTACATGTTCTTTTATGAAGTGATATCTAATATCTATGTGTTTTGTTCTTGAATGTTGCACTGGATTTTCTGTTATTGCTATGACACTAGTATTATCACAATAAATAGGAATTTTGGATAATGACATACCATAGTGTAGGAGTTGATTCTTGATCCATAGGATTTGAGCATAACAACTCCCAGCTGCGATGTATTCAGCTTCTGCTGTTGAAGTAGAAACTGAATTTTGTTTCTTGCTGAACCAAGAAACAAGTCTGCCTCCAAGAAGTTGGCAGCTTCCGCTTGTGCTTTTCCTAACAAGCTTGCAACCTGCATAGTAAGCATCTGAATAACCGATTAGTTTAAAATCAGGTTCTTTGGGATACCATAAACCAAGGTTTGGGGTACCCTTTAGATATCTGAGTATTCTTTTTACAGCAATCAAATATGACTCTCTAGGGTCAGCTTGAAATCTAGCACATAAACATGTAGCAAACATTATATCTGGTCTACTTGAAGTTAGATATAAAAGAGAGCCTATCATGCCTCTATATCTAGTAATATCAATTTTCTTTCCTTTTAAATCTTTATCTAGCTTAGTGGCAGTAGGCATGGGTGTTCTTGCAGATGTACAATCAACCAAATCATATTTTCTCAGTAAGTCTTTGATATACTTGGACTGACTGATAAATATTTCATCAGTTGATTGTTTTATTTGCAAACCTAAGAAAAATGTTAATTCTCCCATCATACTCATTTCATATCTAGACTGCATAAGTTTTGAAAATTTTTCACAAAGTTTTTCATTTGTAGATCCAAATATAATATCATCTACATAAATTTGCACCAAAATAATGTCAGAGCCTTGCTTTCTATAAAATAATGTTTTGTCTATGATACCTCTAACAAATTTATTTTCAAGCAAAAATTGAGATAGAGTATCATACCAGGCTCTTGGTGCTTGTTTTAAGCCATAAAGTGCTTTGTCTAATCTATAGACATGATTTGGGAATTTGGAGTCTACAAAACCTGGGGGTTGGCAAACATAGACTTCCTCTTCCAATTTACCATTTAAGAAAGCACTTTTGACATCCATCTGGTACACCTTGAAGTTCTTGTAGGCTGCATATACCAAGAAGATTCTTATCACTTCAAGTCTTGCTACTGGTGCAAAAGTCTCATCATAATCTATTCCTTTTTCTTGAGAATATCCTTTTGCAACCAGTCTTGCTTTGTTCTTTGTAATTGTACCAGTTTCATCCAATTTATTTCTGAAGACCCACTTGGCACAAATTATTGATCTATTCCTTGGTTTGCGTACCAGTCTCCAGACTTTGTTTCGAGTGAATTGGTTTAACTCCTCTTGCATGGCAATTATCCAGTCAGGATCTTGAAGTGCTTCCTCAATTTTCTTTGGCTCAATCTTTGAAAGAAAACTGAGATATAAACATTCATTTTGAGTTGCACTTCTAGTCTTGACTCCATCCTCTAAACTTCCAATTATCAAATTTGGCGTGTGGTCTCTCAACCATGGAATTGCACGTGGCAGATTTGACCTTGAAATTGAGGCTTCATTTTCTAGATTGGTGTTATCCATTCTAGCTTCATGATCAGAGACTGCTCCCCCTAAACCATTGACTCCTTCATTATTAGCTCCCCCTGAGCTGTTTATTTTTATTGTCTCTGATGTCAATATAGTTTCTGATTGTGCATCAGTGACTCTAGTCTCTGGTGAAACATTAGTCTCCGATGGACTACTAATGTCACCAGTCTCTTGAGTTTCATCTAATACTCTATTCTCTGATAAAGTATTAGTTCTTGGCACTTCATGCACAACCGTTAGCTCCCCCTCAATTAAGTAGGGATCATTGTTATCTTGGGGTTGTTCAGTAGTCTCGGATGGATATTCCCATGCATCCAATTCTTTCTCAAAACTAAGAGGCTCATGCAATCCTTGTCCAATCATTCCTGGAATCTTTTTATCATCAAACACGACTTGTATTGATTCCACAATGACTTTTGTTCTTAGATTATATACTATGTATGCTTTACTTGACAGAGAATAACCTAAGAAGATTGCTTCATCAGATTTATTGTCAAACTTTCCTCTTGACTCTGATGAATCTCTCAGTACAAAACATTTACAACCAAACACATGTAAGAACTTGAGAGTTGGTTTTCTCCCAGTCATTAACTCGTAAGGTGTTTTGTTGTATGCTTTGTTTATCAAGGATCTATTCTGTGTAAAGCAAGCAGTGCTTATAGCTTCCTCCCAAAAATATGTGGGAAGCTTAGCCTCTTGTAACATAGTCCTCGCTGCTTCAATAAGAGTTCTATTTTTCCTCTCAACAACTCCATTTTGTTGAGGGGTTCTTGGAGCTGAGAATCGATGTGTTATTTCTTTTTCAGTGCAGAATTCAAGTACTTGGGAATTCTTGAATTCTGTTCCTCTATCGCTCCTTATAACCCTTACTGTTTTTCCTGACTCAGTTTCTATCTTCTTGATATGATCAATTATTAACTGAGCAGCTTCATTTTTTGTAAAGAGGTATTTTACCCAAGTATACCTCGTGTGATCATCCACAATAACCAGTGCATATCTATTTCTTAAGATAGACATCACATTCACTTGACCAAATAAATCCATATGTAACAATTGTAGAGGGTCAGTGATTGATGTTGCTGGTTTACTCTTGAATGATACACTTTTTTGTTTCCCTTTCTGGCACGCATCACATAATCCTTCTTGTGTGAATTCTAATTGTGGAATGCCAGCTACCAATCCTTTCCTCACAAGCTTGTTTATGTTCTTGAAATTCAAGTGGGAAAGCTTCTTATGCCAAAGCCAACTTTCGTCAGTTGAAGCTTTGCTATACAGACATGTGATTTGATCAATAAAAGAAATAAGATTTGCAACATACAAATTTCCTTTTCTTTTTCCAGTCAATATCACATTCCCAGATTCCTTGTCACACACCTGACATAGGTCTTCTTTAAAGATCACATGGAATCCTTTATCACATAGTTGACTCACACTAAGTAAATTGTGCTTTAAGCCGTCAACCAGTGCTACTTCTGTGAAGATGACATCTCCATGTTCAACACTGTCATATCCCCTTGTATGGCTTTTGTTGTCATCTCCAAAAGTGACTTTCGGGCCACTTTTCTCTTCATATTGTCTTAGCAGGGTCTTATTTTCGGTCATGTGCCTTGAACAGCCACTGTCCAAGTACCATGATTTCTTCTTTTTGCCCTTCATAGTAAAGAGTAACTAGTTTGAGATTTTTGGAACCCAGACTTTCTTGGGTCCTTTCTCACTAGTTGTAGACTCAAGACTTGACTCAGATTGAGTTGATTGTCTTTTAACAGTTTTAACTTTAATAGGACAATCATTAGTCATGTTACTTGTTTGTGAGAGACTGTCAAGCTTAGAATTTTCAGTTTTAATGCAAAGATGTTCTAACCTTTTTACTGGTGATTTATCTTTTATTCTCTTTGAAGGTGCAGTCTCAATTATAGGAATTTTATTTTTGCTCCTACAGTTTACAGCTATGTGATTGGGGTTACCACATACATGACATGTCTTTCTAGGAGCATCAGGCATTCTAGCATAGTTTGTATGTTTATTAATGTCTATCTTTCCATTCCTATTTTTCTTATTTCTGCTTAACTCCACTAATTTTTCAGCCTTTTTGTCTGGAAGATTCTCCAGTTTTTTATTTAGTTGTGTCTTTGTCATGAACCCAATATTTAATCTTTTTGTTTCACTCTTATCAACAACATTCACTGTCTTTTGATCACTTTATGTTTTTGCAGTGATTTGTTGATCTTGAGTGTTAATGAATTTAAGTTCAATAATAGGAGAGACAAAATTAATTCTTTTAAAATTTGGCTTACTAATTGAGGAGTTTGTAGCTTCGAATAGATCATTTAAAACTGAACTTTTGTCTAGATTTTCATCATAACCTAGTCCAGATTTTTGACCTATTGTTTGACACTCTACCAAGTCTGTTAACTTTTTAGAGGAAGTGTTCCACTATTTAATCTTAGCTTGAGCAATTTCAAGTTGCTCTACTAAGTAATATTCCCTCTTTTTCAAAGCATCAATCATGTGAAGAGCTTTGTTTAAATCAGACTTGATAGTGTCAAATTGTGCCAATTTTTCTTCAACAAACTTGTTTCTTTTCAAGAGATTGTCACGTGATTCTTTTACATTGGTATGTTCAATAGTTAAAGACCTAAAACTGACATGCAAATTAGACATATCTTTTTGTATGTTTTCAATGCTAGATGTATCAAGTAAATTAAGCACATTAAAATTCTGATTTGCATCACATACCTTTGTAGAATCACTTGACTCGTCACTACAGCCATTAAGGTAAAGTTGACAACTTCTTCATCGGAGTCGCTGTCAATCCAATCTTTTCCCTCAGTTATCAAGGCTTTGCTCTTGGATTTAGCTTTCTTGTCAGCAAAGTCTTTCCTTGATTTTTCATCCTTAGATCTATCACTAGATCTAGGCTTCCTGCACCCATTGGCAAAGTGCCTTAACCCATCACAGTTGTAGCATCTTATCTTTTTTAAGTCGAAGGTGACTTTTTGACCTTCACGTTTTGGGTTAGGCTTCCTTGACGATTTTCTTCCTTTCCTGCTTGCTCTAAATTTTTTGAACTATTTGACCATAAATGCCATGAATTCCTTCATGTCATCATCAGAATCCAGTTCATCTTCCTGATCAGTTGAGCTAGCACTGGAAGATTCATCATCAAGCTTCTCTTGAGACTTGCTTGTCTCAACCATCAACGCAACTCCTCTATCCTTGCCATGCATCCGTTGTCGTTGCTCTACTTCAAGTTCATAAGTCTTTAAATTCCCGTAGAGCCTGTCTAGTGTGAGGATATCCAAGTCATGAGCATCTCTTATTGACGTTGTCTTTGGATCCTAACTTGGTGGGAGAGATCTCATGAACTTGGTGTTTATATCCTCATTATCATAAGACTTTCCAAGTATTTTCAAATCATTGAGCAAAGTGTTGAACCTGTCATATACTGACGTTATTGGTTCACCAGGCTTTGCTTGAAAGAACTCATATTGTTGTGTCAACAATGATCTTTTGTTCTTTCGGCCTTGGTCAGTCCCTTCACACAGGACTTTGATGGTGTCCCAGATTTGCTTTGATGTAGTGCAATTTATGATGCTTGTGAACATATTTTTATCAATTCCATTATAAAGTATGTTCATCACCTTAGCATCCTTTAACACTTGCAACTTGTCTTAGTTTGTATAATCACATTCTAGAGCAAGTTCAAAGTGTTCTGCAACAATAGATCCATCGACAATTTTAGCAAGAATAAATTTCCTGGATAGATAGGGACCCTTCTCAATTCTATCAATATAATCTGGATCTGTTGCTCTCAAGTGCATGTCATCTTTTGCTTCCACATTGGATATTCTTCTCATTTAAGAATAGGGATTCTAGTACCACCATCACGACTTCCCGCATACGCCATTATGCTAGAGTTGCTTGCTTCATCATTGGCCATCTCTTGGAACGTATTAATTAACTAAATTTAATTACAGGCCCTGATACCAATTGTTTTCCCAGTGAGATGCCAAGAACTTGTAGAAGGGGGGGTTGAATACAAGTTCTTTGAAATCTTTTCGAATTACTTGTTCTTTAAGAAATTAACTTTTCTTGCGGAATATAAAGAACAAGAACACGAAACAATTTATAAACAATTGCTTTATTGATTTACAATTGAATACAAATCCTAACAATTACAATAATGTAATCGTCAACTTCTTTTCTATTCTGTATAGGAAAAGATACACAACTATGAAAAACCTATACAGCTTCAAAGTTATAATTCTCTGTAAAAATTAATTACAGCTTCTCTAACAACTGAATTATCATTAACTCAGTTCCTATTCTGAATAAAATTTAGCTTCCTTATTCGAATCAAATACAATCTTTCCTTTTTGATAGGAACAGATTTCTGGTTAGTTTCCTTACCAGCTACGTCTTCAATAATATCTTACTTTACGTGGAAGACATTCCTTTTTAATTCGAACTTTGTATCTTTCAGGAAATAAATCACGATTAGTCCCTAATGCTTCATCTTTAGTCTTTGGTGACGTCATTACTAGTCTCCAGTGCATTTAGTCCCTGATGACATCAGCTTGTGTAGTCTCCGATAGAATTATTTAGTCTCTAACGCGTTAAGGCTTAGTCTCTGATGACGTCAGCTTAGTCTCTGATGCTTTTAACTTTAGTCTCCGATGACGTAAGCTTTAGTCTCCGACTCCTTTAGACTTAATCTCTAATGACTTAAGTCTTAGTCTCCGATAGACAAAACTAGTCTCCGACAGATAAAAACTTTTTAGTCCCTGACCAATTATCCTAGTCTCCGACAAGCCTTTTTGCAAACTCTAACGGATCAAATACACATCTTGACTTTCTGAAGCTTCGATACACCATAACAGCAGTTACTTACAAATATGAAATAATTTTATCTCTTTACAAATAATGAATAAATTACAAACAAAGAGATAACTGCTAGCTACAAAACTTCAGTGTTACTAATTAACACTTTCTATACATTTGTACTCTAAGTAATCTAAAGACAATCATCATCAAATGTTCTAAAACCTAACAAGGTCATCCCCTGACGAGGTTATCGCCTGACGGGTTCTCCTGATGAAGTCATCCCCTGATTGGTTCCCCTGACGAAGTCATCCCTGACGGGTTCCCCCTGATGACTTCCCCTGATAGAGTCATCACCTGACGCAGTATTTTTAGGCTTCCCCTGATAGGTTCGTCTTACTGATGCCCTTAAAAATACTTGTCCTTTTGCTCATCGATACTTTCTTAGCTTTGTCTAGAATGTCTGTCGTGCAGAATACGTTTTTTTTAAGTAACAACAGTCATTCCTTGACACTGTCGAGTCCGTTCAAGTTAACACTGATGACTCGCCCAGTGTAGTGAAGTCCATCTCCTGATGACTAAGTCGTCCATCAGTGGATGCAAAACTTGTGCAAATATACTAAGGTTTATAGAATACCTTGAGTATTTACAGATACACATTTATTCCCTTAAACATCATCATCATCATTTATATCTAACAATTATCAAATAATTGGCTCTTAGGGCATATACTCCAACATCCGCAAGTTTATTCGTTACTTTTAAAGAATCAAAAGAAATTGTGAAAAAAGTATTGATTTGTATTCAACCCCCCACCTCACACACGCACACACAAAAATATTCATCTAGGAATAACACAATTGATTTAGCTTAATTTTTCTGACTTATTGGATTTGGATTAAACTGAGTCTATTAATAGATAAGTGGTAGACTAAATAAACGGTTTGAATGATACAACATGTGAACACGCTTAGATTTTTTGTCTATTAAGACGTATTAAGAGCTAAACAAACACAACTTTAAACACCAATGCATAGTATATGTCATATATTTCTGACACAAATCTAAATTTTCAAACCTCTCTCGATCAACAATTATTCTCTGTATCACACACCAAAAAACTAAATTAATCAATTTTTATCTGGATATACCTTTACAACAAAAAAATCCAACTTCTTCTCCTCGTCTTCACCAAATTATTGACATTAAGATTTCAAAAAATATTGTGTTGGTAAGACATTTCTAAACCACTACAATACGAAAAAATGGTTGCCATCGATTTTATTAATCCATTTGGACAGATGAAATTTGGGGGGCACAGAGATTGAAATGAAAAAAAAGGTAGATTGCAAAAGATAAATGTAAACTAAAGAAGCCATAATTATGACTAGAGTTTTTAGGTTTTGATAATCTTAAAGATAATCTAAAGAAATCGATGATTTGCTTATGAATTTGAGTCAATTAAGTTGAATTCTTTATTGGGATCAGTCATCAAATGTTTTAGAAATTGACACAAATGTTACATGTTGATTACTGGTAGTGGTGAAATTTTGATGCACCATAACCGCATGAATTAAGGAGAAATTGAACACGAGAAAAAATAGAAACGACTCTGTAGTTTTGTTGAAAGGGTATTTTAGTCCAATAAAATATTAATTACTTTGGTAATATAAAAATTATTCTGTTATAAACAGCCGCAAGATATTGTCCGCTTTGGCGCACCTCACGGCTTTAAAATGCGTCTTACAGGTAAAGGCTTCGGGCCCTGCTTATTAACCGCACAGTAGAGTCGTGTGAGAGCGATGTGGGAACTTCAAGTTCACAACACACCCCTGAAGCCCTGCTTATTAACCTCATAGTAGAGTCGTGTGGGAGCGATGTGGGAACTTCAAGTTCACAACACCCCCCCCCCCCCAATCGCGAGCATAGTGCTGATAACGTGTTATAAACAACCTGCAAGATGTTGTCCGCTTTGGCGCACCTCATGGCTTTAAAACGTGTCTTACAGGTAAAGGCTTCAAGCCCCACTTATTAAGCGCACAGTAGATTCATGTAGGAGCGATGTGGGAACTTCAGGTTCACAACACTGACCACATCATTTACCTTATTTGTATTCAATTGATGTTTTTTAAATTAAATAATTATTTATAATTCTAAAATTTAGATTGAGTATATATTAATGGTTAATCATTGTGTGTATTTGTAGTACATAAAATAATATGTTAAGAGTTTTACTATCGTTGCAGTTAAATAAATTTTAAAAAGCTTATAGAAATTAAAATGTTTTCCTTTGACAGTGGAAAATAAATTATAGATTTAATATGAAAACATGTAGAATACATAGATTGTAAATGTATACTACAATATACCATTTAAAAATTAGTATTATTTCTAAACATTTAAAATGAATAACTCTTATTGTAAATACAAGAATGACATAAATAAGTATGAGATAATATATTTTTCGGTTATAAATTAGAACGCGAGAATTGAAAAAAAAAAGACTTATCAAAGTTTTGAATATAAATTTTTGGTGATCACTATTTACTGATATATCGTACGACTATAATTAGTATATCCCCTAAAAATATAATAAATTAATTTTCAATTGTTAAAATTTTTATATGAGTATGTTTGAATTTAAAATAAAATTATACATCTTATTTTTCAACATGAGAGTTGATCTATAGCAAGGGCATCTCACTGAACCGTTTAAGACAAAAAAAAAGGATATTGAGATGAACATTGGTTATTTTTACGTCCACAATAAATTGCGATGGACATTGTGACGACTCCAAAATCTCATAGGAGATTTAGACACCGTCAATAATTTATCTATTAGGAAGTTTATGAGGCCACACATACCTTACATTCCAAAAATAAATATCAAAAAATTTTAAGACTCACTCCTTCTATCAAAATCATTTTCACATACCACAAGGAATCCTTCATTCATAACATTTTCTCTTTGCCTTTACTTGAGAGCTTAACTTTATGCCATAACTAGAAAAAGCATTTCATGGTAGCAACGTAAGCGATTTACGTCAGAAATATATAATGATAAGGGTAAGGTTTGATTATAGATAAGTTTTAGGGTTTAACTATTTGTGAGGTTTGACAGAGTAATGTCAACACCTCGAGAATAGTTCAATATAAATAGCTCTTGGAGTTCCTGAATGATAATGAGAGATTAACTATTTATTTAAAAGAACATTATAATCATCTCATATGTGATAGCCCCAAAATCCCAAACGGGACTCGGGCACCATCAAAAGAAGGAAACAGTCAACAACACATCCATACAACATCGATATACTAAATAACAACAGTACATTCTTACAAAATTCAAGGTATTATTATGTAGTGGAAACTAATCTATTACAAAAGCTGTAATTATCTTCCTTTGGGTGCTCCTTATAAGCTAATCAATTCGTTTCTCTCCTCTGTTGTCGTGGTATAACCTCTAATTTATGCACTGTTTTGAAAATCATGAACTAAACCAGTACGAGCGATTTTACGCTCAACAAGTATATAAACACAGAGGAAAAGAATATAACACTTTTGAAGTACTTTAATCAATCGTGTAATTCTATTTGTGAGGTTTGGGTGAAACAATACCACTACCTCGGAGTTCTTTTAAACCTTCTAAGGATATCAAAAGATAACACAATCATATGATCCTTCTTGAATAAAAATAACCTCTTATCCATTGGGGGCTAAACCCGTTGGATATATTAACCATACTGTAATAGTTGGCCAGACTGCACAGCTTGGTTCTACTAGTTAGTTAAGTTACCTCTAGGTCAAACGACCTGTAGTTACCTATAGGTCAGGTGAAGAACTGATCAACACCTTCCCTTTCATCTTGCCAACTATGTGGCATGTTCCACATTTTAAGGAACATAAAAGTCTCATGCCCTTTTTAAGGGACATAACATTCTTATTCAATTGCACAAATATAATATTGACAAATAATTGATAAATCAAAGATCAGTTATATCTATGCACTTTCATTCGTATCATGCTAGTAAAAATTAAAGCATAGCATTCTGATTCACAAGGAACTTTATATAGAAAAGTATTAACCTTGTACGTATGTTGAATCAATTGATCATGGTTTAACTGAAATAAGCATAAGAGTGAGAATATACTTGTCTTTATCCTTAGCTGAGCTAACTTAATTCACTTGTTGGATGAAACATTTCTGTAAAACATATATATGTTTGCTTAACATGAGAGTCTATGCTTGAATATAAATGTGAGTATATACAAATGTGATGTCTGCGATATCCGTGCATGATCAGGGGATGGTCATCAGGGGGTGTTTCACCTATCAAGGGATGACTTGTTTATCAATGGATATTTGTCGTCAGGGGATGACTGGTTAGCAGTGGATGATCTCGACCATCAGGGGACAATCCACTCGTTAGGGGGTTCTCGTCAAGGGATAACTACTCGTCAGGGAATAGGCTACCCGTCAGGGGATAAGTTACCCGTCAGGGGATAATTTTGTTCATCGCCAAACTTGTCGGTAATTCATTTGACTAGCGCCAAACTCTTTTGGCTGTCGCCAAACTTATCGCCAACTGTTTAGCTAGCGCCAAACTCTTCGGAGACTAACATGATACTCATTAGAGACTAACATTATTAGTCATCGGAGACTAACTTTGTTACTCATCAGAAACTAATATTATTACTCATCAAAGACTAACATTTAGCCATCAGAGATTAACATGTTTTCTTATCAGGGACTAAGTTAGGACTTGTCTCTGCTACAATAGGAGACCTTCATAAGATCATGGATGATGCTTAATAATGAACAAACCCAACTTAGGGTGCATCATCGTCCTATTTGTTGTGTGTATTATTTCTTTACATAATACACACACATACACATGCAAAAGAATAATACCGCAGCTTTTAAATCTTTATTCTTTCTTGAAAACTTAACATGCACGACTAATACTCTCAAATGTTATGCATAAGAAAACGGAATAGAGCAGAGCAGAGTATATGATCATAAAGCTCTTACCTCTTCGTCTTTAAGGAAGGAATTGAAAGCTTGTCTGCTCTAGAAAAAGATAGTTGCTCGAGGGAATAGGCTTGAAATTTATGAGAATGGTTGGTTTAAAGAGAAGTTCTAAGAGAAGGTTTTTAGAAAAAAGATTAGGATTTCATCTCAAATGAGGTATTTATAATGCTCGTAAATTGACTAGAGCAGTAGGCTAAAATTATGTTTTGAGATAGAGTGATTGGCCGGTAAAACGATTGCTCATCATATCATCTTAATAGCTGGTATATTACCAAGCAGTTGATGATCTTAATCAGCTGATGACACCCAAGCAACGTACTAATCAATCACTAATTACATAGTCCCCCAATAGTCTCTTCAAGGACACATAATTCTTTCATCAACTTATCTCCACACATGCTTGATTAATTGATCTTATATGAGATTTGAGATTCTCATATTTATATCCGTTTGAGGGTTTTACAAGGAAATTGTCATCACTAAATTTTGGATATCATATTAACATAAAACTCATACATTTAAAATTCATACCTTATAAGAATTAATCATATTTACATTTTATTTCTATTATAAACAAAAATTCTGGATCATCACAACATATGACTTACATCATTTACCCATACATTTAGCGCACATGTCTGTAATAGTTCTTATCGAACAGTGTTGTTAATTGGTCAGCTTGACCAACATAATAATATTATTATTAATTTTTTTTATAATGATAAAGGTATATATGTATTTATGTGTTTTGATTAATTCTAATATATGTATTTCGCTGGAATAGATTTTAACCACTTGTATCCTACCAAATTAAGGATTGAATGGATTTCAATCCATTCTGCTTCATATTACTGCCAACCAAACACCCCAACATGGTTTCTAGGCAAAAGGGGGTACGCCGGCAGCGCCGTTCTGACTGGAGCGGTCACTGCCCACCCAAAACACACACGATGAGCATGGGAGATGACATTGCCATGGTGAAGCCCATAGGCAACCATGCCACTCTCGACTTTGCCGTGACCTGAAATGGGAGAAAACATAGCAGAGGGATTCGTCATCGCAGTCGCCATGAACAGCGGCAACTCTCACGACCGAACTTGAATCCTTCCATTTTTTCACCATTTGGGACAATTCAACCACACGGATCATCCCCGTAGCCTCCAGAAACACATTTATGAGCTTAAACCCAAGTTTTAACAACAACGAAGCTAGTATTTTACGGATCTAAGTTCGGTTGGGAGAACATCTCCATGGATGAACAACTTCGCCAATCTTGATTTGTTTCATGAATTTTCAGAGTCCACGATATGAATCAAACCCCTAACTTGGATTCTAACATAGATGTACTTACAGTGTCTGATTTTGGTTTGAAGGTTGTAGGGTTTTGGAGTGTTCATGTGATATGCATGATTTTTTTTTTTTTTTTTTTTTTGTATTAACTTTGAAAAATCATAACTAGCAATCTACACATGCTCTCACAGTGTATTATATATCAGAAAAGTACTATAGTTTAAAAAGGGTGTACCTCTCAAAGTTTTGAATGTGGGATTATACATCCAAACTTAAATCTCCTATTAATTATATTTTTGTATTTGGCAGTTGCTAGTTGCTGGAAAACAAATAAGGCTGGGGTTTTGATAAAATGATGAATTTATAACTCATTGGATCATTTAAGTAAAAATTGCCAAGATTGGCAATGTAATTTCAATCTTCCTTTCATCACATTGAGGATTCCATATATAATTTGTGCTTTAAATTTTGAAATTGAAATTAGTATTGATTTAGTTTATTGGCTATTAAATGGTTTGTTATGATTTTAAATTGATTTTTTTGCGCATACCGGAACATTCGCTTGGACAGGTGGTGAATCGTAAGTGCGATATTCGTGATTTATATTATGTGACATCTCATAAATTGTAGGATATCATTCTCGTTGTGTCTTATTTGTTAGTAAACATATGTGTCTCGATTTCTGTAATTCCACGTATACATTATCGCAAAAATTTATTGAATACTAAGATAAAATAGAATTTTCACAAATTTCACCATTAAATATTGTTACATTTCACATTTAAAATTCCGGCTTCTCACATATGTAAATCCTTTTTTTTTTCATGTCCCCCACAAAATTTGAAGGATGTGAAAAAAATTAGGGACTTTTTTCAATGTTGTGATCTATCTACCATCACCACCACTGACAGTTTATTAAAACTCAGATATATCTTCCTTTATAAATTATGGTGGACGAAAAGTTCAAAAAGTGTAAGTTTTCAATTTTTTTACTCGTCTTTAGTTACAAAAATGTTCATGACGAGAAGAAAATTCACCTGATTAGCAATGTTCACAACAATATCAATTTAACAATATTTGATGGACAAAGGCCATAATTAATTTCATTATTTAAAGTGATAAATAAAAGACGTATTTTCTTTAGAGTTTCAATCAATAATGACGAACGAAAGAACATGACAATAAAGATATTTTGTTTGATTGAAAGTCTTTTTGTGTTTGAAATTATCAATTTTTTACCTCTCTTATAAATTGTAGCAGACGTAAAAAAAATTAGAAGGTTCGTTTGCTACAAATTAAAAATAAAAAGAAACTCAAAATATGCTTAGAAAATGAGAGATTTAATTATATATTCCTCAAACTATTTATGTAAAATTTATTTTGTCACTAAACTACGAAAATTTCATATTTGGCATCCAACTAATTTGTGACAATTTATTAAATCCTTCCGCTACCGTGGCCGTTAAAACTTATGACATGACATGTTTTCATTCAATGTAATTCAAATACTGACTAGAAATTTGCTAATATGGCGCATCCAGGTCATCGTCTTCAACATACAACTATCCCACCCGGCAATAGTTATAGTTAGGGCGTAAACGAGTCAAATTTAAACGAACAATAGTATATTTGAATTTTATTCTAGTAAAGTTTTTGATACTTGAATTTGAATTCGAGTATTTAGTCGAATAAAATTTATTTTGGTGTTAAGATTCTACTCTAGTCGAATTCGAGTCGATTACGAACTACTCACGAGCACATAAATTTAATGAAAAATTTCATAATAAATATAATTTTTTAGGACAAAAATTATATATAATAATTCATTTTATTTATGAACATTAATTTTAGAGTAACTTATTTGATATGTATAATATTTAAATGTATTATTAAGACATAATTGATTATATATTTTTAAAAAATATTATGATATTTTAGTATAAACAAAGAAATCGAACTACTCACGAGTATAATCAAGTGAGTACTGATGTGTACAGATTCTACTCGTTTAATTTTAATTTGAATATCAAGTTTGGTTCGTTTTCGTATCGAATCCGAATTGAGTCGATTAATTTTCGAATCAAACTCGAGCGAATCACTAACCATTTGATTTGATTTGATTTACAACCCGTCACCAAAAGAATAAAACATGTTGGAAACCTAAAATTGCTCAACCCTCCAAAAATTTAAAAAATAATAGATCAAGTCACCAAAACAGAAAAGCTTTAAATCACAAATCAAAATCCTAACTCTTCAAACCCACGATTTTCCTTTTTAAGCCTTGCTTGATTCGCTGCTAACCCTCATAAATTGCAACAAATCAATTACTATATACTCATGGTCTTGGTAACTTTGCTTCCTAATTCCTTGAACCCCATATTCAAATCACAAATAAGCATACCTAAGAGAATAGCCTTGGTAGCTTTGCTTCCTAATCTTGCAACTAATAGCAAGTTCAGAAGTTATGATGTAATTAGGTTAAATATGATGACGTGAATTTGTTATTTGTAGTTTTTGCAACACATTAACTAAATTTAATGCCATATTAGCAAGTTTTTGCAACACATTAACTAAATTTAATGCCATATTAGCAAATTCTAACGTATGAAAATAAAAAATGGACGGAAAGACCTCAAAAAATAAATAAATTACTTTAGTAATCAACGGTAGACAAATTTTGATCGGGCACTAAATCATTTTTGATAAATAATTAAATTACCAAAAAAAAAAAAGAAGTTAAAACTGTTGAGAAAAAAATATTGCACGCACATGCCCGCCTTAGGATAGCTAATTGATACCGGTTCGGTTCGGTGCGGTATTTTAACGGTCGAACAATACTTGCCACCAGGTCGCCTAAGTTTTACGCGTTAACGCCATTCTCAGAGAAGGCTAAGTTGCAATTTCGAAAAAGAGGCTGTTCATCAGAAAAGAGAGAAATTCTGATATCTCGAACCAGATTAGCAATGAAGATGGAGACTGAGCCGAGTTCGAGTTTTGCTGCTCCAAGAGATCGTAGAGTTGATGCTCTCGGCAACTTCCGTGTTCTCCCTGATGAAACTTTATGTGCTATTTTGGTTCTACTCTCCCCTCGCGATGTCGCTCGTCTTTCTTGCGTAAGCAGGTCTATATTCCTATCTTAAACTATTTATGATATTCTCTTTCAATTTCAGTGTTCAGTCAGTTTTATGATGATTTCTTTAGTTTTTCGTTAAATTCCCATCAATTTTCAAGTTTTATTTGAATGTTTAAAAAAGGATTTCGAATTATATTCTGTCAGCAATAGAGCTAAATCTTCCCTTGTCATAGCAATTAGTCACATAGCAGGTTTTAGGATAGGAAATTAGGAATAATTGAATAATCCATAGAAATAGAAGGAGAAGAGTGGGGAAGAACAGAGAAGAAGACAAAAGTTATAGATAGAAAAATAAGTTCATTTCATTCTCCATTCCTTGAAAGAAGCCTTGATCATATCATAGCTTAACTTGCAAATGTAGCTAGCATCTAACCATATGTCAATGGACATCCAGAAATGTCATGGAAATGCAGCTTCAAATCAGATACACACAAACGGATACCATGAGCATGATAACTACCTAGTGACCATTTATAGCTAGCACCAATAAGTAGTGTAGCCGATGTTGTGCATTCTGCAGCTCCTTCACACCAAGACAAATATCATACAACTAGAGAATTTAGCAGGAGAAGATAATGGCACTTAGTATGAACAATATCTTGAAAATAACTCAGTAGCCAGGTCTTTGATTCTGCAAGAGGTGAACCAATATAGTCAGGCAACCGGCAGTAGCTAAGCACCATGGTTGGAAGAGGTAGTAATATTTGAGCATCAATATAATCCAGAAAATTCATTAAAAGAATAACGAATGCATTCTCCACCAAAAGAAAGGCAGACCCTTGCACATACTTGACAATTTAATATAAACCAATGTATGGAAAAAAACCAACCATGAGAAATATAGCAATTAAAAAATACGAGAATTTTTACACCTGAACTTCTGGTGATCATGGTAAAGATCTAGCATGCGCTCACTAAGAGTTGGTTGTATTGTCCCCCAAAGACATACGATAATTTCATATTTTACATGAATAGGAACAGCCATGCTGAAAATAGTCACAATTAAACTCCTTGATCTTAGTTTGAGAAATCAGTTTATAGAAGCCTTCAAATGATACACAGGGAAAAGTTTCCCTGTTCAGTTGAGTGAGGTCCAAATTTTCATCACCATCTTCCAAACACCAACTGCTTTTCCTTAAACCTTTCCAACATGCGCAGCAAGTCTAGCATGTTTCTGATTATAATCTACCCCATTACAAATCAGTAATTATTTCCTTGCTCCAAGTATCTTAAAACATGCATTCTGATACACTTTCTTTCACCAATGTCAAATGAATTCCCTTTAGGGACTTAATACACTGCAACATCTCCATGGTAAAATGAAGATTACGCCATCGAGCTATATGAAAAGAAATATGAAACAAACTTATGAGAAATAATTAGTCTTGAAAAATCTCATGGTATTAAGAAAGCAATGCGAAATCTTTGCTCCTCATGAATACTCCTTATTTGTTAAACCATTTAAATAAAAATTAAGAGCATTTTTTTCAGCAGAATGGAAGTTTCATCTTGTGAACTATCAGCATCAGTTGCAACAATTGTCCCATTCTTGAATGCCCAATCGGTCATAACAGTACTTCCAGCTATATAAATATTTTCAATCATGAGATTCCTTAGAAGGTAAACATCGTTGTGCCACTTTTGAGAAACAACAGCTTCCTCGCAACTTGTCCCTAATTGGTCTTCTAGTATTACTTCTCTAGTAGCTCCCAAGACAACAAGGATGATGTAGGACAGAATAGGGGAAGGAAGAACAAAAGGGACTTGAGAGAGATATCTAGGGCAATAAACCATGTAACTCAACAATTTCAATTCATAATTTAATTCTTGATGGAAATAAGAGAAGTTACAACCATTTTAAATAGAATCCTACTACTTAAAGTCCAAGTAAAATCCAAAAATCTCTCTTAGAATCCTAATAGATCTCTACTACTAATAAATATCAAGATATTATTATAGAATATTCATAATAATTATATAATAACTACTAATTAATTACATCAATAATTTTATATCCAATCAATAATACAAAATAATTTAGAACCAATATTTTTTTATTTCTTGTTCCGCAACATTCTCCCCTTCTTAGAAAAAAAACTCTTCCTCAAATTTTAAACATGTTGAGAATCAAGAACCATCGGGAGAATTAGGACATTTTCTAATAATTATATAATAATACTAATTAGTTACATCAATACTTTTATATCCAATCAATAATACAAAATAATCTAAAACCAATATTTTATTTTCTTTTTCTGCATCAAATGACTTCTTCGAGTAAACAACTACTCTTGGCTGAGCTTCACCATAAGATTCACATCCTGTATCTTCTGATGATATAGTCTGAGAATGTTTTTGTACCTCAATGCTTTCTAGAAACCAATAGTAACCAGCTTTCATATCAGTAGTCAGCAACCTTGTTTCCTTCTCCTTGACACATCAATGACAGTTGGAAAAGGTTTCTTGCGATACTAATTCCTATTGTTCATTCAAAATTGAGTAAAATTGGTCTCTCCGTCACCATTGGGGGTGCATTCGCCTCACATAACAAAATAAATCATAAAATCTACCTTAACGCAAGCCCTATTCGAATATATTTTACTGATCATGTTTCCTGTCCAAATGTTGTCAATCCTATTTTCCTCTTATGTTATCAATTTGATTCAAGAGCACTCCATAAGGTTCAACAATTTTGCACTTATGAACAACTCAATAGCTTCAGTTTGCCTCTGCTTCTTAACACCAATGACGGTCATCAATCCATTTCCATTCTCCGCTCCCTCAAAAACACCTGCAAAGACCCTTAACATAGATCTCTTGCTTTTTCATTGGAGATTACCTTTTCTGTCGTTTTGGCAATCAGTAAGGAGATCAGGTAACAAGTGAACTCACAATGCTTCTTGATCGAATCCTTGAGCCCAAGGGTGGATCTATTTAAGGCCCATGATGGGCTCACGCCCCTAGTGAACTTTGCCTTTTAATTGTTATATATGGAGTATTATATACTATTATGCATACATATTATCTCTTTTGCTAAAATTAAAATAACATTTGAGCTTAATTTTTTTAACATTTCAGAGTTCAATTTTTGATGTATACTTTCTTTGCTCTAAAATTAAAGATACATATTAATTTGATCATAGTATATTTTTTAAATCTCCAGGATATCAAATTAGAAATTTATGATGTATTTACTTTTGAAGTAGTTTAAGCAGAAATTTCCTAAAGTTTAATGCATCAAATTTGACAACCAAATTAGGGATAAAATTTATTTCTATTTTTATCAAGTTCTTAAAAAACTGTATTTTGTGCCTCTCTGTCTCATAATCCTCTGTCCACCACCGTTTGAGCCTGCGCCTGAAGGCATTTTAGCTGGTGCTTCTTTAGGTGAAGATTATCATCTATGAAGCACAAACACCGACACGGGATACAGATACAACACGATACGTGACACGACACGCCATCTTCTGAAAATATAGGATATGATACGTCGGAGGTCACATATTTAAAATATTTTTTTTCATATGTAACTACATAACATCATCTATTTCATTCCTAAATATTGATAAAGCAAAACTAATAATAGATTTAGTGAAACAATAACATTTATAATAGTCAAACATTAATGGTGAGACAATAACATTTATGATAGTCAAACATCGAGTCATTGATGGTTGCATTCATAACATGACCAAATTAAAAAAGTCAATTATTACATATAAAGTCTAAGACTGTTAAACTAATTCCATAAACCCCTCAATCCCTCGCACGTTAGAGGCATGGTTGTCACAGCATCGCGTAGGCAATGACATGGCGTCACGACGATGTTTGGGAGGCATGGCAGTGGATGACAGGGCAGCCTATCGCCATGGCAAGGCTTGGTGTCGCCTCAGTCAAGGCGTCGCCATATGCCTATGACCCGACCCGGCCTAAAGTAAAACACAAAGGATTGATCGATTAGAAACTCCGCCTATCGACTTTGGAAACAAAACATCGACTGATCGACAACATCGATGCAGAAACAACTCGCGATAGTGGACTCCCTTCGGCATCGATCAACATCAATAAGTTCTCATTCTCTTCTTCTCCGGTTCTTTTCTTCTTCTCCGGTTTTGTTCTTTTCTTCTTCTTTGATTCGGCTCCTCTTGTTGTTCGACTTTTCTAAGTTCTTTTGAAATCTGCTTTGCTTCCTTAGTTCTGTACTTATGTTCCTTAGTATACTTCTGTTCATTTATCATAGTATATATATATATATATATATATATTACGTACTATGATTTAATTAATTTTTTTATTTCGTTTACAAGTTAATTAACTACTATCATATAAATATATAATATACTATCTTTACTAATGTGTATTAGTGTATCATGGTATACCTGTATATATATTATATACTATTATTTAATTAATTTTTTTATTTTGGTTTTGCAAGTTAATTAACTACTACCATATAAATATATAGTATACTATCTGTACTAATGTGTATCCGTGTATATATAAAATTGATGATTATAAACGTATAATAAATTATTATTATAATATTAATTGCACCCTTAATATAGTAAATTATTATTATATCTAACTTAGAGGTATCATTCACCTCCTCTTCTCCAGCATCATCATCCACATCATCCGTGAAAATCATAGCCTCCAATTCTGGTTCATCTAGTAAGGGTGGCAATCTCAAGCTCTCCAATAATCTGAAGTGAATCAAATGCATCCCCACATATGTCCCACATCCTTGTTTCTCCTACTTTATATTGTGGGGATTTCTTTGATTAAAGCCTAAGATTACTAGGAACATAAACCAAATCTTCTGCTCATTATGGTGTCATCTTTGTCCTTCTAACCGAATGCACAAATGAATAATCAAATTTCTTTCTGCACACGATGAAGATGATGGTTGGCCAAGCAATTTTAATGCTATGCCTTGAAGCATAGGAGCATGTGCACCGTGAAAAGACCACCACTCATATGGCAACATCTGATATCGATCGGCGATTGAATCAAATATCACTGAATGCTCCCAAATTGGATGAAAAATGAGCAATTTTTATGTTAATCTTGGAGCGTTCACTTGGGTCAGGATAATAGTTTTTGATGCATTTATTCCTATCTAATACAGCTTCAACATCTGTATGTGGAGCAACTCAACTTGTATCCTCTAGAAGCCAACCATCATTATAATACCTATAAATTTTAACAAGTACATAAATACTCATAAACAAATTAACCTATTAAAAATTGAATAATTCATTCCTAATGTAAATCAAGTTACCTCGGATTCAAGGAGTGAGCTAAGCAATGAAATGGTGTATTTCTTTTATTCCAACGATCAACAAGGATTCGATGTACGACATCAAAGAAGCTAGAAGGTTGATCAAGCCTTTTAGCTTCCTTTCCTGTAAATTGCCTTTTTCACTTTCTCAATCATTGTGTCCCATACATCATACACCAAATGATGGCAAGGCTTGTCCGTGTCGCATTCCCTAAGCATAGGTGCAATGAAAGAGAGAATGTACATAATTTCATCCCACCAAATATCATCTAACAACTTATCTTTCACAAATCTAGCTTTTACCGCATCATCTTTACGGTAGCTAGACCATTTGTCACTAATCACCATGCCTTGCGGACGTTGCTTTATGAGTTTAAACCTTTTAAGCATCAATAAAACACTTGCAAATTGAGTCTTGACAACCGAAAGCAACTTCAAGTTCACAAAATCATTGAACATAGCCAATCTCATGGAGTGATTCATAATGAAAAATTTCATTTGAACCACATCGGAGGCAATATCAGATAGCCAATCTCATGGAGTGATTCATAATGAAAAACTCCACCATATGTAATTTCATTATCAGTATGTTTTGCAGCACATATGTTCCTCAAGGCAAGGTTAAGTGTGTGAACCACACAAGGATTCCAAAAATGGTACAATATTGTGCCTCAATAAGTTGTCCCGCGACTTTGCAATTTGGTGCGTTGCCTGTGACCGTAACAACTTAGACAACATTCTTTGGTCCAACATCATTGATCACCACTTTAATCAAATTAGCACTGTTGTGCTTATCTTTTGTTTCTCTAGAACAATTTTCTGCTTTACGGAACATTGGTCCACCTTCATTTACCGCCATGATATTTATAAGGCCTCCTTTGTGAATCACTCCACCCATCACTCACAATGCTTACACCTTTTCCCCTCCCCCGAAGAGAATAGGCTGCAACAATATTTGAATATTAGTCTTTTCCCTTTGTAAGAGAGTAGTCCACAACATATTATACCCTGGAGGTATATATCTCAGAAGAGGATTGTTGTCGGAAAATGTTTAAGAACTTGCATAATAAGGATTTCTAACAAGATGAAAAGGCAAGCCTGAAGAGCAAAACATCCTAGCAATGTTGGAGTGTAGTAGTTCCTTTGCTTTCATGTTGAAAGCATTTGTAATAGGATTGTTCCCTCCACGTGCTTGTGAGCCTGGAGGTGATGATAGTGGTAATAGATATCCTTTTTTTCTCTTTGATGGTATGTCTTGAGTAGGCGAAGGAACATGTTTTGGAAACTTTGTTTTCATTGAATCTTCCGCTTGCGCATCCAATTTTTGCATGTTGGAGATGTTAACATGTTTCTCTTTTGGACATGTCCAATTCCTAGTCCCAGAAGCTTCAACAAATGAGCTCTTACACTTGTGTACGAGCTACCAAAGATCTTGTTGCAGAAATTGGATTGCCATTTTATAAAAAAAAGGGTACCTTAATTTTCTTTCTTTTAATGGTACTATTGTTCAACAATCATGTCTTGGAACATCCCAACAAAATGTTCGTGCTAAACGAACGCATAGATATATCTTAGAGTCTGTTCGTGCTTTGCTCATCTCTTCTTTATGTCCAGAACATTTTTGGGGTGAAGTAGCCTTAACTGCAGTTTACACCTGTAACAGGTTTTGTCGTCTCTTTTAGACAATCAATCATCCTTTGAGAGATTGTATGGTTCTTTTCGTTCATATAATCTTTCAAAGGTTTTTGGTTGTGCTTGCTTTGTTCTTCTACAACCACATAAGCGCAACAAATTAGAACCACATGCTCACTTATGTTGCTTTCTTGGTTATGATAATGAACACAAAGGTTATAGGTGTCTGGATCCTATTTCTAAATGACCTCGAGTCGTCTCTCGGCATGTAGTCTTTTGGGAACATAAAATGTTCTCTTCTTTGTTTAAATTTGAGTTAGATACTTTGAGTACTCTACCTTATTTCACTAACCCTTTGAATTATTTGATGAGCCTGCTGGTACTATTTCTAACATTTCTACGGCAGATATTGAGCTCATACAACCTTCTCTGGCACCATCTATGGACAATGCACAAGAATTTGTTCCTTCTGATGGTTCTGCATCTGAAAGTTCTGTTCCATCTCCATCTGATAGTTCTAATTCATCACTTCCTCAAATTTTTTGAGTCTACACGCCAATCAACTCGAGTAAGACAATCATTTGTTTGTGTTTGTGATTATCATGTTTATTCTGCTATTCAATCTTTATATGAACCTCAAAATTATCGAGAGGCTAGTATTGATCCTCATTGGCAGCAAACAATGGCCGAGGAATTACATGCTTTAGACAAAACGCATACTTGGAATATGGTTACTTTACCTCCTGGTATAGCAACTGTCAGTTGTAAATGGATTTGCAAAATCAAAACCAAGTTAGATGGCACAGTGGAAAGATATAAAGTTTGTCTTGTGGCGAGAGGTTTCACTCAAGAGTATGGGATAGACTATGAAGAAACTTTTGTTCTTGAGCTCACATCACATTTGTTCGTAGCTTACTTACGGTTGTTGCATCTTGACATTGAAATCTCTTTCAGATGGATGTAAAAAATGCATTTCTTAATGGTGATTTGCGGGAAGAAGTTTACATGAAACCCCCTCCTCCAGGATAATCTCATCCTCCTCATCATGTTTGCAAACTCGATCGAGCTCTTTATGGACTCAAGCAAGCTCCAGGAGTTTGGTTTGCAAAGTTCTGCGCAGTAATCAGTCAATTGGGATTTTCATCTAGTCATTATAATTATGCTCTTTTCGTGAAATTGTTCTTTTGCTACTCTATGTTGATATGATCATCGCAGGGATGATGCATCTGGAATATTAGATTTAAAATAGTTTCTTAGTCGGCAGTTTGAAATGAAAGACCTTGTATCACTAAGCTACTTTTTGGGTCTTGAAGTATCATTTACTTCCTCAGGTTATAGTCTTTCTCAGGTCAAGTATGCTTTTGATCTTTTAGCTTGAGCAGGCATCACCGACAATGAAGTAGAATCTACTCCGCTCGAACAAAACATCAAACTTGCTCTTGGCGATGGTTCTCGTCTTCACGATGGTTCTCATCTTCAAAATGCTACTTTGTACCTTACAGTTACTCGCCCAGACATTGCATATGTAGTGCATTTGGTCAGTCTATTCATTTCTTATTTTGTGCACTATGCATCTATCATTTGTATTCTCCGTTATGACAAAGGTACCATTTGTCAGGGGTTACATTTTATTTTTGATTCACCCCTTGAATTGCATGGTTACTCAAATGCTAATTGGGACAGAGAGCCTGTTGACGTTCTACTATTGAGTTTTGTTTCTTTCTTGGAACTTGTCTCATCTCTTGGAGAAGTAAGAAACAAACATTCACTTCTAGATCCAGCATTGAATCGGAATATAGAGCTCTTGCTGATACAACACGAGTTTCTTTGGCTTCGCTGGTTGTTAGAAGATATGGGAGTCTCTCATTCAACTACCACTGCTATACATTGTGATAATCAAAGTACCTTGAAAATTGCGCATAATGGTGTTCCACGAACGCACCAAACACATTGAGGTTGATTGTCACTTTATTCGTCAACGCATTGTTCGTGGTACTGTTCGATTGCAGTTTATTTCCACGTTGGATCAGACATGGATATCTTTATTAAGCCACTTTCAAGATCTCATTTACAAATTTAAGATGTTTTCAAATAATAAATCATAAGTTTGAGGGGGATGTTAGAATATTATTAGAATTAGAATAATATTAAAATAGATATAACTTGGTGGCTACTCCAAGTTAATTTGACTTGGTTAAATCTTGTCCACCACAACACTTGGTGACCAAGTTTAGTTTGTGTATATATATCTCTATTGTACATTATTGTAAACTTAACACATATATATTCAATACACAAATTCAAGCTTTCTAGCTTATTCTCTTGTGCTCTGTATATTTTCATGTGTGTATTCAACAAGTGTCATTGTTTGTATTCCTCCACATTGAGGGATAATCACTCAGAGAACAAACAACAAGCTTCATTAGCTTTAAATCCTGAACCCATATAATTTCCGAATAGTCAATATACACAATGCATATATTTTATGGGTTATAGGCGATTGGCTGGGTGGGTGGGGGGGTGGGGAGGCTTAAGTTCTTTTTGAACAGTGGTGAGTTATGTGCTGTCATTTCTTGTATTTGTTTGCAGTAGCCATAAGAACTATGACAAATTATTTTAATGCCATGAAGTGGGTAATCCAGTAAGGTAATCTTCATGTTCTACATTATAAGGTGATTGGAAGGTTGTAAAGGTTTTCAAGATTTGGTCACTGAGAACTTCTAAAACGAGAACAGTAATCATTAGGAGAAAGATGGTCCACTGATGACATGATAGGTTTCCTTGGAGGAATGCTTATAACATGAGAGATCATTTGGCCACAGCCACTTGTTGAACTGTGCGTATGATTGTAACATTATAGTTATAGAAAGATTGCATATCTGAATATATGAAATTGTACATAGAGAGAAAAAAATGCTTATGAAGTGGGTGGTTCCCCTTTCATCTTTTGTAATCTTTTGTTGAACATGTTTTATGGTTTTGCAGTGTAATGTATATATTGTGCAATGAAGAACCACTATGGATGAGTCTATGTCTGAGTAACTTAAATCTTCAACTCCAGTACCAAGGCTCCTGGAAGAGAACAACACTTCATCAGTACGATTTGGTTTTTTATTCAGTTTTTGGTTCTTATGCTTGTTTAAATGCTTTAAATCATGTTTCTTCTCTGTTGTAATCTAGTAATTCATCTGGAAGAATCTAATGGGGTGTTTGGTATGTTGTAATGGGAATGGTAATGGATTGGAGTCCATTCCATTCCTTAGTTTGGTTAGTCATAAGTCCTTGGAATTGATTCTAGCAGAATCCTTCATTCCTTTATGCATTGGAAATGAGCATTTACCAAGGCCCCCCTGAAAATTGAGCTGTACAATGGATATTGGAATCAATAAATTACATAAAGCCATAATACCCTTGCTATAATTATTATTATTAATAACAACATCAACAAGAATAATAACAACAATAACAGATAATGATAATAAGGATAAGAATAAGAACAACAACAACAATAACAATATTTATAATAATAATAATAATATAGATTAGCATAATAATTTATGTATAAATATTAATTGTTATGCATTATATATTATGAATTATTATTATTATACTAACATTTTTTTCTTATAAAAGTGACATTTTAGTAAATTTTCATAATATCATTCCATTCCAAAGTTTTTTTTTAAATATCATGCCAAACATATCAATGGAAAGCTCGATTCCCATTCCATTCCCATTCCCATTCTCATTCCATTGTAAATGATTCCATCAAATTAAACACCCCATAACATCCCTGATAATCCCCCTGACTCTTGGTTCTCTGGCGGCAGATTGCAAATACCCAGTGAGTATGAACCCTGCAGCAAAGCACTGCACTTTGATGGTAGCTGATCTTCTGAGTAAGGTTTTATACACAACATTTGGCATCTCCACTTCTGCTAATTTAGGTAAATCTTCCCTTCTGCAGGATTCAATTCTTTGTTCCTCTATAGAAGGTTATACCGGTGCTATACCAAGTTGGATGGATTCTCTTTTGACAATGGAAATGTGGAAAGAAGGACTGACCTTTCTTTAGAGGAATTTCTACATGAGTACGAGCTGCAAAAACCTGTATGTTGAGATTTGAGTATGGTCCAACTTGGATCGGTAGAAATAAGTATTTAGCTACCATAAAAGATTAATTGTTACAACTAGGCAACAATTTCTTTGTTTCCTGTATTCTGCCTTTTTATTAGTTCGATGTTTTCACACCTCTCCCTTTATTGTTTGCGTTCATTAAAAAAATTGGATTCTCATATAAGAAGTTGTTCTTAACTCCTTATGATGACTGGTGTATATGACTGGCATATTTTATTTGTTTTTGTATGGAAACCAAATTTTGTTAATAAAGGAAAGTGGAACAAAATATAGTGTCTTTGACAAACGACTTTGATGGAGTACTTTTTTTATGTTTTTTTCTAAAGTAAATTTGCGTCCATTAGCATGATTAAATACAATCAGCGTGTTTTATAGTGCTCTCATGGGCTGCTGAATTTAAAACAGGTTGTGATTTCGGGATTGGCTGATACTTGGTTAGCCAGGCATACATGGACAACTGATCAGCTTATGCAAAAGTATGGAGATATAGCATTTAGAATTTCTCAAAGAAGTTCGAAGAAGATAACTATGAAATTCAAAGATTATGTCTCCTACATGCAAATGCAGCATGATGAGGACCCTCTCTATATTTTCGATGACAAGGTTCCAACTGTTGCACTAGAATAACTATACTGCAACTTCCATATATTCTTAAAATTATCTTGATGTAGTAGAGAAATATAATTTTTCTAACAACTCCAACTTACTAAATGTAGTTTGGGGAAGTTGCACCAGGCTTGTTGAACGATTATAGAGTGCCTCATGTCTTCCAGGAAGACCTTTTCAGTGTATTAGAAAGAGATCAGCGACCGCCTTTTAGATGGCTCATTATTGGACCTGAGAGGTCTGGTGCCTCATGGCATGTTGATCCAGCTCTTACCAGTGCTTGGAATACCCTACTGCACGGTCGTAAAAGGTAAATCTTATATCTAGATCTATGTGTAGAATTTGGAGGTTCCCAAAGAAGTGCAGGTTTTAGTATATTTTGACCTATATCCATGTACTCTTCAGGTGCTTGTGAAGTTAATTAGGTTTTAAATAAGTTTTCATATGTAAAGGAAATAATTGAAGAAAAAAATATATAAAATGAAAGAAAGAGGGTTTAAATGAAAGTTCAATATCAAAAATAAAGTTAAAACTAAAATAACTAAAACGAATATGATCTTTTCGTATTTTATCTAGCACTGATATCCCAACAATACAGATTGGCTGCTTTAACCATGAAAGTATGTGAAAGGTTTGGACCTAATCCGTGTTACTTATAATTCTAATAAGGACTTGGGTCTTTACAACCTAACTCATAAATTTTACACCACTTGGTCCTTCCAACCAGGTGGATGTCTGATGGGAACGCGAGTGAAAACCAAAGAAGATTGTTCATATATTTGCCACTAGAATTAATTATTGATAAGCTTAATGTAGTTAGTTTTAATTATCAACTATTTATTATTAGTAGTTTATTATTTTATATTATTAGGCCCGTTGGGCCTAGGTTTTAATAATAGGGTATGTACATTATTTATTTTTGAGATTATTCTATTCCATTGGTTGCGTTCAATGAATCTTCTCCCTTCTATGATTGGAAAACTCTCGGGTAATGGTTCTTTTGCAGTTGAATCACCCTAGTTTTATCCTTCATTGTGTTTTTCTTAATTATTTTTCAATCTTAATCTTGTCTTGCATTGAAGTACTGTCGCTGTTTCCTGTCACAAATCTGGTTACTGTTCATGCTAGACATCTGACAATCAGATTGTCAGGCCCAACGGTGTCAGTCCGATGTCAGATCGTCAGACCGGAATCCTTGTTAGAGCGATGTCAGATGGTCAGCGTCAGAACCTTGTCAGTCTGGTAACATTGTCAGAACCGTGTCAACCAGGTTTCGTCGTCAACAAATCTCCGTAACGCCAGCTCTTATTTCGTTGCTACAGCTCTTACCTTTAAAAAAAATAAAAAATTGAGAAGGATAGAGTGATTGGTTCCTAAGAAGCATGGATTCGGGTGCAGGATTCGGTTTCGCCATAGGGGGATTTGTCAATTCAAAAAATCTCAAAATTTGGTGATTCGGCACATATACGTAATTAAATTAAAATTACATATATGTAATTAATTAAAATTAACATTTACATGTATAAAATAAGTGCTAGACCAGACAACAATTCAATTTCATTAAAGATTCACACCCCCAAAATACAAGGGGTAGATGTTAGAAGAATAGTACAGAGTTTTTTAAAATATTGGATTCATGATTATAGGAGTAATTCTAGGAGTGAACATAATAGGAGTTTCCTTCTCTAAGTTGGATTGTAAGCCTATATATATGGGCATTCTCTTTATTCTAATACATGATGTGTGAATCCTTATCCTTTTCTTTTCTCCTAACATGGTATCAAAGCCAGCCGCCTGATTTGACTCCCCAAAACCCTTTTTTTTTTTTCCAGTCTCCCTAAAAAAAATTGGGGTGGGGGGATGGGGGAACACATCATCAGAGTCGGAATTTCTTCTTTGTTTTTTTGAGCTTTATTGGATCAAACGATTTTGCATAAACAAGCTCTGACAATTTTTAAGCACCAAGACTATCAGAGCTTGTTTCTTGATCCTCATGCATCATCTCAAGCCACCTTCACCACCATCAGTGTCGGCTGGAGGAGTCGACTGCTCATTGACGTAGCCGACAGCCATCCACCTCCTCACGCGTACCTCCAGTGACGACGCGTGGGCCTTACGCGCCTGCTAGGTGTCCCAGAATTTTTTTTCCTTTGTTGTTTCTGGTTCGTTTTGCTTCAGGGTTTGTGATTTTCTGGTCCTACTGAGATAATGGTGTCGATTGCTATGTTGAGTTTTTTGATTTCTGTCTTGTGATAGTCCTGCGACTTTTTGGAATTGATGGAGGGGTTTATTTTTTATTGATTTGAGTTTGATTTATCTTCTATTATCATGTCTAGTTCATCTTTGGCAACGTCGGAATTGATCGGGGCAACTTTTTGGAATTGATGGTGGGGTTTCTTTTTCGTTGATTTGGGTTTGATTTATCTTCGGTTATCATGTCTACTTCATGCTTGGCAACATCGGAATTGATTAAGTTGTCTTCTATGTAATAAATACGTAAACGTGCAAGTTCTCTATCTCCAAGCTATGTTTGTTGTGTATATGCATGTGGTGTGTGACTGCTCCACTCATGGACACTATACGGAGTTATGAACTCGTGTCTCTTGTATCAAAAGTGTCCGGACATAGTTGGCTGAGAAAGCTATCAATGGAAATAATCAATGGGAAGGAGTAACACAAGTGTGCCTATGTGTGTGATGTTCATTAAAAGAGTGCCAAGTATAATGTCATCATGCTATATTGATATGTTATGAATGTCAATTAGAATGCCATGATGCTAAAATCATGAAAATGGATGATGCACATCATTTTTAGCTCAATCACTACGCTCCAATCCTTTGCAATTCATCCCCATCTGGATGAGCATGTAATGAACACCAACTTTTTATGCACTTGTTGTACCAATGAATCATGTTTTCCTTATATCACTAGGAGAGCTCTCACACTTAAGTCACTCTGTGTCTCTCTAATCTACATTGTTTTTGCCAAACTTTCCTTTTAATCTCTTGTTTGCTAGTAAGCTCACCAAACTATTTAATTGTTCTATTACTTTTTTCCCGGATTCTTGTGTATTTCAGGATTTCACGACGAAGAAGATGATTAGTAGTGGTCGAGAATCAGGACTGTATCTGTTCGACAATGGTCCTGTGAAGTCTAGCGTTGTTGCTTTTTCTAGTATCGAGTCACCTCTCCAGATTCATAGTCGGTTGGGTCATCTTTCTTTGATGAGTCTGAAAAAGTTAGTTCCTAGTTTACATTCCCCGTCAAAGTTAGATTGTGAGTCATGTCAGTTTGGGAAGCACCCTCGAGTGTCTTATCCACCAAGAGTCAATAAAAGGTATGCGAACCCATTTGATTTAATACATTCAGATGTTTGGGGTCCTTGTCCTATAACATCTAAGTTAGGATTTCGATATTTTCTCACATTTGTTGATGACTATTCTCGTGTTACTTGGCTTTATTTGATGAAGAATTGTTCTGAGTTATTTTCTATTTTCACAAATTTTGTTACTAAAATCAAAACTCAATTTGGTGTTATGGTTCGTGTTTTGCATAGTGATAATGCACTTGAATATTTCTCATTCTCCTTTTACTAGTTTTATGAAACAGCATGACATGATTCATCAGTCTTCATGCACCGATACCCGCATTGTTTGAAATGCGGGTTCCTTAGGTGTTTTGGGTTGATGGGGTTCTTACTGTATGTCATTTAATCAATCGTCTTCCTTCTTCTGTTTTGGACGGTAAGATCCCCTTTTCTATGCTTTTTCCGTCACAACTACTTTTTCCATTGCCTCCACAGATTTTTGGTTCAGCATGTTTTGTTCGTGATCGTCGTTCTCACTTGTCTAAGTTTGATAAAAAGGCTTTCAAATGCATTTTTGTGGGGTACTCATGTACTCAAAAGGGATATAGTTGTTTTTCTCCCAATGTTAAGAGGATCTTATTAGTTCTGATGTCACTTTCTTCAAAGGAACACCTTTCAGTTCAAAGTCGTCCGATCGGTCTAAGTTAGACGAGGATATACCTGTCCAGATTGTTCGTAACTCTCTTTCTTCAAATACTGTTTCACAGTCTATTCCAGTTCCAGAAATTCACTATACATATTCTAGGTGACCTAAAGATAATACAGTTCCTCAACAGGATCCACCTTTTCAATCTTCTTCGGCGAGAGATCCAGCATCGCTTTCTGATTCCGATCTTCATTTGCCTATTGCACTTCGTAAAGGTACTCGTTCTTGTACTCAACATCCTCTCTCTACCTCCTTGGGTTATTCTGGCTGATCTTCTTCCTATCATACTAGCTTGTCTATAGTTTCTTCTTATCCTATTCCCAAGTCTGTTATAGAAGCACTTTCACATCCTGGGTGAAAAAATGCAATGGTGGAGGAGATGGTGGCATTGGAGAAGAATGATACTTGATATTTAGTGGTTCCTCCTCCAAATGCATCTGTGGTTGGTTGCAAGTGGGTTTACACTGTTAAAGTCAATCCTGATGGTTCCTACTGATGGGTTTACAAAGTGATGAAGTGTCATCCTACGATGAGCTTCCGACTGATGACTATGGAGATTTTAAAGAAACTCTATTATGGGATGAAGCATTAACTGATTGGCAAGTTGCTAACAGTGAGGGAGGGAATGGGTGTGGCACACACAAAGGATGGTAAGGTTTCATTGAAAAAGAGCTTTTGGGATGTGTTCACTGATTTTAGGGTAGTGCACGGCCTAGAAGGTCAGCCTATAATTTCTGAAGAAGTTTTTGTAAGTAACTTCATTGGACAATTAAAGAAAGAAATTAAGAAGCCACTGAGGTCATTGGAGCCAAAAACCTTGACTAAGGGTTTTAAACATGCAAAGAACCATGAAGTACTAGTGGCCAAAGCTTCTCTAAGCCTGGGCAGAATTGGTACAAGTGGAAAATCTAGCTCTGTGGGAAGTCAGTAGAAGGCCAGGAGTGAGCTAGAGGTTACAAGGAAACCAGCGCTGCTAAATTATCCAAAAACTGAGACAAAACCACCCATTGCCTTGAATTTAGCACAAAGGGATGATAGAATGGTTAGAGAACTCTGCTCCTACTGTGCTGAAAGGTTTACCGGGGAACATCAATGTAAAATTCTTAAGGCTTTTAAGATGATACCTGAGAACAAAGAGGAAATATATTATGATGGACCACCTGTTTTTGACGAGGCAGAGACAGTGGCTGAGCAACTTGGGAAATATGGGCAGACTTATAAGAAGCAAGAGATTAGGTTAGTTAAAGGAGGGCAGATGACTTGTGAAGAATGGTGCCCTCAGTTTCCGTGGAAAATAGGGGAAATCACCTTCACTACTCAAGTTTGGCTGATAGACATCCAACCTTGGAATGCCATTTTTAGTGCCTGTTGGTTGAAGGAATTAGGCAAGGTTATTTGCAATGGTGATCAGATCTCTTTGGAGATTAATAAGGGGGACCAAGGGGTAATGCTTAGCATTGGTGCACTGTTGGTAATCTCTGTTCTACTAGCTCTCCAAGAGGCAGGAGATATTATTGTGACCTGTGGCCAGTACAGAGAAGACAGTGCAACAGGCCTAAGAGGTGTTTCTTCAGGTATTACAAGAGGTGCAGAGACTACAAGAGGTGCAGAAAAGGGTGAAGGGAAGCTCAAGACTTATGAAGCTATGACAGAAATCAGAAGTCCTAAGATTTTCTTTTGCTATGTCGATGCCCTAATCAACAAGTTCCTCAGCTTGGTATTTGACAAGGGCAGAGTGTGGCAGAGCTATGTACTGATTCCTTTGACATACATTGTGGTGGTGAACAAGCAAGGAATTATCAAGAATTTGTTATTGGTCTGGGATCCCGGTGAAGAAGTGTGGCAGCCAGTTATGAATGTGGAGCTGGATCATCATTCCAATGTTGCTGATGGTACAAAAAGGGAATGAAAACAATGCAGCTGATAGTCTTTCCAGGAAGTTTGAAACACCATAACATCCTTGAGGGCATGGATGATTTTAAGGGGGGAGAATTGTCAGGATCATAAGAGAAACTCTATTACTTTATTTCAATTGCTCTGTTTTGTTTTATAGTTACTCAAGTTACTGTGGTAATTAGTTAAAATAGGCCATGTGATGACGTGTGCTTATTGGATAAGGTTAGTTAGAATGAGGTGCATGTTAGAGAAGGTGTAGGATAAGACCACTATATATGTATGCTTGTTACCGCAGAGATGATGACATGGAATGAAAATATAACTTCCTTTTCAAGTAATTCTATCTCTGCTTTCTTCTCTCCCTCCATTTTCACACTGCCAAGCTCTCTCTCTCTCTCTCTCTCTCTCTCTCTCTCTCTCTCTTCCCCTGCTCTGTCTTCTTCCCCAATCCACCTCTATCTGCTCTGTTCTTCCCCCAAATTCCCCTAAATTCTATCTTCTCTAATTTTTCTCTGTGGTTCCTGGACCAAGTCAGGTTATCCCAAGCCTGACACCCTCATGCCTAAATATGATGTTTTCACTTTCTCAATCATGCTATCCCACATGTCATAAATTAAGTGAAGTGATGGCTTATCTGATTGGCAAAGCGAAGCATATCATAGATTGGATTAGTGAATTCCATAATATAATTTATTTTGTCCCAGCCAAGTCATCGAGAATTGTTTGTTTGACACCTTGGGCTTTCACAACATCATTGTCTCGGTAACTAACCAACTGATCAGAAATCACCATTGCTTGAAGAGCACATTTCATGAGTCTAAATCTCTTAAGCATAATAATAGTAGAAGCAAATCTTGTTTCAGCAATAGAAAGCAACTTCAAGTGAGCATGCTTATTATAGATCGCTAACCTCGTCCAGTGATTCGTGATAAATATTTTGATATGCAATGGTCTATCTGCAACTTCAGTAATCCAATGGCACTCCTCGTAAACAATCTCATTGCTTTCGGTGTTCTTGGCGGCACAAATATTCTTGAGTTCTAAGTTCAGCGTGTGAACTACACATGGAGTCCAAAAGATATGAGGATATTGAGCTTCAACAAGATGGACAGCTGACTTGCAAACAGGAGTATAACCTGGAAGATTGTTTTCAGCTGCAAAGGTAAATGATCTACGAAAATGAGGATTCCTAGCAACGTGGAAAGGTAAACCCCCAGAAAAGAAAGCTCGTGCAATTTCATGGTCCAACTTAAGTCTTGCTTCCAAATTAAAAGCTTTCTCCAAAGCACCTTTCTTCCTCTTTAGCTCTGTGGAGGAGGCATAGTACCCATACTCATTGAGTAGCCAGTTAAATCCCTTTCATTTGGAAGTGGGACTTGCAATGGTGTATTTCTTGCAACAGCATCGTCTACTTTTCTCTGAAATTGAGCTAACATCTCCATTGTCACTTTGGGACAAGCTTGTATTCCATGATTCTTGAGCTTCAGCAGATGGCCCTTCACCCTAAAATAAGTTCCAACAAATGTTCCATTGCTAAAATTACACTGGAACTTTGTGTTTCCTGTTCTTTCCCCCATTTTATCTAGTTTGGTGACATGCCTCCACAAAGGAGTATTATCAGATCTTTTGCTAGAAGGTTTGAGTTTTAGAGGGTTGAGCTTGGAATGTGGCTGATGTGCTGTTGCAGAGGAAGTCCCATGGCTACTTTCCATAACTGTTGATATATTTACTCACAAAATAAGTACAAAACAGTAAATAATGAAATAAAATTACTAAATTATTTAATAAATAAAACTAATAAATAGCTTGGTATTAACTAATGAATAATCAATACTTAGGCCCCGTTGGAATTCTTTTTCATTTTCAAAAATAATGAAAATGAAAAGTGTTTTCATTTTCATTTGTTTTGAAAATGAAAAGACGTTTGGTTAGAACTTTCTATTTTTGAAAATTAAAAACAAAAATGCATTTGGTTGGAACAAATTTTTTTGTTTATATCATTTATTTTTAAAATAAAGTATAATTAATTGGTTGCAAGATTGTATATTATTCATGTTTCTAATAATCTAATAAATAGAGAACATAGTATGTATAATAGATGTGTTAATAGAAAGATGTGGTGGTATTCATGATTAAACAAATTTTAGAAATTTTACCTGTATAACAGAGTGTGTATAATAATATTTACCTGTACAATTTTTTTAGAAAATGAAACAAATGAACAATCAATACCATTGACAAACAAACTAAATACATATTGTTAGCAATATTATAATTTTTTTCATTACATGGAGACATGAAAATTAGTTGTAACTAAAACTACTAGTTGTCATTAACATGACTCCATATTTGATGAGCAATCGTGTCTCGAAGTTCCTGCATTCGGCGTTGACTAGCACGTGATATATCAAGCTCTATAGAATTTCTTGCCCTTGTACGTTCTTCATTTCTTTCAACAATCATGTCTTCGTTCTCATAGCGATGAAACAACTCATCTTCTCTATTAATCCTCCTAATAAAATTATGTATGGTGCAACATGCAATAGGTATATACTTTTGAGTCTTGACAGAATACGGTGGCATTTTACACAAAATTGGAAAGCGAGCCTTCAACACACCGAAACAACGCTCAATTACATTTCGCAGTGATGAATGTCTATAATTGAATAGCTCTTCAATACCTACCGGTGGACCTTGCTTCTGATACTCTAATAAGTGATATCTTTCACCTCAATATGGAGACAAAAATCCCGACATATTACCATATCCAGAATCAACAACATAATACTTTTCTGTAACAATATAAAGCAGAATGAACAAGTTGTTCCAACATCAAATATATTCTTTATTATAAATGTAATTCTAACACAACTTACCTCCTTGAGGCATTGGAAATTTATTCTCTGGATTGTATATAGTTTCAAAAATGACCCTGGAATCGTTTGCCGTTCCTTCCCAGGCAGACATGACATACGTAAAACACATATCAAATGAACATACACACATTACGTTTTGTGTTGTCTCAATCTTTTTCCCACGATAAGGAATTTGATCCTCAGACGGAACGCGTGCATCAATATGACTACATCATCATCTCCCAATTTTTCACGATAAGGAAGTTGGGGAACCAATTTCAACTTCATTCTCTATACTTGATGCATGAGCATGTTTACTAGTTGCAGTAGTATCTCCAAATATAACACACAGAGATTCGTACTTAGGACAACCTTTTTTACGAAATCTTTCAGCCATACTATTTACCTGAAACGAAATAAATCATCAGTTTATTCAAAAAAATATTATATAAAGCTATATATATTATAATACAATCAAAATTTTATTGTTTATCTACCTTTTTTAGTCTTGTCCATATCTCCTTGTCAGCAATTGGCTTTCCGGTAGTGGGACACCAATTAAGTCCTGTTTCCTTACATAATTGGATATATAATTTCCACTCAATCCTTAAGCCATTAAACTTGGTCTTCATTTGCTCAATAGTATAGGGGTGTCCTGACTTCGCCACCAACTCTTGATGCATAAAATTCCAACTTGTTTGTGTAAATGTAGTAGTAATCCTATTTTTCTTCTTAACTTCTTCTTCCATCAAGTCAATGAAAATAAAAGCATTATTATCTGGCCACACATCCCTTGCATGTCCACCTCGTCCAAATTTTCCCGTTAACTCAACAACATCATCATCATCATCAATATCTCTAGAACTTGTCATCTACAAAAAGAATTAAAATTGTTCCAAAAGGGGTACCTTGCTAACAGAAAATTAGCCCAGAAACTTGCTTAAATTAGTTGTCAAAATAATAGATTCTAAGATAACTTAAATATATATGCAGATTTATGCAGATTTCAATAGCAGATTCTACCATGGAGAGTTAAATGGTGAAATGACCCGATTTCAGGGGAACTCTGTAGTATGATGTACAAGAAAACGAAAACATTCTCTCTCTCAAAAACCAGACAACCATAAGTAATCAACATGATCCCTAATTTGTTCATTTAGAAAAGTTCATAGAGCTTGTTTATCTCCTTAAATTCATGAGCATTAGAATTTGTTGAGGATCTGCTGGTCAACGAAACCATACAAGAACCTAAATCTGAAAAGGGTACTATAAGATTATTGCGTTTAATTTCCAAAATCCAGTCTCCTGTATTTCAATTTTAGCTTGCGCGATTCCTGTAGTAGCGTGAACAAGAGAAAGGTAGACTAAATAGTTTTATATACTTAAGAACATACTTGGACACCACCGTCGGAGAACTTCGGAATTGAATGGAAGTGAAGCTTGATGCAGTATTTTTCCCCCCAAATCGAATGGAAGTGAAGATTGATGCCGTTTTGTTCTCACAGAGAAGGGAGACCTAGGGTTGCAAGTGTGATGTCGCGAGGAAGCTTGATCCAGTATTGTTCTCATAGAGAAGGAGAGTATATCAAGCGTGATGTTGCGGGGATTCGATATGAGGGCCGCGTGTTTTCATTTCTTAAAAATGAAAGTGAAAACTACTCTTCCGTGTTTTCATTTTTTAAGCCCAAAATGAAAATGTTTTTTATTTTTTTTGAAAATAAAAATGATACCAAACAGTCCAAAAATTGTGTTTGTTTTCAAAAACTAAAATGAAAATGAAAAAAATGAAAATGAAAAAAAATTCAAACGGGGCCTTAATAAGTTGACAAATATATAGATATAATCTATAAAAGACCCACATAGGGGTAAGACTTGCGTGATAGTGTGATACAAAGTCCAAATCGACGGGAGAGGAGAAGTTGAAATTGAGTTCACGATGAAAGGTCTGAGAGTCGAAGATTTGAGTCGACAGGAGAAGAGAATTCAATTGCAAAGAGGAGAGGTCGATTGCGTGAGAAGTCTATGTCCAACAGGAGTAGAGAAGTTGATGTCCAACAGGAGAAGAGAAGTCGACTATTTCAGGAGACCGACAAGAAGGAGATCGATTGATGGAAAGCAAGACATGGCAGTCAACTTCCCTTTCCCTTTCATCAGTCGTCGCGATCTAGGTTCTCTCTATAAGGAACGTAACAACAGCCGTCTCTTTCTTGTACTTCTTTGTCTTTTTTTTTTTTTTGGCTTACAAAATTACATCTTGGCCCCTAGCTGAATCAGTTGGATGAACTAATTCACAAACCGGCAAGCCAAGAATCGAATCCCACACCCTAATACGGTCAACGATTTGCTTATTCGCCTAGGACCGAATCCCGTTCGCGAATCTCAATGAATCCCCAAAGAATTGCTTTGGCAGTTCGATGGGGGTGGAGCTTCCCTGCTTCATAGTTTGGTTCTATTGTTGGAATATTACTTGCTGAAACAGACAGCCCATTAGCCGCATTTGCCGCTGACCAGAGCAATCCTCTTTGCCGCCGCCGCCGCTGCCGCTGCTGACTGCTCCTTGATTCTTCATACAGTGATGTTTATGCTTTTATAAAAAGGGAGGTTACTCAAATACCTTAGTTTTAAAACGGGCCCACTTGGTTCACTTTCATATAACAGCCCTCTTATTCTTTTAAATGCCATCAGCCTACCTATAATAGGCCACTAGTGGTCATATATTTCAACAAATATCCAGGCCAGTTAAGTTTTGTTTACATCAGTCCAGAATCTTTTAAAACATGCTAGCCTTTGACTACAATTCCATTGCATTAGTTAAATTAGACTCTTCGTACTTCTGGCTCTTAGCACATTTTTAATTACTGCAAAGTCTTAATCCCAACATTTAAAAGAAATGGTTGTTCATGATTTATATCTTCCTCAACTTCTCCATGTTAAGGATCCAAGAGAACCTTCTACCTTTTACACTTATGCTCATTGTAAGTCTAAACCAATAAAAGTCGTCATCAATCCAAAATGTGAAATTAATTTAATTTCTTCTTCATCTCTGAAGGATTAAACTTGCGATCTAAACCTGCCCCATGTCTCTGAGATTTCTTGGGTAAATGGCACTACTATCACAGTTACAGAGTTTTGGTATTGTTCAAATCAGTTTTGGACCTTATACTATTCTTGTAGACTGCTATGTTGTGCCTATGACTGTTGCGCATGTTTTGCTTGGTGAGTGTTGGATGTATGACTATGGTGGAATTTACAATGAAATCAACAATAATTACACATTTAAATGCATCGAGAAAGCATGTGTTTGATGACAACAAGGCCTTATCAGAAAGTTATCGACACTACTATGACACCTGCAATTAAGCAGATTGAGGGCGTTATGACTGTTTCAGTTGCTGAATATACTGAGGACCCATTTAATGAAAATCTTACTGAGTTTAATTCTGAGATTGTTGGTTCTTTAGAGTTTGGACTCGATACAAATCAAGGGATTTTCATTGATTGGTAATTGGTTCAGACTACATTCAGTTGGTTGCTCTAGAGTCAATTGCAAGAAAAGTAAACGTTGTTAATGAGGTTGCTCTAGTCCAAGTTGAGCGTATTGAGTTTTAATCACAGAGAACTTGTTTGCGCTGAGGTTTGTTGCAAAGAGACTTCTCTTGTCATTACTTTTTCCAAACGGGAGGACTACTCTACATGTGAAGCTATTATCCGGGGTGTTCCAGATTATTCCATTGTTGATTTGTTCGTATTTGATTCTATCCTTCTATAAAACTCGAGGTCGAGTTTTCTCCAACAAGGGGAGAATGATGGGGAAGGCGAGTGAATACCAAAGAAGATTGTTCATATGTTTCCTACTAGAATTAATTATTGATAAGCTTAATGTAGTTAGTTTTAATTATTAACTATTTATTATTAGTAGTTTTTATATTATTTGGCCCAGTGGACTTAGTTTTCAATAATAGGGTTTGTTCCCTATAAATAAAGAAGTACGTAGTACTTTATAATTAGACTTTGGATTATTGATTTATGATATAATTCTCTTCCATTGGTTGAGATCATTGAATTTTCTCTCTTCCGCGGTTGGGAAACCTGGGGGTAGTGGTTCTTCTGTGGTTGAGTCACGTAGTTCAATCTTTCATTGTGTTTTCCTTGATTCTTCTTTGATCTTAATCTTGTCCTGCATCAAATTGATTTGGGTGCTCTACCTTTTGGACATGGGCTAACTTGCAACTCAACTGAACCTGACTATGTTGCACGCTTTGCTTGTTCAGCATGCCACATAAACGATCATGCATGAACTTTCTTGTCCTTTCTAATAATTCAGCATGCCACATTTACTACTAAGACCAAAACTAGTCCCACTTTAACTTTTTGACAGCAGTTTGGGACATCCTACAATTTAGCGTGTATCTTTTCACTTATTTATCAACCCTTGTGAACAAAAAGTTTTTTGTTTGTTTATTTTTTTCTCCTTTCTGAAACCCACCAAAATCACATCAATATTAAAGTGTAAGATTTTGCAAATTGACTTGAAAGCCAATGGGACTTCATGAAAACTGAAGATATATTTTACATGGAATAATAAATCTTGCATAGACTGAAATAAACTAGGCCCTAAGCATGGGCATGAGTAAATGCTATGGAGGTCAAGCATCTAAAGTTTAAAGTTGAACCTTTTCCTGAATAATCAGAAGTATTTTACTATTTCAATTTTGTTTAATAGGTGGGCACTCTATCCACCAGGAAGCGTACCTTTAGGTGTGACAGTTCACGTAAATGAAGAAGATGGTGATGTCAATATTGATACTCCAACATCTTTACAGGTAATTTGACAAATAACATTGTATCCTAGTGTAGTCTTTTTGAGTTTATTTTTTAGTGCTTGTGCATATGTCATTTGTGTCACATCTGTTATATGTTCTCAGTGGTGGCTTGACTTTTACCCACTTTTGGCTGAAGAAGACAAGCCAATAGAGTATACCCAAGCACCTGGAGAGACAATATTTGTTCCAAGTGGATGGTGGCACTGTGTACTAAATTTGGAGACGACTGTTGCTGTTACTCAAAATTTTGTAAACTCAAAAAATTTTGAATTTGTATGTCTGGATATGGCTCCTGGTTTTCGACATAAAGGGGTCTGTAGGGCAGGATTGCTTGCTCTTGGTGAAGGCACTTTTGATGACGTAAAAAAGAATGCATTGTCCACGAAAGATGGTATAAGCTACTTAGGTCTGGTGAGGAAAGAGAAGAGAGCCAAAACTTCAGAAAGTTTTAAGGATCTAGATTATGAAATTGTTGGAGATGGTTCTGTTAAAAGTCATGTTATGTGTAATCAAGAGTTTTCTTATGATATAAATTTCTTGGCGATGTTTCTGGATAAAGAGAGAGACCACTATAATGCTCTATGGAGCTCAGGTAACTGTATCGGACAACGAGAACTAAGAGAATGGTTATGGAAGCTTTGGGTTGGAAAACCAGAACTTAGAGATTTGATATGGAAGGTATAAGCATTTTCCATCATCAACTTCTTATTAATGTGTGTGTATTTAACAGTATCTTCTTTTCAGTAGCAGACAAACCCTCTAAATTATAATTTTGTCTGCTACTGAAAAGAAGATACTGTTAAATACACACACATTAATAAAAGAAAACTGTTGTATTATAATCCATATATATATATATATATTTATATATATATTAGAAGTGAATAATTTTGGGAAAATGTATATTGTAATTTTATGTGCATTAAAACTTCCTAAACTTCCTAAATATTAGCTCTAATGCCAGGGAGCTTGTCTTGCATTGAACGCTAGCAAATGGTTTGACTGCATGCGAAAAATTTGTGTTTTCCATGAATTGCCAGTGCCATCAGATGATGAGAAGCTTCCTATGGGCACAGGCAGCAACCCTGTAAGTGAACTTCTATATTAAATTTGACCCTCTGAGTACCGACTCCATCTCAGTACTTTCTCTGAACTCTCTCTGCATGTTCAGTTGTTTATTCTTTCTTTTTTTTCCTTCTTTCCTTGTTTAGCAATTGTATAGTATTATTTTTATGTTAAAGTTCTCTCGTAACATATAGAGCCAGAAATGTGCATTTAATACATAAGTGAATAAATTAATAGTTAGATAATAGATGTTTGTGGAGATGGAAAACAAGGAAATATCATTTGTCAGAGATGTGCATCATTATGGAGGTGTTCTGTGGTTACAGGAGGCCACTGAGGAGGCAAGCCTGATACAGCAGAAACAGCGGAAAGCAGAATCAATCGCAAGAATTGAATCTATAAACTTTGTGATGTCAAGAATGCACAGAGAAGGATAAAAACTGTAAGAAAAACATTAATTATATTCACACTGAATAAGAGTTGATACAAGATACGATAATTGATAATAATGTGTGATGACTCCAACACAATAATCGTAAGTGACTAAATATTGCTAAAACCCTAATAACAAACCTAGAAAATAGTAAAACAGGTCCAGAAAAGAAGTTCCATAATAATCATAGATAAGTCTTTCAGACCACTTTTCAAGAACTAATAAGACATAGGCAAATAATATATAACAGTTTATAGTATCCTAAATTTATTAGTTATTTGTATCCCGTGCTAATCTCTTTTGAGAGTCAACTTCTTTGTGTTTCTTGGCCAAAATTTGTTCTCAAATTGTAATATATTGAAGTATCAAGCACCAAGTTAGCAATTCTCATTCAATCAAGTTTGTATGCTTGTATTTCTCCAAGAAAATTCCTAGAACTTATAAATCCCCAAGACCTTCATATTAACGTGCACTGTGAACGAATTATCTGGCATCATAAAATCCAACTATTTCTTGTCATCGATGGTAGGATTAGAAAGAATCTCATGGACTCTGACCGTTGGAGTATCTACATCTTTGAACGGCATAATATCTGCTTCTTTGACCTCTATCAAAGTATCAACTCATTAACAAATTGAATTCTTCAAAAATAATGCCGCTAATTTCATGCTGACTCACTGCCTCCTCATCTGAATATTCATCATTATCCTCTGGTGCACAAAAGACAAAATTTTCAGACTTCTTATGCTGCAGTGCATTCACTTTCTTTATATCATCCTTCTTATTCCCGAATTCCCAATTTCCCATCATTTACAATTTTCTTTGGCTCTTGTGCGTCAACAGACTTTGTTGATTAAGAAGAATTTCTATAAGTTCAGGAAATTGTGAAAGAATGCTTGTACAATCCTTCACCACTTTACCTTTTATGTCTTGCAATCCTTTATTTATATCACGCTTTGCTAAATATGAACCTTATCATAACACCTCAAGAAACTTAGCATCATACGACTATCGAGTCAATGTAGAGGTATCATATTTGAAGTCCTGCAGATAAAACTCCTTATTCAATGCATTCCTATAGGCCTAGAATCCCTTAAGAGTACGAATTGACCATTTAGGGGCCCAAGTCCTAATGGATGGATTTGGGGCTGTGGAGACCGAATTTTGTGCAGTAGCCATATGACATGTTCAGGGTCATAACGTGGGACGAACCTATGTTTCTTGGGCTTGAATGGATATTCGGTTAGATATGCGTACTCATTGTTCAACATGGTAGTTCTAAATCTTTTATATTAGAATCACTCAACCTCTTCCGAGAGTTGTGTTTCAGAACTTTTGGATACTATTACTTTCAAGGCAATGTGATGAGTCCATGAAACATAGGCATAAACTGTAATGTAGTGAGGTTCAGGTAGTGGTGCATTCGCACCCATACTACCACCTGAAAATTCTGAGTTTGAGAGGTCTCGGGTTGGGTTCTCACTTCTTTTTTTTTTGAAAAAGTCGGATGTAGTAGACTAGTAGATTAAGTCAGGTTGACTGTCAAGGTTTGAAAAGTTTTTAACATGTAAATTGGTAATAATTGTTGATAGGTTTACCTTGTTGCTGGCAATGTAATTAAGGTATATGTGGAAGAAGGATTGGAAGCATCTCTTCATTCTATAGGAACCGAGGTATTACTTTATTGATTTTGATTTGTGTTCTCTCTGTTCTTGCACAAAATCTAATGATGTTGAATTTTGACTTTGCAGCTTGAATTCTATAATCTATTGCATAAGTTCGAATCCCCTCTGAAGAATTTCATTCCTGATGTTTTAGCTAGTGGAGTTGTCTTTTTCGAGAATGAATCTTATACAGTTTTTCCCTGGGATGGTAAAGGCATGCTTGATGTTATTGCTCAACATAATCTGACTTCTAACAATCTAAGGGAAGTTGATTTTCCATTTGGAATATGGAGCAAAAAGCAGTTTGAATATAGAAAAGCTGGGTTGTCATCACAGGAGTTATTAAGTTCATGTGGGCACTCAACTATTTGGCCTTATATGGTAACCAAAAGATGTAATGGAAAGCTACTTTCTGAACTGTACGTTATGTTGCCCCTAATTCTTTTTTCAGTTAAAATGTATGATTGCCCAGAAAGTTTTTGTACTAGTGTGGCAGAATATTTATGTATTCATCAAGTTTACTGGCATTTCTCCATGTTCTCTTCCCAGGGTTGATAGCATCTCTTGGGAAGATATGTTAAATTTAGCTTCATTTCTGGGGGAACAGCTTCGCAACCTTCATCTTTTGCCATTTCCACCTTTGAATAAGTTGATATATGGGGAAAACAAACATAATGGTGATTGCTCTTTGGAGGATGGCATTGAGAAAATAAGCATTCCTGCAGAATGGGAATTATTTATCAAAACTCTTGACCTGAAAAGGAAAGATGTGCCAAGCCGTTTAACTAAATGGTATGCCACATATGTCCTTTTCTTTTGTTTCTATTTAAATTGTCAATGGAGATGCTAAAATGATGACAATTGAGAATTGGTTACACTCTAGAGAGATAAAACATATACATAAAGCATCATGTCAAAACTCAAAAGCACTGTATCTTGTTAGTGGCAATTTACATCAATCTTATTTTTTGGGACCAACATTTTTTTTGCCCTTTTCCAGTTTTTCAGCAATTCCCTTGCTGTATTTCCTTCTCTTTCTCCCCCTCTTCTCTCTCTCCCTTCTAAATTGTTCTGTTTACGTAGTCAAATCTATTGAATGGTTTTATTTATTAGTTCATATTGTCATTTCTGTTGGTGTATTGATTTTCTTTCTTCCAGATTGATTGTCTAATCCTTGTTATGTAAGAAGGAAATAATTTATCCAAAGGACAAGTGGTACAATGTCTTTGACCCAATGGGCTACTGAGCGGGTTCATGGATAACACTTTTGGTCATTAAATAGTTATCAGTTACCCTTTATGACCCATTTGCCAGGCCTGGATACAAAGAGTATTTTCTAAAAGTTTCTTTATTCACCTCCATTGATTTCCTTTGTGGTCACACACGTCGTTCTTTTCTTGGCGTGTGGGTGGTGGCGGCTGCCAGCCGGCAGGTGGTGGTGGAGGGTGGGGGGGCTGGTGAGTTTCTTTTATTTTTTACTTTTCCAAACTTCAAAATTATGTGGTTTTGGTCCATCCAAGCCTAACATTAGGTGGTGTTGGAATTTATCTCTTTCCCGATATCTATTAATAAAGCCAGAGATTAGGTGTTGCAGCAACTTATTCACTTTCCCTACATCTGTAATAATGAAGCCTGAGAGGGCTTTAGTAACTAACTTTGGTGTCAATCAGGGGGAAAAGAAAAAGAAAAAAAACTGTCATTGATTAGAGGAACAAAAAACGACGCTTGATTCTCTCATTAAATGTTATCTGCTATCTGATTTCCCACTTTGTCTGCTATTATTTTATGTTCATAACTGCTTTTAGTTCTTTTGATTTTAAAGTATATCTTTTAAACTCATTTCGGTCAGTTACATCTTTGTTGCTTTTAGTTTATGAATTCGTGTTTATGTTTCTTTTTTACTTTTAATTACTGAATTGAGGTCTATTTGTTATTTAAATATTTATCTTTTAGGTGTTTTGATTTCTTCAAGTTTGATTTTTTTTTTTTAAAATTCTGTTTTGCAGATTATAAGTTCCATTTGTCTATTATAATACTCTTATTGGTATATAAGTTAAATATTTGTTGATAATATGATTACAAATATAATATAATGTATGCCGCACTATTCAATACAATACTGAGCATTTTGAATATAATAAATATATATTTGCATGTGTTGTGTGTAAAAGGCGTCTGTGCACGTGTGTGTATATATATTAGTCAATGTTGATATGCAATGGTTAAACCATTTATCATACATAGATGATATTATTATTTTATTTTATGATACTTTTGCCTTCTGAAAACATGGCCTTTTTTTCCATTAAATTTCTGGCTCTCTCCAGATACAAGAATTTCACTATTTGAGATTATGTTTATGTCGTGCGATAATAGATCTCTGAAGCAGATTAGTCTCTTCGATTTTGAGTTCAAACATTATAATTGTGGCTATATAGCATTATCTAAATTTACCTGTATGAGTGAAATCACAGAGATAGACAGATAGTCATTAAACTAAAGAGGGCTACATTGAATGGCCTAACTACTATACTGGTCCTAGGATACTGGTCAGGTCTGAATTACACCTCGTGTTTACCAATTCCACAAATAGATGAGAAAACTGCACTCTTCAAAACCTAGCAGACGATGAAAAATTAATTATTTATGAATTGAACATAAAATATGTATCCATTCAGGAAGAGCAATGCTTAAACATCTTCTCTTTTGTGTGCAAATAGTGTCATAAGATTGCGATTTATTATTTCCTGTTCAGATGAGGAAGGTGTGCTCTGTAGCTGTATATCTTTGATAAGTTGGTGTATTGAATCATGAGTTACTCACTTTACTTGGACACGTATCAGTATACCTGTTTCTGATTTTGCTTCTCATAAATTTTAGATGCTTTTGTGTATATTAGAATTTGTTGGTGTACTTTCAGGCATAGTAAATGATTAGTCTATTTGTAACATCCTTAGCATTTCAACTGCTGAAATCTGTAGGGGTGATCCAATTCCTATCTCATTGATAGACAAAGTTGAAGAATACATGCCCAATAACTTTGCAGAATTGCTTAATGCCTTTAAGGTAAGCCTCTTTTAGTCTTTATATTAGTGGCTGTTATTCTTTCCTGAGATATTTTGTTATTGCCCTTTTGCCTATCAATTTACAATATATATTTTGTACTCCTTTATTCTTTATGAGTTCCATGGATTGCTCACTGTCATTTTGTAGCATGGAGATGGTAAGGCAGAGATTTTCAAGTCTTGCACATGGATACACTCTGACATAATGGATGACAATATTTTCATGGAGCCATGTTCTGTTACTTGTTGTTCCAATGAGATCTCTTCTGGTACTGTTATGTTAGATACGAGTTCTGGAAATTGCAGAGGGCTGATATCTTGGCATCCTAGCCATATCCTGGATTTCAGTAATTTATCTATAGGTGAGAATTACGTGCTAATTCAGTTCAATACACACAAGTATTAATTGACATGCTCTTGTTTGAATTGGATCTCACTAGGCTTTGTGGCTACTTTGACGAACAGTTTTCCACACCAAGCTTGACATATCCCTTTTTCCCTTGTATGGGCAAAGGGAATATGTATCTTGAGACACAAGTTTGCTCCTAGTTATATATTTTACTAAAACGATGTAGTTTTATTTGTTTGTTATGCTTTTATATATAAAACTTGTTACTGAATAAAATTTATTTCATATGTAGGTGACCCAATTTGTGAAATGATTCCCTTGCATCTTGATGTTTTTAAAGGAGATCCACGTCTTCTAAGGAAATTTCTTGAAAGCTACAAACTTCCTTTGACGAGTAGCACATTGCAAATGGATTCAGTAGGAGGCAGTAAGTTTGGTCGAGCCTCATACCTAGCCATGTGAGTATTCATAATATCTCTCAAATTATATATTTCTAAATCTGGTTGGTAATTTCTTTTTTCCTTTTTTTGGGAAAATTTGGGATTTGTATGGATTCGCTTGGAGTTTATTCTAAATTGGATTTGGGTGTTTTTATATGAAGAGTTTGTATTTCATTATTAGAGAAGGTTTTCGGCTTCATAACCTATAATCATATTCCATGAATTTTTTGTAACTTCCTATTGAGTTTTGGATTTGATCCCTATATGAGTTGTATGGAGGGTAGGACCCATAGTTGTGAAAGGCGAAAGGGGCAGTGAGGTGCAAAGGTCACTTTGGGGCCTAAGCACAAGGCGCAAGGCGAGGCATGGGCCTTATCGAAGTGAGGCCCCCCATAAGAAGCATGGATTCGGGTGCAGGGATTCAAGTTTGTCATACGGGAATTCGTTGATTTGAAAATTTCCAAATTTTGGTGATTCGGGGATTCGATGCATATATTATAATTAAACATTTTATACATTAGAGAGTTTTTTAGAAACTCTGAACATATTAATATTTACAAATTTTAGGTTCAAATATAATTTCTGACTAATAAATATAGTGAATTTACCTTGCTATTAACGTATTTAAATGACAGATGTATCAGTGAATAAAAATGATAAAAAGTATTTAATTCTTTTGACTGATAATTCAATTAATTAATAAAGTTTCAAAATTGTCTTAGTGTATTAGTTACCGGTATTATCAAATAATACAAATAGGGCTGAAAACGAGCTGGACTCGAGCGAGTTCTATCAAGCTCGAGTTCTACTTGAAAATATTTTAGGCTACTCGAATTCTACTCGAGGTCGAGAGTATTTTTTGATAACTTGCTCAAATTCGACTCGTGCTCGCTCGGCAATACTCGACCTCGGTCTTACTCGACTCGGTAGCGCAACAAACTACTCGTGAGCTTCAGAATGAGACTCGAATTTGACAAAAATATGATACTATTCAAAAGTTATGAGAACCAATAAATAAATAAATAATTCCAAGAAGTTGATGTTTTATTCATGTAAAAAAAATCAAATCAGTACATATATTACACAATCAAAATTATAAAAAAAAAAAATTTGCTAAGTTAAAATGTAATATATAACATAAAAGAAAGATACAGAATTAACTCGTGATGGAGCAGGAACATCCCTTGAAGGAGCAGGAACATCCCCTGAAGCAGCAGGAACATCCCCTGAAGCAGCAGGAACATCCCCTGATGGAGCAGGAACTCCCCTGATGGAGCAGGAACTCCCCTGATGCAGCAGGAACATCCCCTGATGCAGCAGGAACATCCCCTGATGCAGCAGGAACATCCCCTGATGGAGCAAGAACATCCCCTGATGGAGCAGGAACATCCCCTGATGCAACAAGAACATCCCCTGATGTAGCAGGAACATCCTCTGATGCAGCAGGAACATCCTCTGATGCAGCTATAACTGTTGCAGCAGATAACCCTTGACGGCCAAAATGATATAAACTCCAAACAATAGTTCATAATCATAGCAATTTATAAGCAAAATAGAATAACCAAAAGTCCAAAATTCAAAATTCAAAACCCAAAGTCTAAAATAACCAAAAATTCAATATATCATAAGCCTAATAATTTTAATTCCACAACCAAGCAAGTCCCAACACCAAACAGTCAATGATCCAAAATTCCAATCTCAAGATCAAGTAGCCTGCAAGTTTTCCAATCTGATGAGCAAGTGCACAAACAAATATCCAAGTTAGAACATTATGTATTACAATACTAGTGTAGTAAAACACAACTATATAATTCATACCTTAAGAAAATTAACATATAGATTAATTATGCACAGAGCTCTCTAAACTTTCTCCTTCTTCATCAGCCTGATTCAAATAAAATATAGCAACAATTAAAAATTGTTATAAACTTATAATAACGAAAAAGAAAACAATTTTTTTAAAATGAAAATATATTGGAGTTAAAATTTTACCAAGGGAACAGTCAAACCCTTGCAATGTCCAAACTTATAATCATTTCTTATCCAATCAGATGCACAAATCAATGCCTGTACAGTTTCAGGTTTAAGAGAAGATCTGTAAGGGTCAACGACCCTACCCCCAGCACTAAAAGTGGATTCAGATGCCACTGTGGTAACAGGAATAGATAAAATATCCTTGGCCATCAAAGATAGCACCCTGAAATTAAGTGTATTTGTTTTCCACCACTGTAATACATCAAATGTATCATCATTGCCAATCAGCCTACTTTCTTCAAGATAAGCATCCAAATCAGATTTCATTGGGGACAAAATATCAATTTCTTGTGCCCATGAATCAAACTCAGCCCTACTTTTAGTCTTATTACTCACACTGCTAGATGAACTAACACCAGAAGAACTTCCGAATTGCATATTACCACCAATAAGAAGTTGGGACTTATGAATTAATTCATAATGATTATAGAGATTATATATGGTATTCCTCACAACATCAACATTTCTTCTTGCTTCATATTTAGAAGCATAAATTCTAGGAAAACAAAACATTACTAGATGCATTTTATACCTAGGATCAAGAATTGATGCGATAGCCATGAGCAGATTGCACTCACCCCAGTATTTATTAAATTTCTCATTCATTTTAAAAGTCATTCCCCTCATATAAGCACAATCAGAACAAATAATGCTATTCAATAACTTTTTTATTTTCCAAATCTCAGGAAGAAATACATTTGCAGTTGGATATTCATAGCCAGAAAATACATTAGTAGCCTCACTGAAAACTTTCAAGAATTGCATAACCTTAGATGCCTTTTCCCAATCACCACTATCATGTAAGAGTTTGTAAGTGGCGTCTCTATCAGCATATCTAGGAAACACCTCTTTAAATTTCATAGTTGATTCAAGCATGAGATATGTAGAGTTTCATCTAGTCGCCACATCTAACACGAGCCTTCTTTGTAAGAGGTAATTGCAATTGTTTTGCAATTTCATAGAACCTATTCATCTTAGAAGGTGAACTCTTCAAGTGCTTAACACTGCCTCTTATGTTTGAAATAAAATCATCAATAACTACCATGCCATCTTTGACTAACAAATTGATTATGTGAGCACAACATCTAACATGAAAAATTTTACCACCAAATAAAAATTCCCTTTCAATGTAAAACTGTCAATCAAGTGTCGAACAACAGAGTCATTAGTAGAAGCATTGTCTAAAGTGATTGTGGATATTTTGTTGGAAATATCCCATTCACCTTAGTCAAGCAAAAATGGTGTCGCTGATAACTAAACCAGAGTGTGGTGGGGGCATATGACAAAAGTTAATAACCCTCTTTTGCAATTTCCAATCACAATCAAGAAAGTGAGCAGTTAAACACATGTAGCTAATCGCCTGATTAGAGGTCCAAAGATCAGATGTTAGACTAACTCTCTTAACACTTTGAAATAAGGCATGGACTTTTTTCTTTTCTAAAGAATAAAGTTTCATGCAATCTGATCTTAGGGTGATATGGGATAAAGCTTCAAATTTGGGATTTAGAGTCTTCAACAGTAACACAAAGAATTCATGTTCAATCATCTAAAAGGATACTCATGAACAACAATCATTTTGGCCATAACTTACCTAGCTTTTTCTTTATCATACTTAAATGACATAACATTAGTCATTTTTCCTTCAGGCTCAAGCATAGGATAAGATAATACTTGTTGTCCACTTTTTCTAGAAATTGAAGCTAGCCTTACAATGCAAGTAAGCATGTGCCTATTTAAATGACTTGTTGATCCAGTGGACTGAAAGGCAAGCTTGGTATTACAGTGGTTGCATTGGATTTTCTTGGTACCATCCTTCATGGTTATCACACTGAATTCTGACCAAACTTTAGAAGTCTTTCGTTTCTTTTTGCGCTCCATCTTGTTCCTGGTGGTTTACAGTAAAATCATCATTAGTAGCATTTGGGGTGATATTCGTCTTATTAGAAGCAGAAGGTTGAGTTTGAGTGTTGTTTTCAACAACAAAAACTGATTGAGATGATGAAATTTCATTCCCACCAGAGACTGGACAAGATTGGGAATCAGCCATGTTGATGAAAAAAAAAGAAGTGTATACTGCAATGCAATTGCAAATCGAAATTTGGGGATTATGGATTGGGTGGATGAAGATGAAGATGAACAAGAAACTAGAATGAGATGCTATATATATATAGATGAACAAAACATACCGTAGAATGAACAATTGAAGATCGAGAGTCATACCTTAATTCCACCGTGATTAGAGAGATTGGAGAGAAATTGAAGGGTCAGGGATGAAAAGAATTTGATAAGTTTCAAAATTATAGTCAATATTTAGATGTGCTTGCTTTGAAACAATCATATTTGCCTCTGGAGAAACAAAAATCATCGTGAATAGGAGAAAAATTAGGTATAATTGCAGATTCCCAAAATCATTATATTAAATGTATACAAGAAAAATCAGAAGCAAAACACGAACCTAAATCGAACTCGTTCAACGAACAGGAGATCAAATACTTGTGAAAAATTCGAATAGTTCGAGGGCAAATTCGAGCGAGTATCGCCATGTACGAGTTCAGTTCGCCAAAAACACCGAGTACTAAACTCCCTCTCGAATTCGACTATAATGAAGATCGAATCCGAACACCGTTCGTAAAATATCGAGTCAATTTCAGTTCGATCCCAAACCGTCCGAGCTCGTTTTCTCCCCTAAATACAAATACAAAGGAAAGACATACAGATTATTATTTACTACCAAGAGCCCAAGTTGTAACGGGCCCAACCGAGGACAGCCAAACAGAGAAGATGAGAAGAGGACAACCTAAACAGAAAAGGCGAAAAAGGAAAGATGAAGACGACGACAAGCAGAGAAAGAAAGAAGCAGGAAGAGAGAAGACATTGGAGAAGGGGCTGACGATGAAGAAGAAAGAAGAAGAGGAAAGAACGACAAAGAAAAGACACGGGATTGATGAGTTACCTCGTTATGTCTTCTTCTTACCTGCAGATTAGGGTTTATGTTTCTACGACTTCTTTTTTTGTTTTTCTTTAATGTCTCTGACAAATCTCTGAGGCGAATCATTCGCGAATCTCTTGTTGATGTGGCTAGTCTGAGTTGGTTTGGGCGAGCATTTCTTCATATGTGCGTGGCACGGGATCATCTTCTTCTTTATTTAAATCAGGAATTGGGTATATTCATTTAGGGTTTCTGCAATTGCCATCATTCAAAAATCAATTAGAGCACTTGGGCCGTAAAGATTTTAGGGCTTTGTTTTCTAAATATTTGAAACCTTCATTCAAGGTTCCTCATCTCATCAATGTCACCGGTGCCAAGATCATCAACATAAAACTTCGGGTTCTTACGGTTTAAGGCCAGACTAGTTTTTTCTCAACTAGATCTCGAATAAAATGATTTAAATCATAGCTTTGGCTCATGGGAATCTAACAAAAAAAACATATTAAAATTTCGTTGAGAAATGATGAAGAAATTCAAGGTCAAAATTGTGTCGAGTTGGAACATTAGGTAACAAAATATATTTACTAGTTTAGTGGTAAAATCCTGATACGTGTATAACATTAATGGAAAAATTAATGTTTAAATTAGGTTGTCAAGCCACGCCATTATTATTATTTCTTTTAAACATGCCACGTTAGAAAAAATGTCACGTAAGCAATCCGTTAGTGAATTTTTAACAGAATGTCTCAGGTTCGAATGTAAGGTAACATTGATGTGCTAATTGAAAAAAGTAAAAGTTCGGTGGTGAAATACAGACATGCATACAACATCAATAAGAAAATTAATGGTTTTGCCAATAAATGATTAAGTTACATTAAAATACTAAACCATTTATTAAATAAAATATTAAAATTGAGGGAAAAAAAAGTAAAATCTAGAAGTCCTTTCAATATTAAAATATTATATGTAAAATTTAAAACCAAAAAAATTAGAAAATCACATGTGATTGGTTGCCTCTAAATTTTTAAGGTTTTTCTATTATTCGTACATTAGTTTTAATATATAAAATAAAATTAATACCAATTTTTTTTTTTTGGTCTTATATGTAATGGTAATATCCAAGGCTAAGAGTCATTCGACTGTTAAGAGTTCTTTTCTTTTCTTAATCCACATTAACTTGTTATGTCAGTTTCGTGTGCTCTATTTTATTTTTAAATAAAGCGAATTCAATAATTTTTCGACGGAATCGGTTAGAACTTAATGCAAAGGCTCAAAACAATTTTTGTTTTCAGTTTAGTGGCTTATTACAAAATTTTAAAAGTTGAGTTACCTAAACCAAAAAAGATAACGACAATGGCTTAAAACATATTTTTGCCGAGTAAGAACTCTTAGTGCAAACTTTTGCAAATTCGGAATGGAGCTACCGAAAGAAAAACATATTTTTGCCGAGTAAGAACTCTTAGTGCAAACTTTTGCAAATTCGGAATGGAGCTACCGAAAGAGGACCACCGATCCGCTATTAAATGATTTGATTACATTGTATAAGTATATTAGTATAAGATTTTAGATTGGAAGGAAAAAAAAGTTTTGCATTTAGGTGAAAATATAAAATTAATACCCAGAGCTCTTGTGGTTCTTTATCTAATTGCCATTGGTATTCCAAAAAGCCTCTCCGCTGTCTTAGAAGTTACTTCATCTGCCATTGGTATTCCAATTGTTTAGTAACTTCATCTTGCTCATGTTGAGAATGGATCATCTTTTGAAGGCAAGTATATAAACCTTTCACCTGTTGCTCAATTTCAACATTGGAGTAGAAGAACTCTAGATACAAAAAGAATCCCACCGCGTGCAAGGGTCGATGAAGTTGAACTTCCCATCTAGTATCAATGATGTCAAATATATCCTTGTACTTACTCTCATCTTGGTTAAACGAAGCTTGAATGGTCTCCTTCGTCCTATCCATAGCGTTGTAGATATATCCCATTGCCGGCCTTTTTTCACCATCATCCAATCGAAAGACACGAACAAGAGGACCAGCTATCTTAAGAGCATATACCGCGATATTCCAAAATGAAGGCATCAAAACAATTTGGGTAATTCTTTTTTTGGCCGACTCCTTTGCTCAACTGCTCTTTAGTCTTTACCCAATTTTTTGGTAAACATCTTTCTCAAGTTGTTTTTCTGCACATGAATTCTAGACAAGGTTATAAAAGCTGTGGCAAACCGAGTCTTTGCAGGCTTGAGCAATTCCTTTTCTCCTGTGAATTGCCTCGTTATATTGAGAAGGCCAGAGTGATTGTAGATGAAAGAATGCATAGAAACAACCCATGCAAATGTTCTTTTCAAATTTGGGATATGGAAAATATCTTCCAAAATTAAATCCATGCAATGAGCTGCACAAGGGGTCCAAAAGATATGCTCATATTTTGCCTCCAAGTACAAATCTTAGATCGTGAGAAGGTAATTTTCTAAGTTATTAAAGGAAAAACTTATATAGTGTTGTAAAGTTTTTACCGGCTAACTTATTTGCCAAGGCAGTATTGGCAACAACTTGGATGATATTGTGAAACCCAATCTGCTCCACATAATTACAAAGCAACTCGAACATCTTCTCCCCAGTTTTAGAATAAGTAGAAGCATCAATTGATTCAATGAAGATGTTGCCCTTAGGACTATTAACCAAAAAGTTAATTAAAGTCCTATTCTCCCAGTCTTGCCATCCATCACGCATAAGTGAACAAACCATATTTTGCCCATTCAACCTTGTGGTCCTCTGTCATTTTCTTGGTGCTCTCAACTTCTTTCTTTAGTAGAGGCACTCTCAACTCATAATAAATGGCAGTTTCAGCTCAGGACCATATTTTCCAATAGCCTCAATTGCAACATCAAAACTATGATAATTTGCTGCATCGAAAGCAATCCCGGCATCATAAAAAAATTTGGCTATTGCACTACAAGCTCTATTCCTCAACTCTTTTCTTGCACCATCATTCTCAACAAAGCAATCCGTTGTTGACCTATTTTCTTTCTCTTTGCCACTACAATTTCCGGATCTGGTGTGGCACACTTTTTGTTTTGGTTATTTTTGCTTTAGAGCTGATGAAAAACTTTCACTTGGGACATTGCTTGCACTTTGAGAAGTGCTCCTTTTTTTCCCAATATCATCTTCAGCTTCGTCAGCAAGATTCTCATAACAAGTGCAACATTAATCTTCACTTTTAGCTCTTTTTTCGTATTCATGAATTCTTTGGTCTCTTTTCTAACATCCCTGGGAGTTTTTGGCACTTCGTTACATTCCTTTGCCCCCCTACAATATGTTGTTTGGCTTGGAATACACCCCCGGCAGTAACTTTTCCACAAAAGTTGCACGTAAATTTATCTTTATTGGGGGACTAGCTAATTGAGCATATTTCCATGCCGGATCTTTTCTGTTATCAGTTCCTTCACTTGCACTAGCCATTTATTCTGTTCAAATATCAAACAAATATGATATGATATTCATAATTATACTAAGAGGCAATTACAGAAATATCTTTACAATAACAATTATAGAAATTGATTTAATGCAGCCATGTTTAGTGCCAAATTCCAAAAACATTATCTTAACAGCAGCAGTCAGAGCAAAAGGGAAAAAAAAAACACAGAAACAGGCCAACTGCAAAGAAGAAACAGGGGAGGGGAAGAAATCAAAAAAAAAAAACGAGGGAGCAACTGAGTAACAGCAGCATTCAGTGCAAAAGAAAAAAAAAAGACAGCAGCAACATCAAAGCAGAAACAGGGAAGGGGGAAAATAAAAACAACAGAGCAGGGAACAAAAGCAGAAGCAGAAACAGGGGACAGAAAGGAAAGAAGAAGAACAGAGAGGAACATAGGAGGAGGAGAAGAACAGAGGAGACAGACCAAAAAAAAGAGGAAAGAAGAAGAGAAGAGGAGTAGTTACCTGGAGAAGTCAACAGTCTTGGAGAAGGAGGACTCGCAGCCAGGGCTTTTTGTTTTTATCGACAGCCTTTATTTTTCTTTTATGGCAGCAGCTCTTCTGTTTTACTTTGATCTTTTTCTTTTTTTTCAATCAAGGGACCAGATCCTTTTTTTTTTTTTTTTAAACCAAGGGCTGAGATGAGCTTTAGATGATTTGAGTGAGGCGCATGCCTCTTGCGCCATTGCGCCTCAACAACTAAGCGTGCCTTGGCTGCGCCTTTGTGAAGAGGCTGCGCCTTACATGGAAAAAAGCCCTACAGCAGCGCCTCACCTCACCTTGTGCGCCTTTTGCAACTATGGTAGGACCTGTTCTAAAAAAAAGTAAAACAATCTGGAGGACCTGTTTGTGGAAAAAAAAAAAAAAGTAAAAAAATCTGATTCCTCATTTCTGATATTGAAAGTGAGTGATGTCCTCTCAAACTTCTTTGGAGCTGCTGGAACATGACTATTTGAAATCTACAACAAACTGAAAAGAAAGTAGACTTTTTAGTTTAGTTTGCTAAATTGTTGCTTAAGGCCCAATGATCTTGTCGGCACAGGTTTTCCTAACGGTATGGATGGATTTTACAAGGTCATAATCATCTTTTGGTATTTCTACAGTCCATAATGTTTCGAAGATTGTAAAGAAGCTGAGGAAAAGAGTATTCCTAAATACGATGTGTATGAGGACTTTGAGGTGGCTCCACAAGACGGGATCTAGCATTTGAAGCTGACAGATTTGATTTTTCTATATGAAAAGAGTTATATTTCCTTATTGGAGAAGGTTTTCAGTTTCCCAACTCATGATGGATTCCAAGGACCATAATCAATGAAAGTTTTGTAATTTCTTATTGAGTTTTGGATATAGATCTCCATGTGAGATATAATAAGGTCAATTGGGATTCTTCATAGGAATTAGAGCGAGGGTGCCCATATGATTGAGTTATGATGGAGAAACATAATAGCATAATCGTGTATTTGTATCACAAGTTCTTAAATTAGTGAAGTCTGATTCTTCATACCGTAGGCAAGTTTGGCCAGACCACGGTATATTGTTTGTTGCTTCTTGCTTTTATTTTCATTACCTTATGGGTTTCTTGTATTCTTCTTAATCATGTCTTATGTGTTATTCCTGGGCATGAGTCAATCCAATTTCCACATGCATTTAAAAAATTCTAACAGGAGCGATTTTGATTGAGCATAAATAAATGCCATAAAGTTTTTGGTTCCTTTCTTATTGCTAGTCAATTCAGAAAGTGCCACAAATCAAGTTCACTCTCCAGTTCCTGCTGATCTTACTTTTGTACAATCTAGTTAAATTAAACTAGAAAGTGGGATTGTTCCTTTTGTTCTATGTTTATGAATAATGCTACAATAACCACTTTCTTAAAATCACCTTGTGGGTTATTTATTGCTCACTGTGATTGTCAAGTAAACTTCATATAAATTTCTATATGTCAAACTAATCCTCCTTGTATAATTATTATGGTGTGGAATCAATGATTGTCGACTAAAATAATCTATACAATTCCCAGGCTGTGCTTTTGAGGTGCAGGTACTGGTTTCTTATGCGGTGCTCTAATGCTGACAATTTAATGAACTCTTTCATGGTTTAACATTATTATGCAACAGCTCCAATGTTGCACTATAAGGATTTACACTGGTCATTAACTTAAACTGAAGTCCATATGTACAGGTGCTACTGCATATTGCATGATGACAATATCTTGGGAGCTGTATTTAGCATATGGAAAGAACTAAGGATATCAAAGTCATGGGAAGAAGTTGAGGAAGCGGTATGGGGAGATCTGAATAACTACATGGGCTTCAGTTAATTATTCCTTCTTTCTGGTTTAGAAAGTACAGACAGATCACTCTGAAGAGGGAACATCTTAAATAAGTATGGTTGTACAAAAACTTAGAAACTTCGGCAACCATCATTCAATAATTTATTATAGCAATTCTTTTTCTTCTTTCACTGGTCATTAATCTATTCCTCATCTGTTTACCAAAAAAATAAGCAGTGGAATTCGGGAAACATGAGCTTTTGTCTATCAAAAAACTTGAGTATGAACCTATGATGTATGATCTGTAGTACTTCTGATTGGTTGCCTTTAAGGGGTTTAAACGCGTCTTTTTCTGAATGCAATCTCTGTTATATCCATTGTTGACATGATTACTTATGTTAGTAGAGCACATGAGTATAATTATTGTTTTGGTGATGCGATACACAAAATCCTTATATTTTTTATTTTTTATTTTTTTGCTAAGCGATGCCTTAAAAATATACAAAATCCTTTGACTATTGTTCATTACAAAATCAAAATATCCTCGAACCAGCCACACGAATGTTTAGTTCATCTTTTTCCTTTTTGGGTTACAATTCATCCAAATTTAGTAACGCCAGTAGTTACTAATGTTGCTTCATTCTATCAATGCGGACTAAAGAATGGACAAAATGTTAGGGTGTATGCTTAATCTAGTTCGGGCATGTCGTATCCTACCGTTATCCGTTGCCGAAAATTCCTAGTGGAAAACGCAACTGTGTTTCAAAACAATTCGTTCCTCGTTAGGTTGGTTCAACTTATAATGTAGTATTTTCAAACGTTGTTACAGGAGACAGTTGGGGTACCAAAAACGAGGCTCAATTGCTGTCATGCTCCACTCTTGACATGGTGCTACGGAATTATTCCACTCTTTTTCAACTTTCTTTAACGCATCCCACCTTCGCGTTAACACTAGTGACCTTACAAAAAACTAAAAGTAGTAATTGATAGTAGTAGTTACAAAACTCTTGAAAGTAATCACCGCCGACAATAATGACCTTATATAATCACTTAATCAGTTACTAACAATTTTAATAATCTTTCTAGATTAATATATTTTTTTAAAACAAAAAATTATAAAAAACTTTTAAAAAATAAAATCTAAATATTTTCACACTGAAAATAAATAAGTAAATAATGATCAAGGAAAAAAAAATACTTGGTCACTACTGTCATACGTAATTAGTAGGTCACTGTCAGTAGTGATCTACCTGCTATTATAATATCACTTATTCACGTGTGCTAGTTGTAATTTTGTGAAATCATTAATATAAAAATCACTTGTTAATTTTTGACGTTGATATCCTCACTTCACTCTTACCAATTTGACATTAAAGAGATGAAACACAAAATAAAAGAGTAAAATTAACAAAAACTTTGTTATTGGTAAATAAAATGTAGAATGAAACAATGGAATCGACAAAATCTTTGTTGTGGAAACAAAAGATACAAAGAGTGGAACAGAAGAATCAGTTTCGAAAATTAAAATTAAAAGTATATGTAGTGCACAATTAGAGCTGTGCTTTCTGCTTATAGTTGCGTGCTACTACTTCCGTTATTTAGAGTATTGAGTAGGAGATTAGTTGGTCAAATATGGCTCTTATTTTCTACCACATTTAACGTGTGAATGGCCACTACATTTTTTATTTTTTTCTAATCCTTTTTCAATTTACCATGGAGTATTTGATTTATGTTTAAATCTTATTAGAAGATCTTTGAATTTTCATCTATATTGGTTAATACCGAGAGACATATCCGTCAGTTTATACTCGAGTCCGCCGGTTATGACCTCGTATCGACTAATTTCTTTATAAGTCATCCCACAATTCAAGAATGGTAGGAAATCGATCATGATGACCTGATATAGGAGAAAGAGACAAGAATAGTTATTACTTTCCTGAAAAAACAGAGCACATCATCAATTATCCGTTTGTATAGTTATCCTATCACCTATGATTAATATCCGATTAGAACTATGCTCAAATGTTTGTAGGATACCCTTACTTTTGTCTTTTCTAGCCGTTGAGACTTCAGTGGTAGTAAGAGCAGTTGCTGTCATTGTACTCCTGATGAAGTGTTTGAAGATTTTTCTCTTTTTTTGGCAGCATCATCGGTGAAAGTTGAGAGATGGGTAATGACTTGTAGAAGCTGTTGAACGTTGTCAGCCATGCGTTGTTGCAGAGTTTCCATGTTTGCCAGTTTGGTGTTCAAAGAGGAGTTGTTGATCAGTCAAACGCTTGAACTTGAGAAGGGAATGGTTGGTGATGAAGGTATCTACAACTTTCTGTACATTGCTGACTTTCTCACTTAAGGTAATTTCCAGCTTGTGGAGTTCGACTTCTGTAGCTTTGCCTATCATGATTTGAGATTTCAAGACCTTAAGTAGGACTGGATCAGTTGTGCGAGTCAGCTCCTCACTGAGAAGATTTATAGTGTCAGCTATGTGGTTCTTCTTACAGTAATAATCAACTCCCATAGGTTGTAAAAATTCACTAATTGGAGCATCATCTTTATCACTGGAGGAAGAACTTGTATTATTTACATCAACAGGAATTTCTCTATGTTCTTTATTTTGAAGGATCTCATCCTTTCTTCCCACAAGCTCTCCTTTTTCTTGGCCTTCTAAGGCATCACTATTTTCCTCTCCTTTTTCTTTGCCATCTACGGCAGAACTCTCAATCTCTCCTTGTGCCAAGGTCCTCTCGAGGGTTTGACCTTGCCTCTCTTCACTAAGTATTCTCACATCCTCACTCAGTGTAGTCCTAATAGGGCTCTTATGGGCTATGTTTTCATATCCTGTGGACAATGTGAGTAAGGCATCCACAATAAAAGTGTCCAAAGATGAGAGATAAGTAGAAGAAGGAGATGAAGTTGTGTGTACAATTGGAAGAGTATAGGTACTTTGAGAAGAAATATTTACAGTATTACCTATATCCCCTGATTGATCATCAGTGATTGGATCATTAAGAAAAGAATCACACATTAATAAATCATGATTCTCAATCACTGAATCATGTCGAATTGCCTCTTCCATGATGTGAGAAAGTGGAGGATCTAATGTCATGGCATTTAGTGTTTGTGTCATGACATTTGAAGAAATGTGAGGTAGAGATAAAGAAGGAAGAGATGTAGATGGGAGTGTTGGCTGGATCACAGAATGTGGAGGTGATCCATCAAAGAATTGAGATATGGAGCTAATGGCAGTTATCTGCAAATAGTTCTCAGAGATCTTGATAAAAGTTTCATCAGGGCCTAAGGTCAATGTATGTGCCTCACTCACTTCTGTCCCTGGTTGAGGACTATATTCAATAACTGAATCCTTTTGGGAGGAAACAGCTAGAAATGTGTGTTGTTCCATATCTAGGTTAGCATCCTTTTGGGAGAATACTATCTGGCTTGGTTTAGGGGCATCTCTCTTGGCCTTTTTCTTCTTCTTCTTCTCCTTGGGGCCAACCACTCACTCTCCTGTCTCCCCCTCAATAGTTGTGGTTTCTTCTATGATTTTTCTTTTAGTACCCTTAGTCTTTTGAGAGACTAAGGGCTGGGATGTAGAGATTTGATGTACAGAAGAAGGTTGTACTACTTGGGTAGACTGAGAAGTGGTAGGATTCTCAGCTATAGTAGTAGAAATTGAAGAAATAGGAGGTTGAGAAGAGGATTGAGGTGTAGAGATTACCTGTGTCATGTGTCGTGGAAGTACAAATGACTCATTCGTGTATGTTGACTTCTTGTTGATTTCAATGAACAATCTCTTGGTTTGCTTGAAGCACTGGATTGTCATATCATTATTCTCAATAGAAATGTTAGGCAATTGAGCATTAACGAGCATAGTAAGAAATCTAGCATAATAGACCTCAGGTTTCCTCGAGGTTTTCTCACCCAATTTTATAACTAAGTCATCAAAAATAAGCTTGCCTATATTTATATGAACATTATTTATCATGGCATAAGCTATTTTAAGTGTAAGTGATGTGATGACTTCGAAATTACTGGACTTACCAGAGAAAACTTTTGTAATAGTGTCAAAGAGATAAGATAGTTCTCTATTGACATTAGTCCTTTTTAAGTCTTTGAACTTAAGGGCCTGAGTGTTTTCGGTTTTATAGCCTAGTTCTATCAAAAAGTTTAATAACTCTGAGTCTGAGGGAATTTCCACAAACTCTGAGTTAGGCAAATCTAGTGTTGTATTTAGATGAGAGGGAGAGATCTTACTTTTGTGTCCTTGCACATGGAAAGAGATGGACTTTACCTTATTAGGGTTGAAGGAAGAGTGTATGAGTTTAGCACTGCTCCATAAGTCCGAGATCACTTGCTCGTATACTATTGGCTCTGAGAATATGACTTTACTATATGCAGAGTTCAATAGATACTGCATCATTGGCTTGTAGCAAGCATCCACTTCTTCAATCGCAGAGAAACCGATGAAGTTGGTTTGAGGAACAATGAGTCCTTTTGATAATTCTTGAGTTAAAGATTTAGGGGCCATTGTTCTTGAAGAGAAGTTAGGTTTCTGAGAATAAGAGAAGAAAACTAGAGCAGTTATTAGAATGAGCAAATAAATAAATCATATAATTCAAATAAATCAGAACGAGAAATCAAATAAGGTAATATAAATCAAACAAATGTGATATGTGGCCACACACTAATATGTTCACCAAACGAAGAAAAGGAAAATCAGATAATAACTGGTAACTTGTATCATTTACAACAAATATATAGACAAAATATCTATATCAGAGTCGATAATATTTAGTTTATTATAAGATTCATCACTGAAAACGCTCATATAAATCACATCATTCTAAGACTAGATAAGCTTGATATTAACTTCTGAAAATTCTAACAGCATTTTAAATTTTTGAAAGGAGAGAGTAGCAATGTTGTGCATCCCTATAGTCTAGATACATGTCCTTTGTGTCAAGTTATGAAACAGATGATACTAAAAAACTATCCAAAGTATTATGCAGCACAACAGGTATAAATGTCAAAAGACAAAGGATTAAAAGGCAAAGACACGGTATACATAGTTTATGCCTAATTATCTTCCAATCTAGGATACAAAACAAATCAAAATAATATCTAGAACAAAATCGTGTCAATAGATGACAACATTGCCATTCAAGTGCTATTTCTAAACCAAAGAGCTTTATGAAGGAAGAATTTTCAACATGGACAAATGTGTAACTTTGAGTAGTTTTACATGTGGAACATGTTTAATTCAAAGCACTTAATAAAGTTTGTACCTGTTAGCACCAACTATGAGCTTAACACTCAATTTATGAGCATTTGAACAATCAAACCAGGATATGAGCTATTGTATTATAATATAGAGGAATCTTCAAACATAGTACCCAAAGTTCGGGAATAGGGAACCAAAAAGACAGCATAGATAAATGAATTCTTGAATCGCCTCAATCGGGAAAAACATAAAGCAATCTAGCTCAAGTGAAACAAAAATTGAAAAAGGTTAAAACCTCTATCCTGATCAACTAAAAGGGGAAAAAAAAGTGACCAGGTAATCCTTATACTGAAAAAAAAATAGTGGATCAAATTTTTAAGACATGAGTTTATCTTTAACCCAAAAAAAAAAGACAATTTGTGCAAGTGATAATACCTAAAATGAAATCAAGCTAGAAAGGAAAAATTTTCATAAAATAGAGTCTAGAAAGACAAATTAAGCCCTAGACATCCAATCTCACATATTATAGTTCCAATAGAGATAAGAATCATACACTAAAGACAAATAGATGAGCCAAAAGCGATAAACAGAGATTGAGATAGTCTAAAGTTTCCAAGTCGGATTGTGATATTATAGTTCAAATCAATGAGAGTTTAATCAAAAAATTGATTAAATTATACACTTGTTTCTGTTGTGAATCTTATATTTCGAAGGTGTTTTGGTGATAAATTCAATTTAGAAATAAAAATTTGTAATTTTTTATAATGATACTCAAAATTTCAAATGAAATAAAAAAAATAGCAAGACCCATCTCGATTTATCATTCTTTACATCCAGTTTTTGTTGGAGTTGGTTGTGAAATTGGACTTGGAAAAATACAAAGCAAGGATCGTCAAGCAACCAAAGCACACAATTTCTCCTGCCCATTGTTAGTTTGCTACTCTAAATTTGTAAATATGCAAGAACCCATAGTTTCAGAGCATAGCTTCAGAACAGAAAAATAAAAAAATAAATAACTCACAGCCCTAAAACCACCCATTTGTCCTGCTCATAGAGCTAAACAAAATTTGTAAATATGCAAGGAACCCATAGTTTCAGAACAGAAAATTAAAAAAAAATAAAAATCACAGCCCTAAAAACCACATATTTTACTTGAACTTAGTACCAAATTGGTTCGTGGTGCACGGGAGGATGGTGGTGGCGATCTCCGGTTGAAGACGACGGCAAAATGAGATTCCGGGTCGATGAATCACAAATGAGAGGAGATGAGCGGTGGTGGCTAGATCACAGTGAGTAGGAGGATCGACTAGAGATAGTTGTTGAGATGCGATTTGAACTTAGACGGGCTGCTGTGGGGAAGCTATTGGGGTTGATGATCGATGGGAAAGATCCAGAGGGAGATGAGCCGAGGGGGAGCGACAGTCGAGCGAGAGCGAGGGGGGAAGGAGGGAAAGACGACAGAAGTTTTGTTTTTCTCTTTACATTTCCCTTTTTTTCCTTTTATCTTTTTAACTTTTTTTTTTTTTGTTTTTTCATTTGCTCTTATTATATTTTTCAAAGTTAAAAAGTTGATTAAGCGTTATTAACTAACTTTTCTGTAATCAGGTTTATAAATTGATTATGCGAATTTACCAGTAATATAAGTGAACAAGTATTTATTATTACTGACAACGACTATTTCTAAACGACAGTAACTATTTTTAAATATTTGTAAAATTATTATTGTTAACAAAGACTCTGTGAAAGTAAAATAAGTTAAGAAAGTCGAAAAAGATAAAATACTTGCATAAAGTGATGTCAAGTGTGGGACAAAACATAAATTGAGCCCCAAAAATGAAGAGGAGGATTACCTATGGTGATAGAAATACTAATTTATAAAGCGGTGAAAGTTGCGATATCATTTCTCTTAATGTGTTATGTTAGATCATATTAGAATGATAGTTTAAAGTTGCGTTATCGAAGAACGTATTAAATATCTATTAAGCGATACCATGGTCAGAATAAGTGATACCTAGTTGGTTCCAATACCTAATACTGAAAGTTCGGGTCTCTCACTCTTCTTGTAACATAAAAATATTTTTATTTACAAAAGTTTTTAATTGTGATGATATAGTTTTTAATATTTGTCATTATAATCTTTTTATCTTATGAATATTTATAATAAATTTAATGAAAAAATTTTATTATTTGTCATGTAATAGACAATCAAATATGTAATTAATATTCGTAAAAAATCTTTTTTTTTTTTTTGTGAAATTAAAAGTATCATTTTGTAATTAATGTCGACGTAAAGTTATTTATATAATAATTATTATAGAGATTAAAAAGTTAATGAGTTGAGTGTAATATAGAAAATTACATCTCTTAATTTACCTTGGAAATTGTGCGACATATAACAATTAAATTAGACAGAGTGAGTAATTTATAAATATAGAATTGGGTTTGTTGTTAACATGATAAAATGGGTTACAATCACAAATTTAACAAATAAAATCACTCCGAATTCCCGTATTTGATTATACACCCGCACCGAAAACATCATACTCCAGCCGCTTAGCTGTTTTTCTATTGCAAAACTTCTATAAATTAATATTTTTGGAATCGGAGAAATTTATTAATTTAGAGAAATATTAATTTATTTATAAATTAATAATTTATTAATTTAAAAAGACTTTTTAAAGAAGTTTTTTTTAATTCAATATATACATAAAATTCAATAATATATATTATAAAAATTTATTTATTTAAAGATTTATTTCAATATGACACCGAAACTTCTAAGTGCAATGAGAAAAATAAGAGATGAAATTCACCTAAATATGAATTTCAAAAAAAAATAAACAACAATTGATTCATATTTCAGAGTATCTTAAATATATATGTAATTTTAAAAAATTATTAATTTATAATATTGTTGAGACCATATTTTAGTACATGGTCTTTCTAAAAATTATTATCTTATTAATTTATTAAAATTTTTCATTTTTTGAACTGGCCCAATTTGGGACTTAAATAAATTATTATCTTAAAGAGGTTATTAATTTATCAAGTATTAATTTATAGAGGTTTTATTGTAGTTTGTGGCGTTTTAGTAAAGGAGATCCAAATCACTTAGAAATCATTAAATTTTATGATTTTTACAATAGATAGATGATGAAATGAATCAGTTTTTTTATATGTAATTTTATTTTATAAGTAAAGAAAATAAATATTACACTCAAAAATTAAAATAAGGATAAGAGAGAGAAAGAAGGCTGTTACTATTAGTAAGGAGGATCCTTTTTTTTTCTTCTTGCTTTAGTAGGCTGACAGGGGTACTTACATCATTTTTCTTAAACTCACTTATGTTTTTTATATTTAGAAATATTGATGAAAATTGAAGAAAATTTGACTTGAACTAGTATTAATATTTCGGTATAAAGTTAGTTCAATGATTTTGAAGTGTTTCAACCTATAGTATTATTATTCATATCTATCAAAATTATAATATTATTTTATATTAGTTTATACCATTGTATAATCGTATTTTAAAAAATATATCAGTATATTTATAATGTATATATACACTAGTATATTATTTATATTAAGATATTATATAATAATTTAATATAATAATTAATATTTTATTTATATTTAAATTCATTTACCATATATTATAGTGATTAACTAATATAGTAGTACAAAATATTAATGCATATACTATTATATATTTGTGTTATATTATATAAATATTATATTATATTATAATTATTATATACCAATGTGATATATATATATAGGGGGATGATCCATAACTAGCGTTAGTTATGGGTCTCTCATAACTAATGCAACAAAGACCGTTGGATCAACCATCCAACGGTTGTACGAAAAAAAAAACTTTTTCTGCCCACGTCACTATTAGTGGTGGTATCTTAAATGAAACAAGAGACCACACCACTGTTAATGGTGTGGATGACATCTCAGAGTAACCTCACCAATATTAGTCAATATTAGGGTATTTTAAGGTTTTAGAAATCTCTGCCTCTTTGCCTTCCTTAGTTTGTATAGTCTAAGCTCATCCACTTTATCTTGGTTCCTTTAATTTTAACATTGAATTAGATTTTATTGGGTTTCGTAGGGTAAAACGCAACAGTAAAATACGAATAAAATAAAACAAAACGAAACTCAAATCTAAGGATCTATGCAAAACAATTTAATACAGATAATTTAAAATTTTACCGATTAATTGTGCGAATCTGAAGATTTGGTGAAGGTGTTGATCATCTCCAAATCTTTAACGCAATCTAACTGGACAGCGTCTCTACGGTATCCACACGAACACCCACGAACCGTCTTACGATTCGAACAAGAAGAGTTACAGTACTAGCTGTACGATCTGTATCTCTCTTTTTTCTCTATATCTCTGAACTCTAGTCTCTCTCTTATGAGCAACTAGGGTTCTTAGAATACGTGAAACGTAAGTTAGAGATAATTGCTGATATATCATATATATAGTCTTTTATAGAGTAATTTCAAAACCTAATCTAATTAGGAGACTTAAAATCCGAATTTTATATTTATTAGATATATATATTTAATCAAGTCTCACTTAATTAATATATATATATATACAAATAAATATATATATATATATATATATTCGTATGTCCTTCCAAAAGACTCTACTTCATACAGATTACATATATATATATATAAAATTTAAAGCCATGATTTAATTAAATCAATCTTATTGATATATTAAAATCATTGACATTTAAATTATATTTCCTTGACGAATGTTCTTTGTGTGTGACCCTGTAGGTTATTATTACGTTGGCAATAATTTTAAATCATATTACAAAATTATAAACAGTGAGCGGCATCTAGTAATATATCACTGTTACCCAAGTAATAATAAAGTTATAGATTCAACGTTACCTTTCGTGACCAATGTTTCAATGTAACTTAATCCTTTTAACCATGATATCTAAGATTAAATTCAAGGCATAAATGTGTCATCCTCTTCATAATTTAATCTCAGTTTTCTTGATCAATGAGTAAACTATATGAAACAAATCTCTATTTGAGCATGACCATGCATTTCATAGTTTCACTCAATCAAGAGGCCTATAGATATCACCCCTAATTTATAGGAGGGTTAAATTCCATCTACATCATTCACATTTCTCACATAACTCATTATGCATCCAACAATCACATTTATCGTCCACCCAGTTAAAGGTGACTTTTGATAATGTCAAAACGCATAACTCCTTATGTAAAAATGTCATGACTTTAGGTCGAAGGACCATTACATTATTGTCACTATGAGAATTACTTATGACACATAGCATAACGCTCAATGTAGAATTTTCATGGTGGGTCTGTTCAGTACTATGTTCTCTAACATGTACCTATGTATCAACTTAATATATCTCGTATATATTTATGACCAATGAGATATGGCCATCAGTTAATCCATATACTAGTCTCAATGTATTATTGTTGTCCTACTGACAATGATACTCGACTAGGGACATTTAAGAATAATGATACATTACATACTTATATGATCTCATATTCAAGTCACATACTTGAATCCATATAATTAGTATCATTCTTCTAAGGACATTTATTATGTTAACATTTATATAACACAGTAAATAAAACATAATAAAAGAAATTATCATTTAACCAAAATATATCATAAATATAGTGTCACAATCATTACATAATTGACCACTAGGGCATACACTCTAACAGATTTTGCATCTATAGCTAGAAAAGGTAATTACAATGTTGGAGGTAGTTCTCAATCCCAACGAAACGAGCAACAAAATAATTTTGATGAGAAAGAAGAACAAAATAATTAGCAAAATAACTTTAATAATACAAATGTTGATGATGAGAAAAACATTGTACCATTTTTGGGTCAAAATTTTTATTCAGTTGATGAAGCTGAAGTTTTTTACATAAGATATGCTATAAAAAATGCTTTTGAGATAAAAATCGAAACTTATTGTAAGAATTTTCATATAACAGATTTTTGTTCTAGTGTTTTTACTTGCAAGAAAGCAAAAACTCCTATAGAACGTACAAATATTGGAGATGAAAATGTTCCAGTAGAAAAGGGTAAACGACAGAGAGATTGTGTCGATCGTTGTATGTGCAAGGTATGTTGTTCATGATAAAAGTACTGAGAAATGGAAGGTATCGGTACTTGAATTGAATCACAATCATGAACTAGTTAACCTGAGCAAGATAAATTTTATAGAAACTTATCAAAAAATTACTCTGGTGGCTAGAGACATGATACATCTATTCAATGGCACATGAGTGTATTCGACGAAGTTTATGGGTGTTTTTAAGAAATATTATGGCAGTCGAAAAAATGTTGAATTTTGTGATTGGGATATAAGAAATGTGATTCGAGATCTTTCAAGTTCTTCGAATAAATCGGATAATGTGGCAATGACATTGCGTACATTAAGAAGTCTTGAAGTGAATAGTCACATCAAAGTTGACGAAAAAAATCGTTTATCTTGTATTGTGTGGATTGATTCTAGAAGTATATAATTGCATCCAAGAATTTTGGTGATGTTGTAGTATTTGATACTACGTACAGGACAAATAGGTACAAGATGCCTTTCGCTCCATTCACAGGGGTTAATCATCACTAACAATCAATATTATTTGGTTTTGCATTGCTACGAGATGAGATTGAGGATACGTTTGTATGGGTTATGGAGAAATGGCTAGAAGCGATGGAATACAAGACACCTATTACAATCATCACTGATCAGGACAAAGTGATGTCAAATGTAATTGCAAAGGTATTCCTCAATGCATATCATATTTTATGTCTTTGTCATATAAATCAAAAATTTCGTGAAAAAAATTGCATAGGATTATGAAAATAATCCTACATTCAATGATGATTTTAATAAATGTATTTATTTTGTGACTTTGGATGAGTTTGAATCTCAATGGGATGAGATGATGGATGCATATGACTTACATGATCATGAGTGTCTCAAATCAATGTATGCAATCAAAGTAAAATGGATAGGTGCATACACTAAGAGGTATTTTGCTGCAGGTATAACAACTATTGGGAGGAGTGAGTCAATGAATAGTTTTTTTTTTTTTATTAATATGTGAACTCTAGTATAGGTCTTGAAGAATTTGTGGCCAAATCTCAAGAGGCAATTGATAAACAATTTTAACTTAAAAGGAAGGCTGACCATATAATTATTCATTGGAAATGAAATTTGACCACAAAATTTTAGATCGAGAAATATGCTTCTAAAATTTATACCAAAGAAATCTTCAAGTAATTTCAGAAGCAATTATTAGATTCTATGATGTTTAGAGTTGTCAAGAGCCAAAATACAAATTCAAAATTAGTTTGTAAATTATACCATGTGTCCAAAGAATAAAATGTATATCATTACATAATTGTCAAAAACAATGTTGATGAGAGCTTGCATTGCAATTGTCAAATGTTTGAACATGCAGGTATGATTTGTTCTCAATTGTTAAGATTTTTACAAAAAAAAAATAATTTGGGATGATACCTGCAGACCTTATAAATTTGCGATGGACAATCAATGCCAACAAAATTTATGCACAAGAACCGCATCAAACCACACAACAAAATGATGTTGTTAATAAACCAGCTTTGCGCTTTGCTAGTTTGTGTAAAAAGCTAATGGGATTGGCAGTCAGCAGAGCAGTTTTAGGTAGGGATTATCAACATGTATTTGAGATGTGTGATACACATAAATCGCTTGTAGATGCATATGATCTAGATGAGCAAATTCAAGCAAAAACTAATGCAGGGGATGAAGAAGATGATGATGAAAAAGATGATGAAGAAATTCTACCTCCTATCACATCCCAAACGAAAGGAAGAAAAAAAGAAAAAAAAATCAAAAGTGGAATAGAAATTCATGAAGATGCAAGAAGAGGAAGAAAATGTACTATTTGTAAAGAATACACAGACCACGATAAAAAAAATCATCATGCAGTCATGGCAGCAAAATAAAAATCAAAAACATCATGAAATGAAATTATGATTGTATTGAAACTTATTTTTATGATTTAGCAAAAAAAATGAGTGGATCAATGATTTATTTTTGTATTGTATTAAATGAGAAAATATTGTACCAATTGTAGTCCATTTGTATTCTGTTTTGGTTTATTTAACAATTTTAGTTCATCAACAGTTAATATTAGTTCCTTAACAGTTAATATTAGTTCATCAGCAGTTAACATTAGTTCATCAACAGTTAACATTAGGTCATCAGCTGTTAAAATTTCTTCATCAGCAGTTAACATTAGTTCATCAACAGTTAATATTAGTTCATCAGTAGTTAAATTTTCTTCATTAGCAGTTAATATTAGTTCATCAGCAATTAACATATGATTTTCAATCCAAATAAGAGTAGAACTCTTAATACTAATCTAATAGAACCACTTCTGGTTTATCCTCTAACTACTTTCGTCTTTAACACAATTTCTTTATATGCGCTGAATCAAACCTCTACTTGAATCAGGACTCTTCACTGCATCAGAGAGTAACTTTACTTTACTATCTTAGAGCTTCAACAATAATCTCTGATATTACAATTCTTAGTCTTCGATAGACTTGACTAATTTTGACTTGTCTTCAATCTCTAATAGTTAGTCTCCGATAGACTAAACACAGTCTCTGATTCTGACTTTGTTTAACTCTCCAAATACATTCCTGGTAATCTCGTACAATACATATTAATTTACTCTCTTACAATTATATTTTACATATATTAGAGAGTAAACTATCAAGTACAAAATAAACTAAGTCCTAATTTCTTCTATACACTAAAGTATTAAGTAACATCATCAAATCTATGTACATATTCCTAACAATAGTTAGTTTGTCAACAGTTAATATTTCTTCATCAGCAGTTAATATTAGTTCATCAGTAGTTAAAATTTCTCCATCAACAGTTAACATTAGTTCATCAGCAGTTAAAATTTCTCCATCAGCAGTTAACATTAGTTCATCAGCAGTTAAAATTTCTCCATCAGCAGTTAACATTAGTTCATCAGCAGTTAAAATTTCTCCATCAACAATTAACATTAGTTCATCAGCAGTTAACATTAGTTCATCAACAATTAAATAGTAGTGAAATAAGATTTTATAGTGAATAGAAAGATAATGTTTTTTATCCTCTGTTGTTTTATCATCCATCAACAACTATTAACTCATTAGAGGATAGATTCTTTATCGGTCGATATTATCCTTTGATACTATTTTACATTATCCACATCGCTATTAGTGGCGTGTATTCTAAACCCTAAATTATTTTAAAATATTATTGGCGCCAGTATTTGTAGTGTGATATATTGAACCACACCACTATTATTTATGTGAATATATTATTTCAATTTAATTTATATTTTTAATACTTTATATATTACATAATAATTATTACTGATAATATATAATCATGAAAATTATATAAACTATATCATATAATATATATGACTTAAATAATTTCAAAAATTAAATAAAATTCTTGACAAAATCTTATTTCACTAAAAACTAATATTAACTGTTGATGAACTAATGTTAACTACTGATGAACTAATGTTAATTACTGATGAAGAAATTTTAATTGTTGATGAACTAATATTAGTTGTGATGAACTAACTATTGTTAGGAATATGTACATAGATTTGATGATGTAACTTAACACTTTAATGTATAGAAGAAATTAGGACTTAGTTTATTTTGTAGCTAGTAGTTTACTATTTGAAATATGTAAAATATCATCATAAGAGAGTAAGTTATAATATATTTTATGAGATTACCAAGATTGCATTTGGAGAATTCAACAAAAACAGAGTTAGAGGCTGTGTTTAGTTCATCGGAAACTAACTGTCAGAGACTGAAGATAAGTCAAAATTAGTTAAGCCTACCGGAGACTAAAAATTGTATTATCAGAGATTATTGTTGAAACTGTAAGAGATTAAATAGAATACCATCACAAAATAAAATATACAGTCAGAATACCCACACAAAATAGAATACTAAATTATGCAATTCAAAACACAATCAGTGCAATTCAAAACCAACGTTACAATAACGGATACGATCAAATAAAAAACCATACTAATACAATTTAATAGAAAGACACATCTCTAGTTTTTCCACTATGAAGTTCATATGTAATCCTATATCTAAATGTGATAATATTTGCCTTCGTCCATTTAAGCTCCTCGATATTGTAATATTGAGTGAAATAATCCATATATTTCATTACAAATACCGCACAATCATTATCACCATCATGTTTTGGACGATGATAGACAAATCTCACATTCGGCACTTCATTGGGAAAAAAATCTTCATACAATAAATGAAACATTACGGGAATAATATTATCCTGCAAAATTAAATAATATTAGAATAAGTATAAAGATATTATGTGTAATAATTATAATATACGAAAAATAACGACATACCATTGCAATCAATTGATCGCTCCAAATCTCTTGCATCGCATCACTAACTTATGTTATCTCAAACAACGAGTCATGTAAATACATGCATCATATCATATATCAAAAGGGCATAGTGATTGCGCTCTATGTGAAAGATTGAGATGAAAATATAATCAATATCGCCTATGGGATGTCATAAAGTTGGAGATAGATATGGTTGAATGAAGTCATTGAGATCCACATCAACTCAGGACTTTGATCCCTTCAAATCGGATATCTCACTGCCATATCAATGAAAGAAGTGGCAAAGAAATAAAATTTTGTCCATCGTGATATATCATGCCTTTGAATTAGTTGATGTTCCCTCCGCTCAAGTAAATTTATATAAGCATCAATGATATTATTGACAACCCACATAGATGGTTGTAGACTGTACATGTCGTCACGACTTAAGGACAACACTCCTTCATTTTTTAGTGGAAACTGGAAAGGAGATGCTTTGTTGGGTGAAAGGAAGAAAAACCTACCAATTCTGGTCCTCATTTCTCAATGACTTCGTGGGGTCTCTATATGTTGGATGCATTGGGGGAACAACGGGCGTGTAACAATTTTCAAAAAATTCACTCGCGAACGCCCTGGGTGATGCAATGAGGGACGGCCTCGGGAACGGGTGTAACGTCGAGGCCATAGGTAATGAATAATATTTGCTTCTTTGAGCAACAATACAAACACCCTGTCCCTCTATAAGTTCAGTTATGTCCTACATGCCGTCGATGAAATGATCATATTGTTCAACCCATTTGCTTGTATCGTCTCGACTTAGTCTCCCCTCTTCGAATTTTCTAAAGAATGACAGCGCATCCTCAATCTATACCATAAATGAATATAGATAATTGACACTATTTTGAGTATTCAAATTGAATAATAACAATAATATAAAATACTTTCTAGAAATAATACATGACTCTGATCAATGTATGCTCAGGGTTGATACGTGTGGCTAGCCTCAAGCTGAGGATTTGGTTGAGATATGTGCCTTCTAGTGATATGCTTGTACCATTTAAAGTACTCATCCAATGAGACTCTCTCAATGGCATCCAAAACCTCAGCCTCTGAATGATTTACAACCCAGTACCATATATTAATCTTAGTCGCCCTTAGTTCAAGTGCATTGACTCTCTTCGATCTCTCCTTCTCATCATTTTTTGCCCCTAAACCACTATGATCAATAGGAAGAGATGAAATGTAGATGTCATCAACAACAAATTGTCGAGCCACCCATTCTGACAACTGATACTCAACTATCTTGAAGTGAATTCATGGCAAATGAACTAACCCTACCAGTCTAGAACTCCATGCGAGAAAACTGAATGGTCATCCCACCACCTATACGGACGCATTAATACAACATTAGGTGCCTGAATATTAAGTTCTCCTTGATAGAATATTTTATTATGATGGGGGGAGTCCCTTGGCCTTTGTCTTGAGAATGAGTTATCCTCATTGATTGTGTATGCAAGGATCCTTGGCAAAACATGTTCTTTACTTGGATAAGACATAGGTCAGCCAAGCTTCATCCTCTCATACGCCCCATACCTGTAGTGGAAGTAATAAAATGAATTGTAAAACATAATTGCAATATTATGTAAGAATATAATACAATGTCATAAAATATAAATTATTTATAACAAATACCTGTAATACAGTCACAAATCTGTAAAAATTAGACACTTAAACACTTATATAGTCCTATGTATAAGTATGCCAGCACGAAAGATTCCCAAGAATAATCTATTACCTTTGCAATAGATTCAGTAAAGGTTATATATTTAGGATGCACGACATCTTTGTTAGTTTGTATAAAAAAAGAATGGTATCGTACAACCATAATATATAAGACCTCGCATATAACCAAACAATGGTGGGATCAGGGTTTTCTGGAAAATATCTGAATGTATCAAATATCTAGTTATAGGTTGAATCGGTTCCTTTTTTGTAAGTGAACTCACATTTGTATCCCATATTCTGCCACTTTTGTACAAATTCCTTTTGCAGGGACTTCATAGGAGGATGTGTAAGAGGCCTTCCTAGAATAGGTAACTTTGTGACGAAATAAACATCTTCCAAAGTAATTGTTACCTCCCCACAATTTAAGTAAAACATGTTCGTCTCACTTCTCCAATGCTCGATCAATGCTGATACGAATAACGTGTCGTGCCTGAGAAATATACTTGGATTGACAAATATGCTAAATCTAATCCGCTCCAACAATATATCATGTATAGGTTGGAGATATTGACACCACTCATTATACATACCATTGGTCTATTGAATACAACGAATAGTCGGAGGCTCTTCATAATTTCATATTCAATTTGATATGTGATTGGTTTGATTATTTTATAACACTAGCATCATTAGGACCCGGTTGATGAATATTATCCATTTTAATTTGAAGAATGATGTCGTGTAAGAAGAAGAGAAACAGAGGAAGAAGATGAAGAAATATTCGGGTTGAAACAAAGGGTTGAAGAGGAAGAAGATAAAGAAATAACAGTTAATAACAAAGAGAGTTAGAACGTGGGTATTGATTGCCTTTTAACGTATTAGGGTAAAATAACAAGGTAATAAGAGACCACACCACTATTAGAGGCGTGTATAAGAGACCACGCCTCTATTAGAGCCGTGTATAAGAGACCACACATTTAATAGAGGTGCAACTCCAATACTATTTGTTAGTAATTATAGCATTTGATGATGATGTATAATACTTAAAATTGTTAGATTTTATAATTGTACAAGTACCCACAGTAGTGTTTCATCAAAGACTACAAAGACTGCAGTTTGAGAGTTCAACAAAAGTCAAAATTGGTCGAGCAAAATCGTTCATCAGAGACTAAGTTTTTGTTCATCGGAGACTAAGTCTTTAAGAGACTAAGTATTTGTTCATCAGAGACTAATGTTGAGGCTACCAGAGACTAAGACAAAGACACTTCAAATGCATTAAAGTAGCATTGAGAAGATTTGACCGTCGCCAAAGTCGTCGGGCAAATCAACAACATCGCCAAACTCAAAATGACTATCACCAAAGTCATTGGAAAAATTTCTATCACTGAAGAAAAATTGCTCAAGCATTAGGGGAAGAATATCCACTGATGAACAAAACAGCGCGTCAGGGGATGAATATCCATTGATGAACAAAACAGCTCATCAAGGGATAAATATCCACTGATGAACAAAATAGCTCATCAAGGGATAAATATCCACTGATGAACAGAGACTATCCATCAGGGGATAAAATAATCAAGGACTAAAAATGACATTTGGGATGACACATGGCTGAGTTCACAAATTCACTAACTCAAGATTAAAGGTGGTGGAATTAAAATTTAGATGGTGGTCCAATAAAGAGAGATTGGCTACCAAAGAAGTTTCAAGGAGATAAGTTATACACTGCAGGTGTGAACACTGATAAAGTAAAAAAATGGAGATAAGTCATGCTTATACACTAGCATGCGTATATAGTTGCTCGTGTGTAAACTGTAGAGATAACTTATAGAAACTTGAAGGAGAAAAATGTGGAAGCTGGTCCAATCAAAAACTAGGAAGCTCATAAAGATAAGTTATTCACTGCAGAGATAACTTATCATGAGAACTCCAAGAGGAAAATAAGGGAGCTGGTGTGCTGATACACCAGAGATGTTACATGACAGGTTGACGTGCAAGGAAAGTCATGCAAAAAGAAGTTATGTGACAGAGCTGTAATTACCAAAGAATATCAGAGATATTTTTGGAGGCAACTCACTTTGGAAGCTTGGAGAACAAGGAAGCTATGTCTATAAATAGAGACATGGAGCAGCTGAGATAACATACTTGAGAGAGAAATAACAAGATATCATCGAGGTACACAAAAACACTAGTATACATATTATCTCAGATCATATCGCAGCTGTAATAAACTTATAGAGAGAGAGAGAAGCATGTTTTCATAACTTGAGAGAAGCTAGAAATCATATTCTAGAGTGTAGTTGTTATTTTCAACAGAGTTGTTAGAAGCTGGTTATTCACACTAGTGAGCTTTTGTAATATTTCATTGATTTATAAAAGTTCTGAAACTCTTGTGATATATTGTATTCTTTCAATTCTTCAACTTTTAATATAGTATATTCACTAAACTCACAAAAGTTCAAAAGAATTTTGTGGTTTGTATTTAACCCCCCTTCTACAAACCATCTTGTGGGACAAACACTGTTTACTACTTCAACCACTTCACTTCAGATCAGACTTCAACGTCCCTTTACTTCAATACTGTTTTTCATTGCCTTTCTTAACTCTAATGTACTACCTTTTAGTGCCTTTCTTAACGTATTAGAGTAACGTGGGTACTGACCACCTAGACTTGACTATTCGACTAAAACAAGAGACCACGCTTCTAATAGAATATGAGTTGAATACTACCACTCAAATAGCCTCTGATGCTATAATCTAAATTAAAAATAATGTTATGGGTAAGTTTTGAACCAACGAGCTTAGGGAGTTAGTAAGAGACCACACCTCTATTAGACGTGTGGAGGAGTTTAATTTCAAATATATTCGCTTCTATTAGGGGCATGGTTTGTACTTAGATTTTCAATTATTCCATCCATGCTACTAATAGTGGCGAATATGTAAAAGTTTTTTTCTTACAACTATTGGATGGTTGATCCAACGATGTTTGTTATGTTAGTCATGAGAGACCCATAACTAACGCAAGCTATGAATCGGCCACCATATATATATATATATATCCGTGTGTGTGTGTGTGTGTATGGTGGCCAATTCATAATTAATGTTAGCTACAGAGACTTTCATAGCTAACACATTTCAAACCGTTGATCGTATGAACCAACGGTGTAGATCAAACAACAACAAAAAACATACGGCCTTTTTGCTAGTTGCAATGGCCTTTGCGCCAGTGACACTGGCATAAGCTATGTATTTTCTTTTCTTTTTTCTTCCATCATTCCTGTTATGATGTCTGTGTTTGTTAGACATATATTATGATAAAAAACCTAGGTCAAAAAAATTATCTTATTCTGCCGCATGTAAGTTTCCTTCTTCATTTTCTCATTTTATGAACAATCCTTTTTATCTAACTTATTTGTTAAAAAAATTTCTCTATTACAAATCAGATCAACATATCTCAGGTTGACATTTTCATTAGGTTCTCTACTCTTCACCTTTTTAATTTTAAAATGAGTGATAACGATAGAATATATGATATAGATACATTTTTTGATGATTCAAATTCTGATATGAGTATGAATGTTGAGACCGAGGAACATCATTTTGACGAAGAAAATCATTTCGAACAAGAAAATAATTTGGATGAAGAAAATAATTTGAATAACAAAGAAAAGACAAATTTAGACAGTAATGATGTTCCTTCTCCGTATGTGGGTCAAATATTTACAAGTATATTTGAAGCTCACAAATTCTATAATGCATTTGCTCATAATAGTGGATTTGAAGTCAAAATTTTATTGAGCAAAAAATATTTAGGCTCAAATCAATTATCCTATAGGCTATATGCATGTAGAAAAGCAGGTAGACCTATTCTTAAAAAGGTTTTATTTGAAAATGAAAATGATGATGAAAGCATAATCCGGAGGAAGAGGGATACTATTGAACGTATAATGTGCAAAGCCAGAATGCTTGTTGTTCTCAACGTACAGAATGATACTTGGCGTATTACAAAACTAGAATTGAATCATAATCATTCAATAGTAACGCCTAGTAAAATTGATTTCATTGCAACACACAAAAATTTAACTTTTGACGATAGAGAGTTAATCAATCTACTCCACCAATCAAAGATCAAACCAAGTTTGATCATGAATGTGTTGAGTACAATAAGTGATGGAATGTTAAATGTTAAATTCACTGTTAATGATATTCGAAATGTCATACGCAACTTGCGACATGACACATTTGATTCAAATGATGCACAAAAAGCTTTAGCACTTTTAAAGAGACTTAATTCAAAAAGACTTGGAAATTTCTTCTACAATATAAAAGTTAACGAAGAAAATCGCATTGCATATATCCTGTGGGTGGATTCTTGATCAATTATTTGTTATAAATTTTTTGGAGATTAGTTACCTTTGACACCACTTATAGAACAAATAAATATGGGATGCCATTTGTTCCAATTACGGAAGTTAATCATCATTATTAGTCTATTTTGTTTGGGTTTGCTTTTATCAAGGATGAAACGAAAGCTACATTTTTTTGGGTGTTAGAAAATTGGCTGAGAATAAAATTCCATTGACAATCATAACGGATCAGGATAGAGTAATGAACAATGACATTGCTACGATATTTACTTCCACCAAGCATTTGATATGTACGTGGCATATCAGTAACAAGTTCCCTAAGAAACTTCATCATTTATATTCTAGTTACGAAATGTTTAAGGAGGACTTTGATAAGTACATATCTATATTTGTAAATAGTTGACGTTAAATTGTTAATATTTTGTTGTTGTTGTTAATATGGTTTATGATATGTTGTTATTTTTGGTGTCTGTATTCGATAATAACAGTCGAGTTCGAGGAGAGGTGTGCAAAATATGATTTGCAACATCATGAGTGGCTACAGTCTTTGTATAATATAAAGGAGAATTGGATCAAAGCATACTCAAAGTCATATTTTGCCGTAAGGATGACTACAACCGGGAAAAGTGAATCAATGAATAGTTTTTTTGATCAATACGTAAATAATTGTACCAGTTTGAAGGATTTTGTGATTAACTCACAAATAACCAATGAGAAACAATACTTAAATGAAAGAAAGCAAGATCTTGAGATGACTTACAAGAAAAGAAATTTGCGTAACGAAACTTTATTGGAAAAGCATGCAACACTCATATATAAGAAGAATATTTTTAAGGACTTCTCGAAGGAGTTCTATGAGGGTCAAAAGTTAACGTGTCGTAAGATTCAGAATTTTGGGGTCAGTGGTACGAAGACATATACAATGTTTAATGAGAAGGAACCACAAGTCATTGTGGAAACTGAACCCGCTCAAGTAATACAAGGTCCTAGTAGATCTAGTAGAACACGCTAAGAGCCTGAAAAATATTATAGATATATTGTGACTATGACAGGCAATGTGATGCTCATGGACCATGATGAGCCTAATTCCTACCACGAAGCTATGAACAGACTAGAATCTGAGAGATGGTTGGAAGCCATGAAATACGAGATGGACTCTATGTACACTAACCAGGTATGGACCTTGGTTGATTCACCTGAAAGGGTAAAACCAATTGGGTGCAAATGGGTTTTCAAAAAGAAAATTGACATGGATGGTAATGTACATACCTATAAAGGGTGACTGATAGCTAAAGGTTTCAAACAAGTACATGGTATTGACTATAATAAAACTTATTCTCCCGTTGCGATGTCCAAACCATCAGGATTTTACTTGCTCTTATAGCATTTTATGATTACGAAATCTGGCAGATGGATGTCAAAATAGCTTTCCTTAACGGAAATCTCCTTGAGGATGTGTACATGACACAACCTGAAGGTTTTATTGATCCAAAAGATGCTACAAAGATATGTAAGCTGCAACAATTCATTTATGGATTAAAGTAAGCCTTTAGGAGATGGAATCTTCATTTTAACGATGCAGTTAAAGAGTTTGGTTTTGTCAAAAATGAAGATGTTAGGTTTTATGAACATTTGATGATGATTGTCTTTAGAATACTTAGGAATACAAATGTACAGAAAAGTGTTGGTTTGTAACACTTTAGTTTTGTAGCTAGCAGTAGTATCTCTTGTTTGTAAATTAGTCATTATAATAAAGAGATAGGTTCATTTCTTTTGTATGTACTGCTGGAATACTTGTTGAGTTTGTTCAACAAGTTGTTAAATTAATTAGTCCTTCGGAGATTGATTTTGGCTTGTCGGAGATTAAGGGAAAAGTCCACCAGAGATTAAAGTTTTGTTCATCAGAGATTGGACTTTACCCATCGGAGATTGAAGAATCCTTCATCGGAGATTAAAATGTTTTGTTCATCAGAGATTGAAGGATTGGTCATCGGAGATTAAAGCTTACGTCATCGGGGATTGTAACTAAAGAGTCAGAGATTAATGCTGACGTCATCAGAGATTAAAACAATACCTCGGAGATTAAAAGCTGACATCACCAGAGACTAAAGCCAAAGCATCGGAGATTACACGAAGTAAAGCATCAGAGATTACACGTTGTAAAGCATCGGAGATTACTCGAAGTGATCAGGGACTAATTAAAGAAGCTATCGGAGATTAGTCGAAGACTTAATCACTGATGGAGTTAGAGTTCAAATCAAAGAAGGAAAGTCTTCCATACACACGTAGACTTTATTGAAGACGTAGCTGATAAGGAAACTTGTTAGAAATCTTTCAATTGGAAAGATTGTATTTGATTTGAATTAGGAAGCTAGGTTTTTGATAACTTAGTTTTAGAAGCTGTAATTATAAATTACAGAAAAGGAATACGAAGCTGTGTATGTGTATAGAGAGAGAGAATTGAAAGTGTTGTATTTTAGATATACACAGAATAGAAGCTGACGATCAAAGCTTGTTTTGATTGTTAGAAAACTTGTAATCAATTGTTAAATCAATAAAAGCAATTGTTTATAAAGTTTTGATCTTGTTCTTTATATTCCGCAGAAGAGTTTAATTTCTAAAAGAACTAGAAATCAAAAAAGTTGTGAGAACTTGTATTCAACCCCCCTTCTACAAGTTCTAGGTCATCTCACTGGGAAAACAATTGGTATCAGAGCCTTTAATTGAAAATACTCAATTAACAAGATTCTGAGATGGCCAACAACGACGAAGCAAGCAGCTCTAACATGATTGCGTATAATGGAGGACGTGATGGTGGAACCAGGATCCCTATTCTGAAGAGGGATGAATATCTAATGTGGAAACAAAAGATGTATATGCACTTGAGAGCAACAGATCCAGATTACATAGATAGGATTGAGAAGGGTCCTTATCTACCCAGGAAATTTATTCCTGCAAAAACCGTAGAAGGATCTATTGTGGCAGAACACTTTGTACTTGCACCAGAAAGTGATTATACCAACGAGGACAAGTTACAAGTGTTGAAAGATGCTAAAGTTATGAACATACTTTATAATGGAATAGATAAACATATGTTCAATAGCATCATCAATTGCACAACATCTAAACAAGTCTGGGACACCATCAAGGTCCTATGTGAGGGGACTGATCAAGTCGGGAAGAACAGGCGTTCACTGCTGACTCAACAATATGAGTTCTTTCAAGCAAAGCCTAATGAACCAATCACGTCAATCTATGACAGGTTCAATTCTTTGCTTAATGACTTGACCATACTTGGTAAGACATATGATAATGAAGATATTAATACCAAGTTCATGAGAGCCCTCCCTCCTAGCTGGGATCCAAAGACTACTGCAGTTAGGGAGGCTCATGATATGGAAACCCTCACACTGGATAGACTCTACGGAAACTTAAAGACATATGAACTTGAAGTAGAGCAAAGACAACGCATGCATGGAAGAGATAAAGGAGCTGCGTTGATGGTTGAGACAAACAAGTCTCAAGAGAAGCTTGATGATGAATCCTCTAATGCTAGCTCGACTGATAATGAGGATGAACTGGATACCGATAATGACATGGAGGAATTCATGGCATTCATGGTTAAACAGTTTAAGAAATTTAGGGCTAGCAGAAAAGGAAGGAAGTCATCAAGAAAACCTAACCCTAAGCGAGAAGGTCAAAAAGTCACCTTCGACTTAAAGAAAATAAGATGCTACAATTGCGATGGGTTAGGGCACTTTGCCAATGAGTGCAAAAAGCCTAGATCTAATGATAGATCTAAGGATGAAAAATCAAGGAAGGACTTTGCTGACAAGAAAGCTAAATCCAAAAGCAAAGCCTTGATTACTGAGGGAAAGGATTGGATTGACAGCGACTCTGATGAAGAAGTTGTCAACTTTGCCCTAATGGCTCCTAGTGACGAGTCAAGTGATTCTGCAAAGGTATGTAATGCAAATCAGAATTTTAACGTGCTTAATTTACTTGATACATCTAGCATTGAAAGCATGCAAAAAGATATATCTGATTTGCATGTCAGTTTTAGGTCTTTAACTATAGAACATACCAATGTAAAAGAATCACGTGACAATCTCTTAAAAAGAAACAATTTTCTTGAAGAGAGATTGGCACAGTTTGATACTATCAAGTCTGATTTAAACAAAGCACATCACATGATTGATGCTTTGAAAAAGAGGGAATATTACTTAGTAGAGCAACTTGAAATTGCTCAAGCTAAGATTAAACTGTGGAATACTTCCTCTAAAAAGTTAAAAGACTTGGTAGAATATCAAACTATAGGTCAAAAATCTGGACTAGGTTATGATGAAAATCTTGATAGTAGTTCAGATTTAATTGATCATATTGAAGCTGTTGAGTCCACAACTGAAAAGCCTAAAGCTTCTAGAAAAATTAACTTTGTATCTCCTGTTCATGAACCCAGATTTATTAACATTCAAGATCAACAAAACACTGAAAAAACAAGTTTTAATCAAAAGACAGTGAATATTGTTGAGAAGAATGAAATCAAACATTTAAATATTGGGTTTATGACAAAGAAACAGTTAATAAAGAAATTGGAAACTGTTCAAATACAAAAGGCTGAAAAAGTTGTGGAATCAAACAGAAGCAAGAAAAATAGGAATGGCAAGTTAGGCATTAACAAATATACCAACTATGCTTCAATGCCTGATGCTCCTAGAAAAACATGTCATGTATGTGGTAATCCAAACCACATAGCTATGCACTGTAGGAGCAGAAATAAAATTCCTATGGTTGAGACTGCTAACTCAAAGACAATAAAAGATAAATCACCTGTAAAAAGGTCAAGTAATCTTTGCATAGAAAATAATAAATCAAAGTCAAGTAGTCTCACAAACACCAGTAGCAAGACTGTAAATTGCCCAATTAAAATCAAACATGGAAAGAGGCAATCGACTTATTCTGAGTCAAGTCTTGAAACTGCAGCTAGTGAGAAAGGACTCAAGAAGATTTGGGTCCCAAAAATCTCAAACTAGTTCTCTCTACTGTGCAGGGCAAAAAGAAGAAATCATGGTACTTGGACAGTGGTTGTTCAAGGTACATGACTGGAGATAAGTCCCTGCTAAAACAGTATGAAGAGAGAAGTGGCCCAAGAGTCACTTTTGGAGATGACAGCAAAGGCCATACAAGAGGATATGGATCTGTTGAACATGGAGATGTCATCTTCACAGAAGTAGCACTGGTTGACGGCTTAAAGCACAATCTACTAAGTGTGAGTCAACTATGTGATAAAGGATTCAATGTCACTTTTAAAGAAGATCAATGCTTAGTGAGTGACAAAGAATCAGGGACTGTGATTTTGACAGGAAAAAGAAAAGGGAATTTGTACATTGCAAATCTCATTTCTTCAACTGATCAAATCACATGTCTATATAGCAAAGCTTCAACTGATGAGAGTTGGCTTTGGCATAAGAAGCTTTCCCACTTGAACTTCAAGAATATCAATAGTCTTGTGAGGAAAGTGTTGTTGCACCCCTGCTTATATTATCTTTACTCATGTGTTTGATTTATAAGAATTGATGATGTAATATAGTCCTTGCTTAGACAATGTAAAAGGACTTAGAAAAATATCCAACATGTTAGGTGGATATAATTTGTAGTTAAGCAAGGACCTTTGATCACCATTGAAGTCTACTGATAAGCCTGCTATAAAGGATTCTGAAGACGAAGAATTTTACAAGTATAGTCCTGCTTAGAATGGAAATAAGCAAGGACTAGTAAGCAAGATCCTTTGCTTATCAAAGTGAAGATTGTCAGAGAAGCTATCTTATTCCCTGCTTAGTCAACTTCTAGGATTCTCTGCTGAAAGGCACTAGAAGACAGAAAAACGGCTAACTTTTTTGAACTAAGCAAGGACTGCTGAAAAGGTACAAGTCACATCAAGGGCAGTACACTCCAACGGATATATTTCAAACTTCCAACGGATAGATTCTTTGGAGGAGTATAAATAGAAGTCATAAATTTCATTTATGACTAACAATCAATGAACCAACTACCTCTGAGCAAAAACTCTCTGACATCTTAAAGGCTACAGCAAGACATCATAAAGCTTGAACAAGTGCTATCTATCTGCTCAACCAAGGAGCCTTCTACTTGAAGATAGCAAGCAAGATTTTCTGAAATCTTCTAAGTGTCTGTGTGACAATTGGACTAAGTGTCCTGCTAAAGAGGTCTAAGTGACCCATTGTAAATTGGACTAAGTGTCCTCTTGCTGATTGTTCTGTGTGAACAGATTATAGTGATAGCCTTCTCAAGTAAAAGAGAAGAAGAGTGGAGTAGGATTATTCCGAACCACTATAAAAATTCTATCTCTTCTCCTGCTTATCTTTTATATTGCTTCCTTGCTTTGCTGTGCTTTGCTTTAGTCCTGCTGAACTTGTTCAGCAAAGACTTACTATCTTTGCTACTTTAAGCCATTAACTTTT
>CM025782.1:2331912-2387521 GCA_014636745.2 Centella asiatica
GTATGTTTAAGGAATTAAACTATAATACTGAAATAAGTTCTGTTGGGACCATCACACGTCCCCATCTTAGGTCAGAGTGGTCATTGTTCTTTGACATTATTACAAAAGCTTTTACTTCAAAATGCAGTGGATATGATGCCATCACCACTATTTCACAACAAATTGCATATAGTGTGTTATATGATAGGCATATTAACTTAGGGCTTTTGATTTTGCAAAACTTGATGGACAAACTTAAAACTGGCAACAAAACTAAAATTTATTATGCTAGGTTTTTAATGATGATTGCAAATCATTTATTACCTAACCTTAATATTGCTAGTATGCAAGTTGTTCCTACAGTTTTGCAGACTAAAAGAGTAGTAAGTGATTTAAAGAAGAATGAAGCAAAGGTAAATGTACCTCTTTACTATCCTACTGTCATGAGAAACTTTCTCATTGACGCTCTTCCAACCACATATTCTTTGCAATTCTTTGGGGATACAACACAAACACCATCCAATCCCCTAACAACTTCTCAATCACAATCCAAAGCCCCCTCCACAGTCTCCCAAAAGACTGTGGTTGCATATACCAGAAATGCCACAAAGCTCCCAATAAAAAGAAAAATAATTGAGGGAGTAAGTGAGGCTGAGGGAGAATAAGAAGCTGAGGTGGCACCTCAGAGAAAGAAGAGACTTGTCACCCTTAGACAAAGACAATTCATGGCCTCTCAAAAGGTCATGGAGGTAATAAGGAAAGACAGTAAACTGTCATTGTCCTCCCAAAAGGATATTGACATTGAAGATAGTCCTCAACCAGGGACACCTATTACAGAGTCTGCACAAACTCTTGGTCATAGCCAAGAGGAACCAAATAGAGAGAATACAAAAGAAAAGAGTGACACAAGGAGTGCACACACAGAGTCTCCAATTGATGTTCCTCAATTCTTAATTTCTGAGGAACAGCCAACACTCCCCACTGTACATTCTTCTCTTTTTTCTCCCATTCTTGATTCTTTTGACACACAAATAATTGATTCTCTTGATTTTTCCCAAGAGGAGCCAATAATCGAGACAAGCTCTCACATATTTTCCATGGATAGATCCCTAGCCCAAGATAAACAAAGGGAACCCCCTATCCATGCTGTCACAAGCACTTCTCAAACCCCCACTTCTGTAGGAAAGAGTGACACCATCAAAATGAGTGAGGTTGTGAGAATAAATAGTGAGAGTCAGGCTCCTGACCTGGAAAAAGGAGAGCACATACAAATAAAAGAGAGTCAAGCTTTAGAAAGCTTGGAAAAAGGAGAGCATGAGAAGCTGGGTGCCCAACCCCAGGCAAAAGGAGAGGGTGTGAGCAAGGATGAGATCCTTGAATAAAATAAAAGAGAGAAATTCTCAGCAGGTGATTTTTTAAAACCTGTTGAGACATCCACCACACCAGCAGCCCAAACTTCCTCTGCTCAACAGTCAACTCCAACAGAGGAAATTGGGGGAAGCTCCAGGACAGGGGATGCCACATTACAAGTTATCTCTGACATGCCAAATGCAGATTTTGAGATCCTTTATGGTCTTCAACAATCTCAAGATCACATATCTGCATTAAAGACATCCATGGCAAATGAACCTGTTCCTGAAGAAACTGAAGCCGAGAATGTGGACGAGTGGCTTGATGCACAGTTCATCAATTCTCTGGAGGATGCAGCTGCTCAACTAAGGAAGGATTATGTGACCAACATTGGGTCAACAGCAGCTGCACCAACTTCCAAGACCATACTAGAAGAGATAACCACAGTGGACAAGAAACATACCAAGTTTCACCACTTTTTGGTTATTGGAATAAATGCAGCAGTCAAGGAAATCAAGCAACAGATGGAGATTGAGACAGATAAAATTCGACGGAGTTATGAAGGACACTTGCCAAGGAGGACAATCACTGCAATAGATTCTCTTATCAAAGAAAAGTCCAAAACTGATAGTAGACTTCAAGCCCTAGAATCAAATGTCAATCTCCTTCTCCAAAAACAAGACCGAATGGAACAGCTATTAATGCAGGCAATTCCAAATTTGGCCACCTCTTCTCAACCCAAAGATGCTGATGTCAAAAAGGGGGAGAGTGATCCATCTAATGTTCCTGTACAAAAGCAAAAGTCAGGTCCTGTCCTTGATGCAGAATTGCAAGCAATGTTGGACAGGATCCTAAAGAAACATTCGGATCTAGAAGCAGCAACAAAAGCAACAATAACACAACTTCCAACAACAACAGCAACTTTTCCTTTTTCCTCTGCACAAGCCCCCAAACCAAAAGACAAAGGCAAGGGAGTCATGGTTGAGCAACCAAAGAAGCAAATCTCCACTCAACTAGGACAACCTAAGCTACTGGGGGATGCCATGAAGACTGCTCACTTTCCTACTTCTATTGAAATTGAAGTGGAAGGGAAAGTTGAGTTAGTCAATCCTCGTGATCAAAGATTAATAGATTCTGATGCATTATTAGCTCAGAAACTTCAAGAGGAGGAGGACATGGCAGTAGCAAGGGAGGAGGAGGAGGCAAAGAAGAAGATCTCCACAAGAAGATCAAGTGCACAGAAAGCAGCTGCAACCAAGAAGAAAAATAAAGAGATGCAAGAGGCTGAAAGAAGATCAAAGAGAAGAACTTTGGTTCAGGAATCTACTAAGAAACCTGAGATCAAAGTACCAACCAAGAAGCCTATCTCTCAAGACTCTCCAAGGTCAATCGAGACTGCCTTGGTGGCTGTGAGTGGACCAACAAAGCCACAAACAGTTTCATCAAAGAAGTCTTACAAGGTTGAAATGGCTAGCACTGAAGAAATAATAACGGCCCTGAAGAAAAGTACAAGAAGGATTGAACTGATAAAGGGTAAGAACAACAAAGAGCTACTTCATGTCTTTTTGACAGATGGAGAGTCTTTGAAGTTTGAGAAGCCAGCCTTGGAGGGACAAAAGAAAGAAGATTTGGAATGGTTGCTGACTGTAGTGCTTGAGACTTCTGATTTAAACATAAAATTTCGAAGCCAGATTCAGAAGGTGATGAAGATGGAGCATAAGGTGAATTCAGAACCAGAAGCTAAATCTAAACCTTTGGGATTATGGTATGAAACTTTTCATGGGGAGAGAATTTTCTTCAAATACAACAAGGACATCAATAGTGTCAGCGAGAGGCATATTGAAGGATTTCTTGCATTACTCAAAGATGTTGTTGAAGAAACTGAGCTTGTATTGAAGAACCTGTTGAAAAATAGGTTGGAGTTTCTGAGAAGGAATAGAAAGGAAAGAATGGAACAGTTGAAGAAAAGATAAGGTAAAAATGTTGTGTTGGAGTTGTGTGTTGAAGTTGAAGCCAGACATAGTCTTGGGTAGCCAGAGTTACTCTTGGAGCAGCTGAATGTATTATTCAGTGTAGCCAAGGTTTGTTTAAATCTTGGAGAAGCTGGGTAAATTATCCAGGGGGAGAGAAGCTGAATGATAGATCAAAGATCTTGAATTCAGGTACATTTGTAATTTTATTATTCTTTATTCTTTTTCTAAGTAAATTTTGATAGTTGAGTTTTGACATCATCATCAACCTTGAAATTATGCTTATCATTCTGATATTCATAATTAGGGGGAGATTGTTTGGTTTTATGAACATTTGATGATGATTGTCTTTAGAATACTTAGGAATACAAATGTACAGAAAAGTGTTGGTTTGTAACACTTTAGTTTTGTAGCTAGCAGTAGTATCTCTTGTTTGTAAATTAGTCATTATAATAAAGAGATAGGTTCATTTCTTTTGTATGTACTGCTGGAATACTTGTTGAGTTTGTTCAACAAGTTGTTAAATTAATTAGTCCTTCGGAGATTGATTTTGGCTTGTCGGAGATTAAGGGAAAAGTCCACCAGAGATTAAAGTTTTGTTCATCAGAGATTGGACTTTGCCCATCGGAGATTGAAGAATCCTTCATCGGAGATTAAAATGTTTTGTTCATCAGAGATTGAAGGATTGGTCATCGGAGATTAAAGCTTACGTCATCGGGGATTGTAACTAAAGAGTCAGAGATTAATGCTGACGTCATCAGAGATTAAAACAATACCTCGGAGATTAAAAGCTGACATCACCAGAGACTAAAGCCAAAGCATCGGAGATTACACGAAGTAAAGCATCAGAGATTACACGTTGTAAAGCATCGGAGATTACTCGAAGTGATCAGGGACTAATTAAAGAAGCTATCGGAGATTAGTCGAAGACTTAATCACTGATGGAGTTAGAGTTCAAATCAAAGAAGGAAAGTCTTCCATACACACGTAGACTTTATTGAAGACGTAGCTGATAAGGAAACTTGTTAGAAATCTTTCAATTGGAAAGATTGTATTTGATTTGAATTAGGAAGCTAGGTTTTTGATAACTTAGTTTTAGAAGCTGTAATTATAAATTACAGAAAAGGAATACGAAGCTGTGTATGTGTATAGAGAGAGAGAATTGAAAGTGTTGTATTTTAGATATACACAGAATAGAAGCTGACGATCAAAGCTTGTTTTGATTGTTAGAAAACTTGTAATCAATTGTTAAATCAATAAAAGCAATTGTTTATAAAGTTTTGATCTTGTTCTTTATATTCCGCAGAAGAGTTTAATTTCTAAAAGAACAAGAAATCAAAAAAGTTGTGAGAACTTGTATTCAACCCCCCTTCTACAAGTTCTAGGTCATCTCACTGGGAAAACAGAAGATGAAACTTGTGTATATACGAAGATCAGTAGGAGTCATATTGTATTCCTAGTATTATATGTCGATGACATATTACTTATTGGGAATGACATTCTTTCCCTGCAAGACGTGAAGACATGGTTGGAAAAATGTTTCTTTATGAAGGATATGGGCAATGCTACCTATATTTTAGGTATTAAGATCTATAAAGATAGATTAAAGAGATTGCTCGGATTAACTCAAAGTACATATATTGAAAACATGCTGCAACAATTCAGCATGCAAGAGTCTAAAAGAGAATATATACCAATGTCTCATGGTATATCTCTCTCTAAAGCTCAAAGTCCTACATCACAAGATGATAGGAATCGTATGAATAAGATTTCATATGCATCAACAATTGGATCTATTGTGTACGCAATGATATGTACTCATCCTGATGTATCGTATGCCTTGAGCATGACGAGCAAATACTAGTCAGATCTAGGTGAATATCACTAGACAGCTGTCAAGAACATCCTAAAGAACCTGAAAAGGACAAAGGATTCATTCTTGATATATGGAGGTTAAGAGGAATTGGGAATAAAGGGATTACATAGATGCCAGTTTACAGACTAAAAAGGATGATTACGGATAGCAATCGGGATATGTATTTTGCCTAAATGGTGGAGTTGTGAGCTGGAAAAGTTCAAAGCAAGATACAATTGCCAATTATACAACAGAGTCTGAGTATATAGTTGCTTCGGAAGCAGCTAAAGAGGTTGTTTGGATTAAGAAGTTCATCACTGAACTTAATGTTGTTCCAACCATTGTTGACCCAGTTAATCTCTACTATGACAACAATGGAGCCATCGCACTTGTCAAGGAACCAAGATCTCACCAGCGATTCAAGCATATACTTAGACGATATCATCTCATCCGTGAAATTATTGACAGAGGAGATGTATATATATGTAGAATACCGACAGATGAAAATGTTGCAGATCCATTGACTAAGGCTATGCCATAACAGAAGCATGATGGTCACACTAGATCCATTGGTATTAGATACATGAATAATTGGCTCTAGTGAAAGTGAGAGATTGTTGGAGTGTATGCCCTAGGAGCCAATTATTTGATAATTGTCATGGCGCACTTGTACTTATGTTTTGATTTAATAAATAATGTTTAGCTTATTATGTTTCAATTTACCGTGTGATATAATTGTTAAGATAATAAACGTCCCTATAATAAGGAATATAGTCTATATTGGTTCGAGTATGTGACTTGGAACATGAGATCATATAGTTGCAAAATGTATCAATATTCTTAAAGATCCCTAGTTAAGTCTTATTGTTAAGGGAACAACAATGATACATTAACACTAGTATGTAGGTTGACTGATGACCACATCTCACTGGCCATAGATATATGAGGTATCAAGTCAACACATAGGTACATGTTGGAGAACAGTGTACTAGATTGACCTACCATGAGAATTCTACATGTAAGTGAAGTGTCATAAGATATTCTCATAGTGACAATGATGTAATGGTCCTTCGACCTGAAGTCAATACATTTCTACATGAGGATTCATATAGTTTGATATCACCAAAAGTCATCTTTAACTAGATGGAGCATAAAGGTGACTATTGACTATATTATGAGTCATGTGAGGAATGTGAATGATTTATATGAGATTTTCCCCTCCTACGTATATTAGGAGTGATATCCTTGGGCCTCTTGATTGAGTAGAACTATGAAATGCAAGGTTATGTTCAAATAGTGATATATATCTTATATTTTACTCATCGATCAAGAAAACAAAGATTAAATTATAAAGAGGATGACACATTTCATGCCTTGCGTTTAATCTTAGATATCAAGGGCAAAAGGAATTATATTACATTGAAACATTGATCACAAGAAAAGGTTATGTTGAATCACTAACATTATTATTACTTGGGTAACAATGATGTATTAGTAGATGTCTCTCATTGTTTATAATTTTATAATATGATTATAAAATTATTGTCAACGTAATAATAATTTATAGGGTCACACACTAAAACCGTAATTAAAAGGAGAGTTAACTTGGATTTTAGATTTTAAATAAATATGATTTAGCTTATTTAAAATTGTAGTTGAAAATTAATACAAGTAATTGACTTAGTCAATTGTAACAATAGCTACAGAGTATTAAATGTTAATAGCTGTTGCAGATATCAACTTGCAAGAGGCAGTTAGCCACCTTTGTCCAGGTTCATTGTATCTAGCCAACTCTGTCTAGGTTCATTGAATCTAAATATATATATGATATATATGATGATCTCTTGGTTCAAAGGGGTGGTGGAAGAGGAGGTTAGCCACCTCTATCTAGGTTCATTGAATATAAATATATATATATATATATATATATGATATATATGATGATTTATTGATTGAGATTGGGGGTGGAAGAGGAGGTTAGTTGCCTATAAATACTCCTCTTTCTCTTATCTCCTGAGTAGATAGAGATCATACTAGATATACACAACCTTCAGTTCTTTCTTATGCTTTGTATAACATAGAGTAGATAAAAAAGAAATAGTCCAAATAGAGAGAGTGAGATAAAAGTTGTTCTTTGATTTTTTTTTCGGCTAGTACCACATAAGGGAAGTCATTCATCTCCTTGGTTAAGTTATATGCTCGTGTGAATACCTATAGAGGCTTGGTTTGTGGATACCTATTGAGGCTTGGTTCAGTTGGAATGAGCTTGTGGTTCATCACTATCTCCATCAAAGTTCAGAATTTGCAGCTTGAACAAGTACTCTGCTATCAAATCAGTATTTCCTATTTTTCATGGATCCTGGTTGGGGTTTCAATAAATTGTTTTAATTTATTGTTTCGCTGTGTTTATGTGCATGAAATCCCAACAATTTCAACATGTTTTATCAAGAAATTGCAGCAATGGATCAACCTCACAATCATCTTACACGAATGGTCTTGAAACTACTATGAAAGAGAAAGCATGAATAAGTAAGTCAAAATTGATTGAAGAAATGACGCAATTGAAGGTGGGAGTGGATTCAAGGAGGAGAACATGGAAGATGGTGATATTGATGTACAAGATGAGTTGTTTCCACCGCTTCATTTACAAACTAATGGATGTAAGAAGGTCACAAGATTGAAGAGCGGAATTGAACAAAGTCAATCTGCAAAAAGACCGCAAAAATGTGCTATATGTCAAGAATACACTGATCATGCTAAGAGAAATCATGATAAAACAATGGAGATGGGTACACAAATATCTCAACATAGCACATTACATTTAGATGATGATGAAGAAGAATTGTGATTGAGTTTTGACTTTTAAATTATATTAATTGTCATTATATTAATTGTGATTGTATTAATTGTGATTGTATGACTTCTAAATTATATCAATTGTGATTGTTATTACAATGTTGGAAATTTTTAGGGTAGTGTAATGGGAGGAATCAATGTCAAAAACTTCAAAAAAAAAAAGTACATGTGTTTTTATAAACATCAACAGATTAGGTCCAGTCGATATTAATTGTGTTTTATCATCCGATGTTTTATTTGTTCATCAATAGATAATAATTAGGTTCATTCGATATTTATCCTCTGATGATGTAATTTGTTCATCAGATGATAAATATGTTCCTTAGTGGATAATTTGTTCATCAGATGATAATCTGCATTAGAAGATAAATTTATTCCTCGATGGATAATTTGTTCATCGGAGGATAATCTTCATCAGAAGATGAAATTTAGATTGCAGTGTACTGGAATGAGTTATTGAGATTGCAGAGTAATTGGAAGGAAAAAAAAAATCAAATCCACCTTTCTGCTAGTATTAGTGGCAGAAAAGATATCAAGTAATGGATAACTTCATCAATAACTGGATAATATACATCTATGTCCAGTCTATTTGCCTTCTTATTCTGTGATACCAAAAACCCAAGTAAATTATCCTGAAAATCATTCCACAATTTGATATACGGGCCATGAAGAGCTTCATAATCAACAACATCAAATCAGTTGTCCTTCTCAATGGGTATCCTTAATGTAGTGTGGTCAAATGGTGGTTCAGGTAACCTCTAATGATGGCTAAACTGCCTCGGAACTCTATCAGACATTTAAAACTCAACCTCATCGAAATGGATTAGGGGGATTCGACAATTTGCAAATAATCTCGTCATCCATGCATTCTCAACATCCTCGTCTACCTTATAAAGATGTCTATACGGCCTCCAAGTGATCTTGTCCCTTGGTTAATTCTCAAATTATTGTCTATGCAAGGGTAAATTGTGGTGAGGATCAAATCGTCTATCACTGTAACGAGCATGCTTGGCATATGCATATACGGTAACATGCGACCACCAATCATCTAAACCGATACGTGAAAATGGACAACCAATCCAAATCATGTCATATGTCCAAATCTGTAGAACAGTCATGCATCTTGTTATCCTTCCCGGTAGAGAAAATTTTCCATTTTACTCCTTAAAATGGGATGCGTGATAGAGTGCTCGATATATAGATGCTAGCACGGCTGACCCCCAAGCATAGTTGACAATGTCCTCTATATCTTGAACAAAAAGCATATACCTATAAGAAAACTTTCAACATATATTCAATTTTATATAATTAGATATTAATAAAAAAATATAAAATTACTATAACTTTAAATCATACCTTGTCGGGCATATGTCTTTTGTTTTGGTTAGAAACAATATTGCATCACACAACCATAATATGTACGCTCTAGTGTAGACCGTTACATAGTGCTTTGGTGGATCATCTGGTAGTTCACTAAATATTTCAACCAACCACTTTAAACGAATTATACCATCATTTTCCGAAACATTGTTTAAACAATTTCCTTGTTTCTCACTTAAAGTACCGCAAGTGATAGGTTTCTCGTTAAGTGGTAAACCAAGTATATAATATATGTCATCCAACGTGATTGTCGCCTCACCAGGATCCAAGTGAAATGAATTAGTCTCAGATCTCCATCTTTTGGCTAATGCGGTCACGAGGCTTGTATTGTGCCTCAAACATATACAACCAAAAGTAAATGCATGAAATCCAATGGCATTTAAAATTTCTTTTTGTTCATCACTTAGAATCCACGAATCATACTTTTGGTTCATTTGTTGAGCCACATCTAAAGTCCTAAACTCATTCCGATTATAAACATGTGAAGACATATGAGACACTTGATCATTCAATATACTATCATTGTCTGGACCCGAAAAATAATCAAATTAATCCATTGCAAACTACAAAATTTTAACAAAACATTACACGCTACCATATACACATATATACACACTACTTGTGAGAACCCAAAAATAAAATAGGAATAAATTTTAGAATGATTAATTCATGTTATGTATGAATAATTAATTCATATCATGTATGAAAGTTACCATTTCTATGTGATGTTCAAAAAAATTTACTACTCTGAAGACTCCCCTTGATACAACCAAGGTGATCCAATGGCTCTTATGTGATCCACTAAAGTGATATAAATATATTTTAACTCCAATCTTAAATAATTATTTTAACCAAGAACTAATAAGAAATAGTTGTATTTATCACTTGGAGGAAAGCTCATTGCAAAGGAAAGCTACTGTGTAAATTATTAACCAAAGATTGTAGTGTACAAGATATATAAACATAAATATATCAGTGTTTGAGTTGCAAGTGATCTAACGGCTGATAATTCAAACCCATACATATACTCTAACCATGGTTGGCAACCGGGTTGTGCATTTAAATATATTTCTTTAAGGGAAGTTTGTTGCACAAGGGCACCACCAAAAGAAAGATTGTTGTCCAACAGAATGTCGGTTGTTGTACGTCATTGGTTGATATTTTGGCAGCCTCAACACTGGCTAATCTAGCCAATCACTTCACTCTAAGATATATTATTGCCCAATATAGCCAACGGTTGATAACTACTCATCAAAATGATCCAATTACTCTAGTTGATTGACAATTAATATAAATAAACCATCTGAGGTATAACCCTAGCCCCACTCCCATAATTTTTCTTTAGCCGACCACCCACATAAATTACAGACTTCACTCATGTTTTGTTTTGTCTTTTTCATTCATACTATGTTGTAAAATACTTTGTTTACTCACTTCCAAAAGTATGATTTAAAATGTGCACATAACATCAGGAATTATTAGTTATGTATCCTAAAAGTTATCCAAGAAAAGAATAAGAATACTGAAGAATACCTAAAATACTAACTAAAACTATTGTTATATTAGTTGTTAAAACTATATAAAGGCACCATGTTTGTATTCTAAACGAACAGAGTTTTCCTTGAGTTTAGCAGTAGTATGTAAAGATAAGAAATAAGATGGAAGACTCAAGTTTTCCTTGATTTTAGTCACTGATGAACATGTTAGCCATAGATGGACATGTTATTCCCTGATGACCATTTTTATCCCCTGATGATATTATCGTCTAAGGATATCATCCCCTGATGAACAAAAACTATTCCCTAACAAAAAAAATTATCCCCTGATGGACAAAATTTATCCCCTGATGAACAAAAATTTATCCCCTGATGAACAAATATTTATCCCCCTGATGAACAAAAAATTATCACCTAAAGAACAAAAATATTATCCACTAATGAACAAAAATTTTATCCTCCGATGGCTATCCACTGACTTGTTAGTTATTCCCTAAAGTACAGGTTACACCTTCAGAGGGTAATTAACCCATGAACCTAACTGTCACCTATTGATGAACAAGAACTCATCAAATGATAACACTTAGAGAGTTTCAGTGATAAAGGATTATCCACTAATGCATGTGCACTACAATTGCAGTTGATGTACCATACTAGACTTAGTAATTCTAAGTTACACATCATCCTTAAGTATTATAATCATGTTCAGGTATACAAGAATGATAAATGTAACCTTTAGATCTCTTTTGACACAATTAGAAAAATTCTACAGTGGTTATTACTGCGTCAGCCACTGCACAACTGTCATTTAATCTTTGATGGTTCTAAATGAACAACCTGAATTATGATATTCCTTAATATAGAATCTTATAACACCTAAACTAAAACACAACCTAATGAGCTTTTCGTATAGAGTTATATAGCTTCAACAGTAATTGTTGATGCATATATTATCCTCAATGCTCAATATCCATTGATGCACAGTCTATCTTTGATGTGCAGTTGTTATACCCTAACACTAATATCATAAGAAGATAATTATTTTACTATACCTACTCTTGGGTCATCTTCACAGTTTACACCAGATTATATTAATAGGAGCTAACCAGTTGCTAAAACTGAATTTAAAAAATTGAAACAATACTTTCATGGATGTTTAAAGAATCATTTAGGATAATAATAATTAATTGATAATTCCCAATTAATAGTGAATGATTTATAAAATCATCTAAGCTGAGATTTATTTAATGGATAATTAACTTACGGCCTCCAATAACTCAAATGAATTATATGGATTCCTACAAGCTACTAAATATCAATCTGAAAAATCTCTTGGACTTAGTTGGGGTTAAAAATACAATCCCAATATTATAGATGACGAATTGGAACATCAAAGATATAATTACATGACATATGTACATTCTCACATTTGTATTCAAAGCATGACTTCTCATATTATGTCAATATACATGTTTTATAGAGTACTTTCACCATCAAGTGATTTGATTTAAGAATAGTTAAGGACGAAGGCAAATATATACTCACTCAGTCTTTTTCATTTAATATGTACTATCATTCACTCGATAGATGTAAGTATCCAATGTTATGTTATATCCTATTCAAGTTCAATGTCTTCAAAGATAAATAACGTACGATTCATTGATCCGATGTACTTGAAAAATGTTGTACTAGAATCAAGTATTTTTTGAGCGGTTGTTAGCTATTCAAATTTGCTAAAACGTCAAAGTAAATCCTATATGGATGTAGAAAACTTATTTATTACCCCATACTTGTAAAGTATATTTGTGTGGGTAAATAAATACTATTGGGATGTATCTGTCTAGCATCCCAGACCTAGGATTTTATAGGGGATGAAAATCGAAGCATCGGTAATCGAATCCTTACAGATGAAAGATTTCTTCATTGACTACGTATGTCATTATGATAAAATCAGACGGTGGTCAGGCTGACCAACTGGTATACTGTTTGATATGGAGTTCCTAAGGATACGTGCGCCAAACGGACATGGTTACAAGGCGCATGTGAATTATTCTATATTCTTTCAAGTAAAGGGTCAAATCTCTCACTATCACTCGAGGACTTTGGAAGCTATATTTTTCCAATTTATCAAGAGGTGTCGGCATTGTAATCGTCCAACCTCACAAACACTTAATCCCTATAAATTATTTATCTTTCAAGGCTTACCCAATGCATAACTATATACTTGTGAGCGAAAATTGCTCACTTTGCTATTATTAATTATTTTATAGGTTATGACGAGAAGGTCGACCCGTCTGATAAGGGCAAGACAAAAATGACATGATGAACGCTTCTTGATCGCTCTTCTATAGATGACATTTAGAGAAAGAGTGAAGCGCGAGGTTATTATAGAGACGTTTAGATTGTAAAGCCTGTATGGGCCTCTCATAGACTTTCGTTATTAGATAATTATTTTGGATAATGTAATAGAGATTTTGTTTCTCTTATTTAATGTTATGCATGCTTGAATGATATTATTTTTTTGTTGTCAATTATTGATGGTACCCAATGCCCTTGTGGGATTTTTGGGGCCGCCACACTGCCACTAAAATTATTTTGAAAAAAAATAAAATATACACATTGTATACACTGTCATTCATTCATGAGAGAACAATATACATACACATATACATTACTTATATTTAATATTCACAATAAATTTGTCCTTTCAAAAAAAGTTACTTGATTTAGGCCTTTTAACACTTTGTTGTAGGAAATGAAATTGAGCTGAATGAGCATTGGTTCTCATTCAAATTAAATTAATCTCAGCAGAAGTTGTATATGGTAGTGGACAGAAGTTGTATATGATGTTATATGAAAGAAGAATAAGAGAAATACAATAGGACAATGGGGGCAAAAGTTATATATGATGTTAAATGGAAGAAGAAGATAAATAAAATAAGGCAGCGGGTGCGGAGCAAACAAACAAAGAAAGATAGAAAGAAACAATAAAAAAAAGAAAAATTAATATTTCACACTTTTTTTATACAGATTCTGCCAGTATTACTAGCGGAAAGGCTAATGCCGCTAGCGGAAAGGCCATACTTTTTTGTTATTGTTTGATCTTTACCATTATGCATTATCCGATCAACGGTTTGAAATGTATTAGTTACAAAAGTCTCAGTAACTAACGTTAACTATGCATCAACCCCTTATATATGTGTGTGTGTTAATGTATACATTTATCTACTAACTAAAGAAATAACAAATATAAATTATAAAAATTTAAAATATTATTATTTTATTATGGTATACCATATATTAAAAAATCTAAACGAGATGAGATAAATAAAAAATTTGTATTGGTATAAAAGATTGTATTTAATTCTATAAAATAGAAAATTTATGAAAAAAATGGCGCAAATACTCTAAATAATTCAAAGTAGTTTATTTATTTTAACGATGACATGAGTAGTAATAGTTGGTACTCGGTAGAGGCTGAAAGTGGCTCTTGTTACAAGCTTTTATGCAAAGCATTGATGCTCTTGTTGCAAGCAGTGTTTTTTTCTTTTTTTTATTGATGACAAAAAATATCTATGATAGTTCTTTTTTCTAGGGTCAAAGCCTTAATGAATAGAGAGAAATATAATTCCTTTTAATTAAAATTTAAATAAAAAAAACGTTTTGATGTAATAAATATATAGGGATGGGGAAAAGAAAGAAAGGGAGTAAAAACAACAGAACGGAATCCCTTTCCCCAATACTTAAATAATAAAAAGGTGGTCCCTTTTAGTCACGCCTGAGATTTGCACCATTTCAAGGGCCAAGAAGTCGCACACAGCATCCATCACTCTCAATACACAAATGCATGCATGCCTATGTCAAATAAACAATTAAAAGCATCAAGACAACAACATCCCACCAAATAAACTTTTAATAAATTACACCACCCACCCTATATATTATAACATGCATAGTTGCATACATCATAACCAACCACTTATGACTTGTCCACCAGCTACAAAACAACTATTTGTAACAACACGTACAACACCCATAATCATAATAGCTTGTTTCATGCTACACAAATACATACATAGTACATTACAATTGTCCTAGTCAATGTTGCAAAATCAGTCAAAAGTGGAATTATGGGGTTCACGCGCTGAACCAAGATTTTGATCAGATACTGCTGGCTTTCCATCTAAATGAACCAGCAAAAGAGAAACAGAGAATAAATTCAACCCAAATAATGAGAACATTAGACAATTCCATAAAAGCATGAAAATGAGGGAGAGTTGGGTCCCAAGCCACCCACCAGGCGTGCACTTCTTTTCTTTTCTGGAGTTCCTTTCAACGAACAACAAATCTTTCATCCACAACGCCTAATTCTCCATTGCCAGGGAGTGGCTGTTGCTCTCTCTTTAATAATATACTGCTCTTTCTTTATATATATATATATATATATATATATATATATATATATGACAGTGGGAAATTACTTCACAAACCAAATCTTTACAAGCTCTAACTCCATCATCCAAGAGATATAACAGGAGGGGCCCAACAAACCAGCTGGTTAACCAACCCTATTCACTCACAAAACCAGATTTTTCCTTATACAAACTTGAAGCCAGGGCCAATAGTATAACTACCACTGTTACAGCTGTTGAGAATTTACTATGTTTTTTTACTGGTCATCAAGGCCAAAAGCTTTAGCCTTGTCCTTCAAGGATCTCAAGTAATGGATAGCTTCATCAATAACCAGAATTGCATCTTTACCTTTTCCATCAGGAATTATGCTTTCCAGAATGCTTATGGTCTTGCGTATTTTCTCTTTTCGAGAACTTCCATTACAAGATGAGAAACCCGATTCTCCCACAATATTCTTGCTGTTGCCAAAACTAGATTCTGCAACATCCTCGTGTGCAGAGCAGCTATTGATTTTCACGGAGCTTTCAGTGTCCATGAGTGATGGACCAATGTAAACTTCAGAAATTTTCTGCCTCTTTGGCTGCTTGACCGAACTATCAACTTCTTCTCCACTTTCTTCTAACCATTTTCTCTTATCATAAGCAGTAGGAATAGGTGAATGTCCGGTGCTTGCTTCTTCGTCCTCAGAATAATCATTTTCATCATCAGAGTAAAGTAAGGCATCTAATTCTTCTGTGTCTTCATGCATTTCACCTTGTACATCATCTTTGTAAGCTTGCTCGCTGAACACGTCATGTGAAATTGACTCGAATGGATTACTTGCAATTTGCTCAGATGGATTACTTGCATCTCTTTTTGTTCCTGGCTCTTCCTTGTCCAAAGTAAATGCATGAGACCGTTTGGGAAGCCAAGAAGGCATGCAATTTATGCAAGCATCAACCCCAGAACTGAAAATCAAAGTGGTTTCATTTCCTGACTGATCAAAAACAAGGAATCTTTTCTGAGGGTTTCCAAAACCAATATCAGAAGCCACAACGCCCCCGCAGGTTTCATTCTGAGAAGCAGAAAATTTCTCATTTCGCACAGAATTCAGAACAGGGGCAAAGGCCTGATGGAAACGAGGCAAGCAGTATGACCATCCACGAGGTTCAAACAGCTGGCTTGCCTTGGCATGAGGCACTCCGGAAGACCTATGCATAGGCAGAATCCCGTTTGCAGAAATGAAGTTACTGCAGTGTTTCATGTACATGGGGTTTGCTTTCTCTTGCCCCATGTGAGCATTCAAGATTCCCAAATTGGGCAACTGACAATTAAAATGCTGGTGCCCAAACCAGGACCCGGTGTCCTCTTCCATCAACCCAAACAATAAGCTGACTGTGAAAGCAGAACGAATTGATTGAATCATATAAATTGAAATTAACTTTAACAGATGCAGCCTTTAAATAAAACACAGATGCTGGATCATGATATTTACCAGATTATCAAAGTCTGTAATGTAAAAGATTGCTGATTACTAGCTGTTCTTTTGAAGAAAATGACAAATACTAAAAATTGCAGCTTGAAAATTGTTGAACGTGATCACAAGAAACTGGTACTACGTTACAGGTTTAAGCAATTGACGGAAGTATTCAGCCTGCAAAATTCAAGAAAAGAAATTAGCTTTTCTAACCAATCACCCGGGAAATAACTAGGTTCATAGGACATACATAAATAAATTAAAGACACAAATAAACATCACGAATCCAATTATCCGACTAATATGATTGCAGAAAACATTCAGATGGAACAAATTACTGACCTGGCAATCTTGAAGAGGTTGAAAGCAAGCTATAATTCTAACAATTATAGTGGCACTCCCAGCGATTCCATTTTCATGTTTCAAAGCCCGAAATCTTGTTTGTCCTGCTGCTTGGCACACCATAACTACTTTTCCCCAACCCTCTATATAACTTTAGTTTTACAAAGTTCCAGTATTCCAGCTAGTATAAAGATCCCTCAACACAAAATGAATCCAAAGGGCGAGAAATACTATGTAATCAGGAAAGTACAAGAGATTGAAAAGAAAAAAAAAACAATTACTACTTCAAGAAGCTAAAAGGGCTTTCGCTAAACCTTCTAATTAAGAACACCAGAAGAAGGATCGATTTCGACTAAAACGAACAAGGTTTTCAGCTGATCCAGCGGACATAACAAGGAATGACTACAAATAGATTAGATCCCATGGGGAATTGTGTAAATATATGACGAGGGATGAAAACTGGAAGGAAATATATAGCTTTAAAGCTGAAAGGAAACCAATTTACAGAATAAAACGACAGAAAAAGATGACTCTACGGACCACATAAACAGAAAGGCCAAACCACGACATAGCGTTCTCAATTTCTCTGTTCTCAAAGCTTTTCTTATTTTTTGTACAAATTCAAAGTACCTGCAACATATTCAATAAATCAAATATTTAGAACAGACCCATAAAGAGAAAATGAAAGATTATCAAGTGCAGATGAAGATTATCATTCTTCTCATGTGATAATCCAAATCCAAATGCTTATTTGCAGAATATTTAGAAGCTTAGTTCAGCCAACATTTAGAGTATATCCTGTAACATACATACCGGGGTTACAAATTTTCCAATAACAATTCAAAAATATGATCCCTTTAAGTTTATATTTCTAAATCTAATCATATCTAAGCAGCAAAAGAAAAGAAAAACAGAACAAGAACAAACCAAAGAATATCTATACATATATATCCAAAAAAACAAGTGAGAAATGAAGAACCTACAGTGAAAATGAAGACCCAAAATAGCTAGTTTTGCTGAGAAAGTTGACCCGAGATTCAGATCGAGAAACACGAAAAACGGAAACAGTAGAGCTAGGAAAAAGGAGGAGAAATGGATTGCACAGAGAGAGTGTGTGTGGGAAGGAGAGTATTATTATAGTAGAGGAGAAAGTGAAACGACAGTATGACGTTGGCTTTGGAATCACGCGTGTGTATGTAGATGACTTATTCGTGCGTGCTGCACGCTTGGGTTGAGGGCCTGGGGGTTGTATAATTATGATGAGACTATATATAATTATATATTAGGGAGGAAGGGAATTTGTATAGTTTATTTTTATAATCTTATATATTTTAATATTTTTATTTTTATTTTAGAAAAATATAATTGTTTAGATCAAAAAAACATATCAAGCAATAAAATATATGAATTTTTTGAATTTTATCTAATTTATTTATATAATTTTTATAATTATTTTAGAATTAATAGTTTTCTTAATTGTTAAAAATATATTAATTTTATATGGTTATAAAATTATGTTACGAATCACAAAGACAGAAAATTTATATATATCTTTATTTTTTATATATTTCTTTAGTCGATACAACTAAAATTTTTAAATAAATATAAAGTTAGTGACAATAATATAAAAATATCACTAACGCAAAACACATTAATCATTAATCATGTATATACTACGAATTTGAATTACGAATGAAAATGGTCTGTGGGGGCGTTGGTGGACCCCACTTGGGTCCTCAATCATCAATGTTCCTCCTCTAAGTCCATTTATATCGGTGTGTAATACATTCTTTATTTTATAAATTAAATTACAAAATTTTATATATTTTTTAAAATTACATCAATATTTTTACTATACAAATTTAAATAGTAAATTTTTTAATGTAAAAATTTATTATTTAAATATCTTAACAGATTATCTATTTTAAAAAAAATTAGTGTAAAATAATTTTTAAAATTTTAACATTTTACTTGAGAATTTATAAACAATATAAGGAACGGTAAGAGTGCTCTTACTCCTCTCGTTTTGTTGGCCTGTTCTCTATCTTCCAAATATTCTAGTTACAATCCTTTTTTTTTTCCACTCTTCCTTCTCGGCCAAACTAGCTTGCAACGCTTTTTTATTTTATTGTTTATTTTAAATATTTTATTAATAGTTATAATTTAATATTTTATTTATATTAAAATATAATCTCAATTTAATTATTTTTTAATATTTTAAAAAAATATTTGAAATAATTACCATCATCAGAAAAACATTTTTAAAACATATTAATAGTCATAATACTTAGAAATAATCTTAACATTTATTAATTAAATGAAAATATAATAAATACATATATCATCCCATCACGCAATTATTAAACTAATCAGACTTAATCACACAAAACATAATTTAGTCAATTATAATTGAAAATGTTAATTTAAAAATTGTAACAAAATAATGATGATAGATACTAATAATCCCAAAAAATAATAAATGCACAAAAATAACTCAAATAATAATAAAAAAATAATACTTTGAGTCAAACACATAATTTAGTTAATTATTCGCACAATAATTATTTATATAAATACATTACAATAAACAAAAAATTTACTCATAATATAATTTTAGTTGAAATATTGATTTTATTTGTATAATTTATAATGTGTGTGTGTATATATATTTCAAAAATAATTATGATAGTATATGTTAGAACTGAAACAAGTACAATATTTTGTAGAATGGGATGAATACAAACTATCACACTTTTTCGCTCTATTTAAAACTATGACAAAATATATACAACTGAAAAATAGTTTTGACAATATTCCTTGATGGACGTAAGTAAATAAGAACAAGAGAAGAAGTTGTCCCGGTGAGATAGCCTAGAACTTATAGAAGGGAGGTTGAATATAAATTTTAGAATTTTTTTTCAAATTTATGTTCTTTAAAGTAATATAACTTACGAAAAATAAAGAAAAAGAACAATATAAATTTATAAACAATTGTTTTTATTGATTAACAATTGATTACAAATTCTAACAATCACAAATCGATTGTCAGCTTCAATTTTTGTACTGTATATATACAAATTTATGAAAATATACAATTTCTAATATAACTCTATAAACTTAATTACAACTTCCAAATCTAAATCGTAATTCAGCTTTCAAATCTATTTTACTACGATTTTCTATATGTAATCTCAATAGGTATATTCATCCAATTACATGATGAATTACAACTCTAATTAGTTTCCTAACCAGATTCGTCTTCAACATTTCTTTAATATTCATGTCGAAGTCAACTTCTAATTCAAATAGAACTCTATACTGCATCAGAGAGTAATCTTCACTTTAGTCTCTAACTACTTCAACTTTTAGTCTCTGATCAAGTATGTTTAGTCTCTAATAGCTTAAGCTTAGTCTCCGATAACTTAAGATTAGTCTCTGATGGCTTAAACTTAGTCTCCGATGGCTTAAACTTAGTCTCCGATGACTTAAGTTTAGTTTCTGATGACTTATTCTATAGTCTTCGATGAGCTTTTACCTTAGTCTCTGATGAACTTTCCTTAGTCTCCGATAATACAAGTAAACTTATTCTCATATAAAAATGAATTACATAAATCAGAGGGTAAACTACCAGCTACAAAAACTCAAATGCTATAAACTAGCACTAACTATACATTATTTCTAAGTATTCTAAGTACAATCATCATTAAATGTTATAAAACCTGACAATCTCCCCCTATTTATGATTATCAAAGTGATAAACATAAATCAAGGTTGATGATGATGTCAAAACTCAAAATTACAAGAATAACTTAGAAAAAAAATATTTAAAGAATGTGTTAACTACAAATGTACTTGAACTAAGATCTTTGATCCTAGATTCAGTTTCACCAAGACTCAGGTTTAAATCCTATAAGTCTGGCTTCAAAAATAAACATCACAACTACAACTTCAACTTTTCTTTTTGTTGATTTCTTTGACCTTATCTTCCAGCAGCTTTCTAAACTTGATCTTATTTTCATCAATTGAATCCTTGAGTAAAGCAATGAATCCTTCAAGTTCACCTTTGTTTGCTTTGTCGATTTGTTTGTCATAGTTAAAGAAAACAACATCTCCACGAAAATTCTCATACAGCAATCCAAAAGCAAGTGGTGGAGTTTGAACTTATGGCAACTTGACTAACTTTTCCAACTCCTCAATCTCCTTTTGAAATTGCCTCCTGAATTCCAGATTAAGTACAGAAGCTTCAAGCACAACAGTTAACAATCACTCCAAATCTTTGAACGACCTCATCTCCAGACTTGGTTTATTCAGATGCAGAGTCTTTCCATCTTTCTGAATGACTTTGAGATATTCCTTGTCATTTCCATCCTTTTCAAGATTAATGACTCTAACACTCTTCTTGAATGCTTCCTTTATTTTAGATGTGTTAGCCATTCCAATCCTGAAAATTTTACTACCTGGGACTAGTTTAGAAGTTTGAGTATTAAACATAGTCACCAATGCAGTTTCAGGTTTCTTTTGAGGCTCATTCATCAATGGCTTCCTCCTGGCACTTCTCTCAGCCTGCTCAATCTCCTTATTTCTCTTTCTAGTCTCTATAAACTTTTGAGCTCTAGACTTACAAGTTGTCAATGCCTTTTTCTTTGATTCTTCCTCTTCCCTAGCTATTGTCATCTCCTCTTCTTTTTGTAATCGCTGAGCATATAATGCATCAGCTTCCACTAACTTTTGTTCTTGAGGATAAACTAACTCTACTTTCCCATCCACTATCAACTCCACTAGAGTGGGAAAGTGAGCAGTCTTCATGGCATCACCCAGTAATTTAGGTTGTCCTGGTTGAGGTTGGATTGATTGTTTCTTCTTTGATTCCTCAACCATGATGCCCTTGCCTTTATCTTTTCTGATATGTGGGACTAGTGCAGTAGAAGGATGAATTTTTGTTGATGTTGATGTTGTTGTTGTTGTTGTTGTTGTTGTTGTTGTTGTTGTTGTTGTTGCAGTTGTTGTTGTTGTTGTTGCAGTTGTTGTTGTTGTTGTTGCAGTTGTTGTTGTTGTTGTTGTTGTTGTTGTTGTTGTTGTTGTTGTTGTTGTTGTTGCAGTTGTTATAGTTGGAATACTAAACTTGATGACTGCATCAAGTTCTTTGTTTGCATCTTGAAGTCTTGTGAGTTTAGCCATCAACCTATCCAATTCTGAGTCCTTAGGGACAACTTCTTATTGGTTTTGGAAATTGGACTGCAAGCGTAGGCCTTGTCTGACTACTCTCCCCCCTTTTTGACATCAACATCTAAAGGTGAAGGAGAAGAAGTAGCTAGTGTAGGATTTGTCTAGTGAAGAAGTTGTGTGAGGTTTTGGAGATTGAGAGAAAATTTGTCTTGTTTTTGCAGAATGGACTGGATATTTGATTCCAGTGCTTGAAGCCTCCTCTCAGTTATGGATTGCTCTCTTAGATGCATATCAATTGAATTAAGCATCCTCTTTAGAAATTTTCTTTATAGCAATGTCTTAGTTTGTCTGTCTCCAGCTCCAATCTGGTCTCGACATTCTGGAGTGCAGCCTTGAGACCATTGATCAAGAAGTGTTGAAACTTCATGTGTTTCTTGTCGGTTTTGATCAACTCCTCATAGACTGAACTTAGTGTAAGTTTAGTTCCACCAGACCCTAGTGTGATCAAATAATCTTAGCGAAGTTGGGCAGCTGCTTCATCTAAAGTGTTTGTGTATCTTACATCCAGCCAAATGTCCAGATTCTCTTCTTCAATCTCAACAGACACAAGTTCACTTGCAACTCTTGTCTTCATAACCGATATTTGATCTTGTTGTTGTTGAAGTTCATACAAAATTTCAAAATTAGCATTGGACATATCAACAAGTAGTTGTAGAGCTGCATCCCCTAGTTGTGAGCTTCCCCCAGTTTCCTCTATTTGATGATGAGTTGGTTATGCAGAGGAAACTTGAGCTACTGTAGAGATAGAGGGCTCAACAGGTTTGAGAAAATCACATGCTGAGAAAGTATTTTTCTCTCTTTTATTTTGTTCAAAGATCTCATCCTTACTCACTCCCTTTCCTTTTGCCTGGAATTGGACATCCAACTACTCTTCCTCTACTTTTTCCAAACTTTCTAAAACTTGACTCTCAAGTGTTTATGTTATCTCTTATTTTTCTAGGTTAGGAGCCTGACTTTCACTAATTATTCTCTCCACCTCACTCATTTGGATAATGGCACTCTGTCTTGCAGAATGAGGAGGTAAAGAAGAAATATTTGTGACACTAAGAAGAGAGGGTTCCCTTAATATAACAGTGGTTAGGGATCTCTTCAAGGAAAGTGTTTGAGAACTGACTGCACTTGTACTTTGAACAAGTGGTGCTTGTGTGCCAGTTTTTGGTTGGATACAAACAGTAGTCTCTTGTGCAGAGCTAGTCTCTAGTGGATGATTAGTCTACGACCAGTTCATTTGAGAATTAGTCTCTGATGGTTTAGCTTGATCCACCTGGAGTGTTGGCTCTTATTGGAAAAAATCAAGAAGATTTGAATTGTCATGTTCTAAAGAATCAAGAATAGATGAAAAAATAGGAACAAGGATAGAGTGGAGTGTTGGTTGCTCCTCAAGAACAAAATTTTGAGGAGCATCAATTTGAATAGACTCTTTGTGTGCATTCCTTGTGTCACTCTTTCTTTTTGATCTTTTCTCTCTTTAGGCTTGCCCCTGTTTATGTACAAGGGTTTGTGCAGTATTTGTACATGTTGTTCCTGGTTGAGAACTTTCTTCAATGTTAGCATCCTTTTAGGAGGATGTTAATAGAGTACTGCTTTTCCTTTTAACCTCCATTGCCTTTTGAGAGAAGCAATGGATTGTCTTTGGCTTATGGATATTAATCTCTTCTTTCTTTGAGGAGCCACCTCGGCTTCTTTTACTCCCTCAACCTCACTATCACCCTCTTTGTTTTTTCTTTTTATGGGCAACTTTGTGGCTTTCTTGGTTTTTACAATCACAGTTTTTTGGGAAATTGTAGAGGGGGTTGTAGATGGTTGTTATGAAGTGTTTATTGGAGGATCAATTGGGTTTCGTGTTTGTTACTCAAGTTCCTCAAAATAAGACAAAGAATAAAAGTTTGGAAACCTATCTATGAGAGTTGATCTCATGATAGGAGGGAAGGAAAGAGGAACCTTTACCTTTGTTGTTTTTTTTTTCACATTAGTGAAGATGCGCTTACTCTACAAAATAATTGGCACAACTTGCAATCAAGTGATATTAAGGTTAAGAATTAGATAATTTGCAATCATCATCAAAAACCTAGCATAGTAAATTTTATTTTTATCACCAGTTTTCAGTTTAGCCATTAAGTTATGTAGAATTAACAACGCTAAATTTATATGCCTATCATACAACACACTGTATGCAATATGTTGTGTGAGTGTAGTGATGACATCATAACCACTACATTTTGAAGTAAATGTTTTAGTGATAATATCAAAGAATAAACATCATTCATGTCTAAGATGAGGTCTTGTTATGGAACCTACTGATGTAATTTCTTCATCATAGTGTAAGTTTTTAAACATGTCTACTAATTCCTCATCAGAAGCAGTTAGGTTATATGCATCATGTGTAGGTAAGTGCAATGCATTATTTACTACCGCATGATCAATAGTATAAACAATATTATCAAATTTAAATTTTACCACAGTAGAATCATCACTCTCATCCTAGATTTTAGCAGTGCCACATTGCAGTGATGATTTCAGCGGCCTGTGTGGGAGCTTTGTATATGGCATATGAGAGTGTTGATGTTTGTAGAAAATCTACAACAAGATGGTACTACGCTTCAAATTCGTTCTTGTCAGCGACTCCAGCTTGGTTGGTTTTGATGAAATCGAAGTCACTGAATTTGAAAAAAAAAATTCTTTGACACCATTGATGATATCTGTAAAGGCTTGAAGAATTTCTTAGCAAGAGGTTAAATCGCATATATCAGAGAGAAAGACAGAGTTCTTTGAGTGTTTGTAATTGTAGTTGTGTTTGATTTTTCTCTTAATAGAGTATAAAAACGTTTGTAATTCAAAAGATAGTGAACAGTTTTCGATCATAGGTATGTGTGTAACTACTGTTTTACTCTTTTTAAAAATGAGTCATCAGAGATTATCTTAGTCTCTATCACGTTCACTTACCAGAGACTAATTTTAACTAGTCTTCGATATTTTATTTTTGACTAGTCAGAGACTAATTAAAAACAACGATTAGAGACTAATTTTGACTAGTCTCCAATAGTTTATTTTTAACTAGTCAGATACTAATTAAAAACAACAATCAACGACTAATTTTGACTAGTCTCTGATAGTTTATTTTTAACTAGCCAGAGACTAATTAAAACCAACGATCAGAGACTAATTTTGATTAGTCTCCGATAGTTTATTTTTAACTAGCCAGAGACTAATTAAAAACAACGATCAGAGACTAATTTTGATTAGTCTCCGATAGTTTATTTTTAACTAGTTAGAGACTAATTAAAAATGACTTTTAGAGACTAATTTTAGTCTCACTCAAATACTCTCAGAGACTAAATTAAAATAGTCTCTACTGCAACATTGTTTTCAAAGTTATGCAACAATCACTTCAATGATTATTAGCTCCTTTAATTAAAATTTGCAATCTAGAAATTAAATTCTAGCTTCTGAAATTCTGTCCATTAAGAACAACTGCAATCTAAAAATTAAATTCTAGCTTCTGAAATTTTGTTCATTAAGAACTACTGCAATCTAGAAATTAAATTCTAGTTTCTCACAACCTAAAAGCTTGCTTTTTAAGATTTTACTCAATTTTTAGAAGCATAATTCAACATACCTAATTCATAGACTAACCTAGTGAATGTAGGTTCATCTAAAGGCTTTGTGAATAAGTCAGCAAGTTGTTTATCAGTTGTAACCTAGTGCAATTCAATGGTTCCTTAACTTACATGTTCTCTAATAAAGTGATATCTAATATCTATATGTTTTGTTCTTGAATGTTGTACTGAATTTTTAGTTTTTGCTATGACACTTGTATTGTCACAATAAATGAGAATTTTGGATAAAGATGTACCATAGTCTATGAGTTAATTTTTGATCCACAGGATCTGAGCATAACAACTCCCAGCTGCAATGTATTCAGCTTCAGCCATTGAGGTTGACAATAAATTTTGTTTCTTGCTAAACCAAGAAACAAGTCTGCCTCCAAAAAATTGGCAGCTTCCACTTGTGCTTTTTCTGTCAAGCTTACATCCTGCATAGTCAGCATCTGAATAGCCCATTAGTTTAAAATTAGATTCTTTAGGATACCATAACCCAAGGTTTGGGGTACCCTTTAGATATCTAAGTATTCTTTTAACAACAATTAAATGTGACTCTTTAGGGTCAGCTTGAAATCTTACACATAAGCATGTAGCAAACATTATATTAGGTCTATTTGCAGTTAGATATAAAAGTAAGCCTATCATGCCCTTATAGCTAGTTATATCAACTTTCTTTCCTTTAGTATCCTTATCTAGCTTAGTGGTTGTATTCATAAGTGTTTTTGTAGATGCACAATCAACCAGATCATATTTTCTTAGTAAGTCCTTGATGTACTTAAACTGACTAATGAAGATTCCATCAGTTGTTTGTTTTATCTGTAATCCTAAGAAAAATGTTAACTCACTCATCATACTCATTTCATATCTAAACTGCATTAACTTTGAAACTTTTTTACATAGGTTTTCATTTGTAGACCTAAATATAATGTCATCCACATATATTTGCAAGAGCATTAAATCAAAACCTAGTTTTCTATAAAAAAGTATTTTATCTATGATACCTTTAACGAATTTATTTTCAATTAAAAACTGAGAGAGAGTATCATACCAAGCCATGGGTGCTTGTTTCAAGCCATAAAGACATTTATCTAACTAGTAGACATAATTTGGAAACTCGAGATCTACAAAACCTTGTGGTTGTTCAACATAGACCTCTTCTTCTAACCTTCCATTCAAGAAAACACTCTTGACATCCATCTGGTACACCTTGAAGTTCTTATAGGCTGCATATGCCAAGAAAATCCTTATTGCTTCAAGTCTTGCAATCGGTGCAAAGGTCTCATCATAATCAATTTCTTCTTCTTGAGAATAGCCCTTTGCTACCAGTCTTGCTTTGTTCCTTGTTATTGTACAAACTTCATCTAACTTGTTTTTGAAGACCCACTTGGCACCAACTATTGATCTATTCCTTGGTTTGGGCACCAATCTCCAGATTTTATTCCTTTTGAACTGGTTTAATTCTTCTTGCATGATTATTATCAAGTTAGGATTTTGAAGTGCTTCTTCAATTTTCTTTGGCTCAATTTTTGAAAGAAAACTGAGATAAAGACACTCATTTTGTGTTGCACTTCTTGTCTTGACTCATTCCTCTAAATCTCCAATAATTAAATCTGGTGTGTGATCTCTCAACCATGGTCTTGCAGATGGCATATTTAATCTTGAAGATGAGGCTTCATTTTCTAGATTAACATTGTCCAATCTAGTTGTTGGATCAGAGACTGTTCCCCCTAAACTAGTGACTTCTTCATTGTTAGCTCCCCCTAAGCTATTAGTCTCATCTTGACCGTTGACTTTAGTAGTCTCTAGTGTTTTCATTAGTCTCTGATTGTGCACTTGTATTACCAGTCTCTTATGTTTCATTAGATGCTGATACTGTAGTCTCTGATGGAGTATTAGTCCTTGGTACTTCATGCACAACCATTAACTCCCCCTCACTTATTGAGGGAACATAGTCATATAAGGGTGTTTCTTCAGTCTCTGATGGATCTTTCCATGCATCTAATTCATTCTCAAATCTGAGAGTTTCATGTAGTCCTTGATCAATCATTCCTGGAATCTTGTTGTCATCAAATACCACTTGCATGGATTCCACAATGACCTTTGTTCTCAGGTTATACACTCTATATGCTTTACTTGATAGAGAGTAACCTAAGAAAATTGCCTCGTCAGACTTATTATCAAATTTCTCTCCCGTCTTTGATGAGTCTCTTGCAAGGTAAGATTGACTCCTAAGAAGAAATAAGCACTCTTTTAGTATTTATGGTAAGCCAATAGAGCAAGGAGATGCTATCCAAATAATTTTTAAGGATCTTAACAGAGTCTATATTTCTATGGGAAAAAAAAGAATAATAACATTGGCGAAACAAATGTGGGATATCCCAAAGTCTTTAGTTTTCCAGTGGAATCGGAAAGGAAGATTAACAGTGGCCTTTGTAAGCATAAGGGATAGGACTTCCAATGAAAGGACAAAGAGGAAAGGGGAGAGGGGATCTCCCTGGCTTAAGCCTTGAGTTCCCTTAAAATAACCATAGAGCTCACCATTTACTTTTATTGAGAATTTGGGAGTGGTGATACAAGCTCTTACCTAGTAATAGAACTTGGGAGGAAAACCAAATAGTCTTAAGGCTATTTGACAAAAAAAGGTCCAATCAACTAAATCAAAGGCTTTCTTAAGGTCAACTTTGAGAGCACACCTACAAGGAACAGAAGTTCTGTGATAGTTCTTGAACAATTCTTGAGCCATAAGGATACCATCCTCAATAGATCTGCCTGAGACAAAAGCTGCTTGAGAAGAAATAAGCTTGGGAAGGGTAGTCTTAAGTTTGGTGGCAAAAATTTTGGAAATACACTTATAGAAAGTGTTATAACAGGCTATATGTCTAAAATCACTAATAGAGGTAGGGTTGGGGACTTTAGGGATAAGAGTTAAAGCAATAGAATTAGAGGAGCCTAACCTGCAACCATAAACAAAGAAAGCTTTGACAGCTCTAGAAAAATTAGAGCCCACAATATCCCAAGCATGAGTGAAAAAGGAAACATGGAAGCAGTTTGGCCCAGGACTTTTATTTTTCTTCATTGATTTCAAAGTATTCAAGATTTCCTGGTCAGAAACAGGTCTGTTCAACCAAGAGTAATCATCATGGTTCAATCTGGTATGGGCAAGATTAGGGTTAAGAGGAGAGAAAAGTCTCTGAGATTTAGAACCAAGCAAGCTCTTGTAAAAATCCATTTGCAATATCTTTGATTTCCTCTTTATCATTGACAAGGGCCCTTTGATTGTTCATTAGAAAAATGACCTTGTTCCCATTCCATCTGGATTTGGCTTTGTTAAAGAAGTACTTCGTATTTCGATCACCTTTAACAAGCCACTGGATTTTAGATTTCTGCATGAACAACTTTTCCTCAGCTCTAGGGGCCTTCCAAAGCTCCTCCTAATGCATCCTCTAGAAGGGATAGGGTTTAAATCTTCTCAATTTATTCATTGTTCTTATAATGAACATTTAAATGTATACATTGGGTGGATTTAGATAAGACATTAACATTCCAGATAGTGGGGTCCCAATACTTTGCAATTAGGGCAGTGTTATGGCTTGTTTTGGTATTCCACCTGAAATGAATCAGGTAATTCCACCATTTCACTATCTCCAAGTATGGAAACTGGGAGGGATTTTGGGAAGGCAGAGTCAACCTCAACTGGGAGGGATTTCGGGAAGGTAGAGTCAACCTTAACTTGGATGTAAATCTGAATAAAAACCATCGATTCAAGCTTAGATGTAGTGTTATCAAGGGATAATGGCTTTCCCACTCCTGAAGCTATATAACTTAAGCCTTCACGAGTCCAATAGGAACATCGTGGAATTTATCCTATATAGGTTTTGTAGTACATTTTCATCCCTTGTGCTCAAGCCTTCTTTCCAAGGTCTGAGACTGATACGTCAAATTTACGTACCTAGGGTTAGGGTTGCAAGCACCCTAGATGTTGACGAACTTTGATCGTAGATATTAACGCTCTTGTCAACCTACAAAAGAAAATCTTCCAAGAACTGTTGGGTTAAGCCTTTTGGAAGACCCTCAGATGTGTTTGTTAGCAAGAGCTTGAGCTGCGATAAACAAATATTGTATTGTAAAATTTTGTACCTGGTAAAGTGTTATCTACCATGTATTTATACATACTTAGGACACGAGAATTCTTCTCGGATTATAATGTGGAGTCCTTCTAGGATTATAACGTGGAGTCCTTCTCGGATTATGATGTCCTATTCTCTTGACCTCTATCTACTTATTATTTCAACCCTATCTTAGGTTCATTGAATGTAGACCATACATAATTACAGACCTCTTTCATGCCATTACAATGGTCCATTAATGCTCTACAAGCATTTATTAGATTCAGGGCTATTTCCTTGACCCATATCACTTGCCCCCTAATTTTTTGCTTTCAATACTTGAAGCCAAAAATTACTAACATCTCATTCAAAAGTAATAACTAATTTAATTTTCATTCATTTTTTTTAAATAGGCAGGGACTTACCTTTCCCATTAACTTTGGGGTACCTCCAAAGTTAATGGGGAAAAATGTCCCTACCCCGGCAAATTTTACCCCGTTAACTTATAGTTAACGGGTCAAACTTGTAGTTACACCGGTAAACTTTACCCCGTTAACTTCATAGGTTACCTGGGAAAAGTTAAGCTTGCTTCGTTATTTTCTACCCAGTAATTATGTTAAATTAGCGGGTCAAACATTTGATTGCTTAGTTAGTTTTCACCTCGTTAACTTTTTCAAGTTATCGGGGCAAATAGGCGATTACTTCGCTAGTTTTTACCCCATTAACTTTATTGAGTAACCGGAGCAAGTAGGCGATTACTTTCCTAGTTTTTATCGGGGCAAATGGGCGATTGCCTCGCTAATTTATTCATCGTCAACTTGTTAAGTTACTGAGGCCAATGGGTGACTACCTCGCTAATTTTTACCTCGGTAACTGGTTTTTGGGTAATGACGAATCTTTTCATGGGCTTCTTATCTTCATGGCCCATTCATGGGCTTATCTCCTTGGCCCATTCTCGAGCTTTTGAATACCAACAATCAACTAATTTCCACTGCTGGATGAAATGGATCTTGACAATTGGATTTCTTTAGTTTTTGGTTATATATTTCTCCCGAGAGGTAAGTAATTTTTTACTTTTACTCCGAGAATTTCTCTTGCATATTTTACTATACACTTTCCTTCTCTTTGGCAATTTTCAATAAGCGTTTGCCACCATAAGGCAATTTCTGGTGAGGGATTTCCACCACAAGGCGATTTTCGTCAAGCTTTTGTTACCATCATTCAAGCGGTGTTCTTCGTGTTCTTCACTTCGTTCATCAAGTTCATCATAACCTAACTTTTATAATCAATATGGATTCAAGTAATTCTACTGAATCTATTTATTCCCCAATTTCTGCTTTTGATATTCCATTTGTCCACCCTTTAGACATGATTCCTCCTACTGGGTCTTAGAAGGCCCATCTTCAACCAGAGAGGAGGACGAAACACCTGTAACCCAATCTACCTTTTCTAGGCCTAGTGTGCCTAGCATCGATCATGTTATCAATGCCCAACGTCATGGGTCCACCCATGATGTTGTGGATAATGCTAGGGATGAAATTCCTAGCAACCATAATTTTGATGCCTATAAGAATATCTCTTCAATTACTTCAGAATCAAAACTCCATAAATATGCCCTCCGTCATTATATATATGCCCCATATTCTCTTAGATTAGCAATCAAGGCTGACAGGGCCTACAATGTTAGCAAAGACTTGTGCATTTTTTATGATTGCATGGAAGTGAAGCTTAGATTCCTCCTTTATGAGTTTATTCCCCACCTACTTAGGAGTTACCCTATCCACCTAAGCCAAGTTACCCCTAACAGATGGCAGATGATCGATGCCTTCTTGCTTAGGTGTGTACAAAAGAATAAGCCTCCATCAGTCTGTGTGTTCTGATATATGTTCCAAATGAGGCACACCGAATGTAATAATGTTGGTTGGATGTATTTTCAACACCACAACTTAGTTTATAAACTGTATGATACTTCTACCTTAACAGACTTTGTCCCTAGTTGGAAAATCAAATTTTACTATCTCCATTGGGACGGGGCAAATTGGGGTGACATTCTTCCTCCAAAGTGGAACTTTTTATATAGTGATAAAGTGAATTGGGTCATGTCAAAGGCATAGAAAGAAATGGCCAAAGAGTTGGCGGTGAACAGGGCCGATGAAGATAACGTGCAGGATATCCTCTTGGAGAAGAACCTCATTAGATGGGGTCTCAACCCTACAAAAGCAACTGTTACTTAACTTATATTTTTATTTTTTCTATCAAACTTATCCAACTCTTCTGTTTTTTTTAGGCTTGGAGCAGGCTAAAGCTATATCTTCAAGGAAGACGAAAAGCAGAAAATCTGCTCACAAGAGGCACAGGGGTGAGGAATGTCCCTCTTCTGATCAACAGGGGGATACAATTCCTTCCTTTGAGCCTATCAACATTGAGATGGAGACGGAGGGCGTCCCTTCTCATGCCTCCGATCCCTCGTCTGATTTTCTACCTCTCCCAAAGAAGCAAAATGGAGTTGTTGCTGGTCCCAAGAGGGAGGTGCCTATCTTTACAAATTATCAAGATCCCTTTCTACCGGGATGGCCCCTTATTAGGGGGTGACACTATCCTTGGTGAGCATGGTCTTTCCAAGGAAATTCTCGTGGGGATGGTGCCCCTGATGGAAAAGGAGATCTCCAATGAGGCTTTCCTTCCAACTTCGTCTCCAACTTTGCTCATACCTATGCTATGGTAAGTATTTTTCTTTTGGATCTTGGCCCTTCATGAGTTTAATTGTCACTAACTTTTTAAATTCTTCTTTTGGATGACAGTGTCATGTGTATGCCACTGAGCTTACCACCCGTGCTGAAAAGCAGTGGGAGAAGCTTGGTAAGCTTGAGAACGACCTCGCGGAGAAAGAGAGCCGGTTGAAGATTGCTCAAGATGAGGTGCGATCCTACTGCTCTAGGAAGGAGGGTTTAGAGAAAGAGATCGAAAGTTCTAAAGAACTTAATGATACTCTCATTGTTGAGAACATCTTTCTTAAATCCCAAGTTCACTGGCTAAAGGATGAACTTGAGAGGGCCCTTGTAGATGCAGTCAAGAAATACAAAACCTTGGCTTAGTTTCAGACAGATGCAGAGGAAGCCTGTCTTGACTCAGAGTACAAGATAATGCTGGGCAGCTACCAACTCTACACTGAAAAGGTGTTTTCCATCTATCCTGACGTAGATCGCGAGGCTACAATAGAGGAAGGAGAAAAAAAGATGCTATTGTCACGCAACCGTCATGCAGAGAGGCTAGGGGTCCCTCTTGAGCAAGTTCTTTTAGAGGTCACGAACAACGAGGATGATGAAGAAGAGGAAGGGGAGGACCCCCAATAGGATGATCAGGGGCAACAGACTCCTTAGTTGGTTTTTATTTTGTATTTAGTTGTTTTCATCATTGTGTAAAACTTTATTGGCCACCGGGCCTTGTTATAATTTATAACATTCAGCTTTCTCAAACATTTATATTATTTTTGCTGCTCATTTATTATTATTGCAAACAAATTTGAAAGCAAACTTGTTTCTAATTCATGTTTGACTAGAATAAAGAGGGAAAACTCTTAACAATGCAAGAACTGAGAATCACAAATCATTGATAATAAATCTTAAGGTTGTTTACGTGCCATGACCTTGGTAATTCTTGGCCTTCTAAAGTCTGAAGTTGGTATGATCTTGGCCTTAGTATCTTCTTGACACGGTAAAGCCCTTCCTAGTTAAAGGTTAACTTGTCAGCGACAGCTTTTGGATTTGATACTTCCATTCTCTTGAGCATTAGGTCCCCTTAATTGAAGGCTCTTCCTTTCACCTTTAGGTTGTAGAATTTGGCCACCACTTTCTTATGCTCTTCAATCTTTTGCTGAGTCTTATCTTTGACATGCTCTACCAGGTCCAATCCGACCCCTAAACCTTCGCCATTTTCTTGCTTATTGAACACTACAATTCTTATTGAAGGCAATCCTACTTCCAAAGGGATGACGACTTCTGTACCACACACAAGGTTAAATGGTGTCCCAGCTATTGCAACCTTACAAGTGGTCTGATAAGCCCATAAAATAGTATGCAACTCCTCCACCCAAATTCCTTTAGCTTCTTCGAGCCTCTTCTTTATCCCATCAATGATGATCAGAATTTGTTATCTCTACTTGACCATTCGCTTGTGGGTGTCCAATAGAAGTAAACCTCTTCTCAATGTTTAGGTTCTGGTAGAAGGCCTTGAATCTCTTTCTTCGAATTGTGTTCCATTGTCTGTGACAATAACCCAGGGTAAACCAAAACGACATACGATCAACTCCCATAAAAATTTATCTACCTTTTGGGGAGTTTGGGTTGTTAGAGCCTCGACCTTGACCCACTTCAAGAAGTAGTCTATGACCACTATTAAGTACTTTCGTTGGCCTATCCCAACGTGGAGTGGTCCAACGAAATCATTTCCCCACATCGCAAAAGGTATTCGCATACTAATTGAAGAGAGGAGCTCTGCAGGTTGTCTAACTACTGGCGTGAATTTCTGACACCTGTCGCACCTTTTTACAAATTCAATTACCTCTTGCTGCATTCTTGGCTAATAATATCACTGTATCATTATTTTATAGGCTAAAGCTTTTCCACCCAAATGTTGTTTGCATACCTCGAAGTGAACTTCCTGAAGAGTCGACAAAGCTTCTAGTGGTGTGAGGCACCTAAGATACGGTAGACCGAATGATCGTTTATATAGCATATCATTAATCAAGGTATGCCGATTGGATCTTATACGAACTTTTCTTGCCTCACTAGGGTCTTCTAGTAAGACATCTTCTTTAAGTTATTGGAGGATTGGGGTCATCAAACAAATTTCCTGCTCGATCGGTGCAACCAACTTTGCGTCTATGATAGGAGCATCTACCTCTTCCGCATAAATCTCGTTTACATATTCTAGGTTCCCACTAGCCAATTTCAATAGGGCATCCACCTTTTCATTCTATTCTCTCAGAACATGGTGGATACCACATTTTCTGAAAGTGGTTATCATAGATCTCACTAAGGTTAGATATTTAGCCATCTTCACATCTTTGGCTTCATACTCCTCTTTCACCTTTTTGACCACTAACTGAGAGTCAGTATATACTTGTATATTCTGTACCCCTAAAGCTTTTGCCAAGTTCAGCTCGACCATCAATGCTTCGTATTCTGCTTTATTATTAGTAGCACGAAACCTAAAAGAGAGGACATATTTCACTTTAAAACCTTCAGGGCTAATAAGGATTAACCCTGCACCACTACCCTTTACGTTAGAGGCTCCATCTACATACAACCGTCATTCTTCCAGCTGCTCACTTCTGTCTTTCTCAGCATCCCTCTCTTTATCAACTGTGAGGGTGCATTTGACAATAAAATCTGCTAGAACCTAGGCTTTAATAGTTGGACGTGGCTTGTAAGTAACGTCGAACTCTCCCAAATCCATAGCCTAATTTATCATTCTGCCATTTGCTCGAGGACCATGAGTTACTTTTCTCAAGTGTTGGTCCGTGAGAATAATTATCGAATGGGATTGAAACTAGGGTCTCAATTTGCAAGCAGCTGTTATCAAGGCCAACGTAAATTTTTCCACCTTTCGATACCTGGTTTGGGCCCCGTGTAAGACCTTACTAATGTAGTATACAGGTCTTTGAACAACTTCTCTTTCACTGATTAACACTGCATTAACCACCACCTCTGAGACAACCATGTATATATATAAAGTCTCCCCTTCTTCAGGTTTAGTTAAAAGTGGAGGGGAAGTGAAGTAGACCTTGAGCTTTTCGAATGACTCTTGACAATCTGGTGTCCACCAGAAATCCTTAGCTCTTTTAAGGGCATTGAAAAAGGGATGACACCTATCTCCCGACCATGACATGAATCTCCCTAATGCAGCTATCCTTCCTGTTAGCTTTTGTACATCTTTTATGGTCTTCAGGGGACTTATGTCTAAGACTGCTTTGATTTTATCTGGATTGGCCTCTATACCCCTCTACGAGACCAGCAATCCTAAGAACTTATCAGAGGCCACAACAAAGGCACATTTGGAGGGATTCAACTTCATATTGTATTTTTTAAGATACCAAAGGACATGACCAAGTTTGCCACATGATCATCCTGCTCCAGACTTTTAACTAACATGTTGTCTACATAGACTTCCATGTTCTTCCCTATGAGGGGTTTAAAGATCTTGTTGACTAGCCTTTGATAGGTCGCACCAACATTCTTTAGGCCAAAAGGCATCACAACATAGCAATATAATCCTTGGTCTATGATGAAAGACACCTTTGGACATCATTGGGGTCCATGCTTATCTGATTGTAACCGCTGAACGCATCTATAAAACTAAGTAGCTCGTGTCCTGCTGTAGCGTCTATCAAAAGATCAATCCTTGGAAGTGGGTAACAGTCCTTTGGGCATGCATCATTAAGATTCGTAAAATTAATACAGATCCTCCACTTTCCATTGGTCTTCTTGACCATCACTGGCTTAGCCAGACATTCAGGATAAAAGATCTCCACTATAAACTTTGCCTCCAATAGCGTTTCTACCTCGTTTTTAATTATTTCTTACCATTCCAAGGTAAACGTTCTTTTCTTCTATTTAATAGGCTTCCTACGAGGGTCTACGTTCAACTTATGGGTGATGATCTCCGGATCTATTCTGGGCATATCCAATGCCGACCATGCAAAAATGTCTACGTTTTCTTTTAGGAAGGAAATGAGTCTCCTCTTTATCTCTGGATTTAACTGGGAACCGATGCAGGTCACATTTTTTGGGTCAGTATCACTAAGTGATATTTTCTCTAGTTCTTCCACAGGCTCAGCCCTTTGCTCTTTCATCTCATCTCTTAAGTCAAGAGTTTCTATGGGCTTGCTTTTGATCCGCCTTGATTACCGCCACTCCCTTTGGGGTTGAAAATTTCACTTTTAAATGGAAAGTGGATGGGATGACTTTAAACTGGTTTAGCGTTGTCCTTCCAAGGATAACGTTGTATGAAGATGGCGCCTTTACCACCAAAAAGTTCACCATCATCGTTACGTGTTTAGGTTCTTCCCCCATGGTGATAGGCAGTAAAATAGTACCTTCTATTTTCGTTTCTACCCCAGTGAAGCCATATAATGGGGCTAAAGAGGGAATGAACTGGGCTTCATCTTACCCCATATCTTTGAAAGCCTGATAATATAGTACATCAACACTACTATCGTTATCTATTAGGACCATTCTCACAAGAAAATTTTCGACCGTCACTTCAATGACCAGTGGGTCATCGTGTGGAAACTTCACTTCTTCAAGGTCTTCATCACCAAATGTTATTGATATGTCCATCTTAGCTTTCTTTGGGGGAGCTTCGATAGCCATCACCTCCCGGACATAAGCTTTCTTCGATGATTTGAATGTCCTCAAGTTGTCGGCCCCCCCTGAAATTACAATAATCATTCCACGTCGGGGTTGATTGTCGTGCTCCTGATTTTTTTGGGCGTTTTCACCTTTCTCTTTCCCTCTCTCCCCGAGGTTTAAGACGTTCTCTTTGTACATACCGGGTCAGTTTTCCCCTCCTTACGAGAAATTGTATTTCATCCTTCAACTTCTTGCAATCATTAGTGTCATAACCATGATCATTGTGGAATTGACAATACTGAGAAGAGTCCCTTTTTGAGGGATTAGTCCTTAATGGCTTCGGCCATCGGACATATGGCTCTGAAACAATTTTCATCAATATTTGGCCTTTTGGCTGAGTTAATGTGGTGTACTCATTGAACCTTTGGCTTATGGTTTTCTTAAGGAAGGAAGTTTCTCCTTTATCCCTTTTCCCTGACTCAGGGGCCTTTACTTCCTCCATTCTTCGTTTCTTATAGTTCTTTTTTCCAATTTCTCTGACGAGCAACTCTTCCACCACTATATACTTACCAGCTTGGCCTTGTAGCTCATTCATTGAAGTGGAGGGCATCTTAGCCAAACTCATCTTTAAATGTTCATTAGTCGTCCCGTTGGTCAATGCCATAATGGCGACAGATTGATCTAAACTAGGGACTTTTAAGGTCTCCTTAGCAAAATCGAGACACATAGTCCTTGAGGCTTTCACCTTCTCTCTGACGAACATTCATCAGGGAGGCTGAGCTCTTCGCATGCATCTTTGCCCCGATAAATTGGTTGACAAATTACTGGGTAATTTGTGTGAAAGAATCAATCGATACCAAGGGAAGCTACCTATACCATTCCTGGGTCGGCCCCTTCAGGGTTTGCGAAAATGCTTTACACTTGATGGCATAAGATGGATTCCTGAGTAAGAGTGTTGCCTCAAATTGTTGCACATGGCTAGTGGGATCCCCCATACCGTCATATTTTTCTACAACAGGCATCTTAAAGCCATCCGATAGTGGTTCGTCCATAATAGACTTTATAAAAGGTGGGGCGACTGCCCTGTAAATTACTATGGATGTAGCCGCGGGATGAACGAAGATACCTGCCTTAGGAACAACCGTGGGTTCGCGATATCCTGGGTTCGCCAATCTCTGTTCCAACCGGTGTTGAACCTCTCTTTCTATGACTTCTTCGACATCGTTGCCTTGTTGAGGTTAAGAATTTATTGAGGGTTATCTTTCCTTATCCCTTTCATATTCTTCTAGCCTACTTTGTAACTACATGAGACTCGCTCGAAGATCTTTGTATCTTTCTCGCGGTGGCTGGCTTCTGTGTCCTTCCCTTCTCTGGAACCTACCCCTTAGGTCTTCCCGAGGGGTAGGGACCTAGCTTGTTAACCTCCTTCTTGCCAAATTATTGCATAGATCTCGTGGATGTTTGCGTTCATTGTCCTCGAATTCCCATTCGGCATCATAAGGACCACTATGGGTCCTTTACGCCCCCCCCCCCCCCCCCCCCCCCCCGCCCCCCCCCGCGTCCCCCCCCCCCCCCCCCCCCCCCCCCTCAAGGACCTTTTCTGATGTTCAATTTCTTCATGTACTGACTGAGAGTTAACTCCCTCCATGCCTAGATTTAGCTGTCTCCCTTGCTCTTGGAGGGGAGGCATACCCAACTATCTTTTTGGTAAGGACACACCCTCTCTCTCCCAAGCAATTGATCGAGTATTCACCATGACTTTTCGATCCAGTTTCCCACAGATGGCGCTAAACTGATATGTCAAATTTACGTACCTAGGGTTTGGGTTGCAAGTACCCTAGATGTTGACAAACTTTGATTGCAAATTTTAACGCCCTTGTCAACCTGCAAAAGAAAATCTTCTAAGAACTATTGGGTTCAGCCTTTTGGAAGACCCTTGGATATGTCTGTTAGCAAGAGCTTGAGCTGCGATAAGCAAATATTGTATTGTAAAATTTCGTACCTGGTAGCATGTTATCTACCATGTATTTATACATACTTGGGACATGAGAGTTCTTCTCGAATTATGATGTGGAGTCCTTCTGGGATTATAACGTGGAGTCCTTCTTGGATTATGATGTAGTCTAGGAGGTTACCACCCCTGTTTCTACTATTCTGTAGATAGAGATCCTATTTTCTTGACCTCTTTTTACTTATTATTTCAACCCTATCTTAGGTTCATTAAATGTAGACCCATACATAATTACAGATCTCTTTCATGCCATTACAATGGTCCATTAATGCCCTACAAGCATTTATTAGATTCAGGGCTATTTCCTTGACCCATATCTTTGTTTACAATGTACCATAGGCCAACTGCCAACACACTATCTCTATTAATGACATGTGCAAATTTGAAAACAAAAAGACCTTCGTAGTTTGTAAGTTTCTTAAAACCTTAGGCAGACCACGCTTTCTTAGCAAAATTCGCAATGACATTGAAATGGGGTCTAGATTGTAAGAAAGTATCGTCGAGGCTAAAATTCCTGAGATCGGTGCATGATGAATAAGAAATATATATATATCATTCTGGGTATATTTTGGTATCATATCATGTGAATCTTCATGTGCTTCAAGGAAATAATTGAGTTTCGAATTGGTTTTCATTGTTATTTCAAGGTTTATGCTTTGATATATGCTTTTAAGCTTGTCTTGTAGGTAATTATTCTTGAATTGAGGTTTGGAAGTGCCAAAATGAGTTTAGACAAACACTTGAATTAAGTCTGAGACTCAAAAGTAGACAGTTGTTGAAGATTTGAAGTTGAAGCATATACATTATTAGAGACATGATCAAACTTGTGGCTATGTCTGTCGATAAGGATGCCAGTTGAGTTTCAGACATGCAACACAAACAGAGACACAACCAATGGTTGTGCCAATGTATCCTATATGAGATTTATGTTTCCTTACTCAACTTTTGTAATAGTTTTCAATTCCAATTAGGTTTCTACTAAACTTGTAAGGGGCATATAAATACATATTCCCATCATTGTTTTACCATCTTTTACACAACTTTAACACTTCAAATTCTTAAGGCTGTTGTAGTGAAAGATTTTGGTATTTTACATCCTTTGTTCATTTTCAACATTGGTTTGACTATTCTAATTAATTTTTCTTCTTCTACTCCTATATAATTTATGTCTAGCTAATTTTTATTAGTCATGGCTACGACGTAATCGTATTATGTCCAATTACTTATTCTATATTCTCATATGAGATCTAGGTTTGGTGTTATGAGCTATTTATACTTGTTCTTAATGCTTTGGGTACTGATCACCACTTATATGATCATAAACTATGCGATTGAGATCGAGAAGAGATATTGCACATATAATAATTGAGTGTTGAATTGGTTTTCATTGTTATTTCCAGGTTTATGCTTTGATATATGCTTTTGAGCTTGTTTTGTAGGTAATTATTCTTGAATTGAGGTTTGGAAATGCCGAAGTGAGTTTGGACAAACACTTGAATTAAATTTGAGACTCAAAAGTAGACAATTGTTGAAGATTTGAAGCTGAAGCATAGACATTATCAAAGACATGGTCAAGCTTATGGCTATGTCTGTCTATAAGGATGTCAGTTGAGTTTCAAACATGCAACATAGTCAGAGACACAACGAATGGTTGTGCCAATGTATCCTGTACGAGATTTATGTTTCCTTACTCAACTTTTGTAATGGTTTCCAATTTCAATTAGGTTTCTACTAAACTTGTAAGGGGCATATAAATACATATTCCCATCATTGTTTTACCATCTTTTACACAACTTTAACACTTCAAATTCCTAAAGCTGTTGTAGTGAAAGATTTTGGTATTTTACATCCTTTGTTCATCTTTAACATTGGTTTGACTATTCTAATTAATTTTTCTTCTTCTACTCCTTCTATGTAATTTATGTCTAGTTAATTTTTATTAGTTAGGGCTATGACGTAGTCATATTATGTCCAATTAATTATTCTATATTCTCATATGCGATCTAGGTTTGGTGTTGTGAGCTATTTATACTTGTTCTTAATGCTTTGAGTATTGATCACCACTTATATGATTATAAACTATGCGATTGAGACCGAAAAGTGATATTACACATATGTAAGATGGATAGATAGTCATGAATAGGGTTGTATAGGAATATAACAACAAATTTATGTGATTTCAGTAGTAAATAATCTAAGGTGATCTATTGAAACCAGGAAAATCCATAAAACAATTAATGCACTCGTTTAATTGAATTTTCTCATGGACACATGGTTAATTACTTAAAGTAGATTTGTTATACTTAGGAATAAGGTAGTGAATAGATTTGGGATTTTCTACAAACACATACACAAATTCGATTGGATTGCATAGGAAGTGTGGAATGTTAATTAGCTTAATATGGTGAGATCAGATGCTCTAACATCTCATTCATATTAAGTTTTCTTTCTATTTTCAATATTTGTAATAATACCAAAGGCTGTGGCTACCACTTTGGTTGTTCTTAACCGCAAACTCCTACACACCTCAAGATAAAGCTTTACCACAAACAAGGAGAGCATGCATGAGCAGTTAGCCTTTCCACATGGCCATCGCATACCCCCTAGAACACATAAGACCACCATGTGGAATAACGAACCAAACACTAGATATGTGATAGTTAGCGCCAAAAAACCTCTTTTCAAATGGCAATGGTGTGAACACGACATCCTCACACCTCTCACCAAAAACCACTGCAACAAAATCACTCATACAAGCTTGTTCATGATGGAATAGCTTCGGAGGGCTCCGCTGAGGGGAACAATAATAGCAAGGCAGTTAGTAACCCTGTCATGATTCATCTCCCCTCCAAGGGCGGACCTAGTTCATTGAGGATCTTCTCGGATGATTTGAAGCGGCTAGACGCGCTTGTGAGTTGATTGATAGAGAGATGGCGGAACTCTAGGTCCATATCACACTGCAAAACACTTGTCAGCCATTAATTCAGGAACCGTCGGTTCATGAAGAGCAACCAAAGACTCGAAAACCAATACATCAACGGTTGGGTCCACAATCGGGTGTAGGCTCACACCAGTATAAGTCTCCACAATGATCTACTGATTCTTTTTCAACAGGACCAAATGGCCAGACGGTTGCCCTGAGAAGCCAAGGAAAGAGAAAACACATGCTAAATCTCACGGATCTAAGGATACATCTAGTAGAACCGAGACATACATCGATCCAAAGTTGTGGAGATGATTGTAGGATTTGGATAAAGAACTAGTATGTGGGCCTACTAACACGTCCGCAACACCTCTCTCGGAGGATTTGGAGAACGGACCAACTAATGATGTAGCCCGCATGTGCACTTTGATGTCTTATGAAGGCATCGAAGATCCACTTAATCACGTCAATTATTTTGAGTAGTTGATGTATGTCTACAAAAATATGGAGACCACAAGGTGCAGGCTATTCCTTTCCACTCTCCGCAATTATATGTTGAGCTGGTACTCAACCCTCCCAAGAAGGAGTATTAACTCCTAGAGTGACTTGAGGAATTAGTTCATGGAATGCTTCAAAGGAAACTACCCTGCAGAAGCACGACATCTGCTCTTATGTCAGTGAAACAAGGGAGACTGAGACTCTACAGGAGTTTGTATTTCACTTCAAATAGGAGACTACAAAGGTTCGACGCCCCAATACCTATGATGTTGCAAAGATATTTACTAATAATCTCAACATCAGGATGTGATGATGTGTGGATGTTGTTGAAAGAAGAACCGCATTCCCTTGTCCGCATCTACGAAATGGCTGACATCCATATTAGCATGGATGAAAAGTTGTGCACCATGTATCCCAAACCAGAGAAGAAATGGGAAGAAGTTCAAAAATAGAAATGGTCAGGCCAGCCGCAAAGAAGACAACAGTGACCTCAAAGAGTGAGTAGAGAAGGGTATACTCCGCTCAATAAGTCGCGAGAGCAAATACTTGAAGAAATAAAAAATAAACCATTCTTTGAAAGACCACTGAAGATGCGAGAAGGTGGATGTCAAAACCTGAAAATTTTTTGCAAGTATCATGACGACATTGGTCACAATACCAAGGATTGCTTCTCTTTGATGGGTTTTAATAAGAAACAAATGAAGAATGGGAATATGGAAACAAATGTGGTGCAGTGCTTGGAGGAAGTCCAACGTCATCGCATGGATGTGGAGATTGGCGGCACATACGACAAGTGGTCACACGACATCCTTCATATTGAGGACACAATTGCCAAATGACCATGACAATTAAATGAGCCTATCACGTTCACAAATGCGGACTTTGCTGAAATCAATCCAAATCATACGAATCCAATTGTCACTTTAGATATAGCAGATCAAGATGTCCATAAGGTATTGGTGTTCAGTGGATCATCTGTGGACATTTTGTACAATCATGCCTTAAACCGGATGATCCTGGGAAGTTACAAGCTAGAAAAAGTGTGCGGAGCCACCACTGTATACATTTGGCAATAATCGTGTTCATATTCGCAGAGTGATTAATTTACCTATTACTTTCAATCATTATCCACGATAGGTAGCTCATATGATTAAATTCTATGTTATTAATGGAAACTCCTCTTACAATGCCATAATCGGCCGCCCATTTCTAACATCCATTTAAGCAATATTGTCTATTGCTCACCTAAAGATGAAGTTTAACACTCCTTTCGGAGTAGGTGAAGTAGCCGCAAACCAGGAAACATCACAAGCTTGCTATTTTGTGGCTCTGAACCTTGTCGAGACTAGAAACAAGGATAAGACAAAAGCAGCTAATCAAATCCCTATGGAGGAAGATGATGCAAAGATGTTGACAGAGCCTTTCAATCTTGCAGAAACAAACCAAGTGGCTGAGCCTGAGGAGGAGATCGAAGAGGTTCCAATCATTGATGGCAAGCTAGAGAGAGTTGTGCAGATTAGCAAAGCCCTAGAATCCCCACTCTAAGGGAAGCTCGTGAAGTTGTTTAAGGAGTATGCAAAATATCTTTGTGTGGTCAACAGTAGATATGTCAGGCATTGATGATTCGGTAGCAGTTCACAAACTTAATGTCAATCCAAGCAAAAAGCCAATGAAACAGAAGCGTCGAAACTTTTCACAAGAACACCAAAAAGCCATTAATAAAGAAGTAGACAAGTTGTTGAATGTGGACTTCATCTTTGAGATAAAGTATCCAACTTGGTTGGCAGAAATCTAACCAACAAGTGGGATGTATTCTTCAGGTATGTTAGGTCCCAAAGGAAAAATACTAGAAGGAGGGTTGAATAGGATTTTCAAAATTTTTACTTCGCTTAAAAACTTTTGTCGCGCCCGGGAAATTTTTGGAAAATATGGGGTTGAGTTGTGAGATTGCTTATTTTAAAGTTTCTTAAAAAACCCTTTTCCAAAAGTCCAAGTTTTTTATAAATGCGATGGATTGATAAGATCATTTTTGAAAATGAGTCACCACCTAACAAATCTGAGACAGTGTGTTAGGACACCTTTCCAGTTTTATTAATCTTAAGATGACTCTTAAATTATAGTCGAGGCAAAACTAAGAAATCTGAGTTCGTTGCTAGGTTGAACAGAGGGAAGGTGTTAGGCACCCCCTATCCTCACTATAATTAGTGACTGCTTTTTTTGACTTTGTTTTTTATGAAATCATCTCTTAAAATCTGAAGTTGTCTTTGGAAGAAACCTCAAAGTGCACGTGTGTGCCAATGTGTGTGTGTAGTGCATTTCCATTATTTAGTTTAGGTTACATATTACAAGAGCTAAACTGGAGATGAAGGACCAGTCTTAAGTTGATATCAAACAACTTTTTCCTAACACAAAATTTACAACATTCTTTAAAAGTGAACTATATTAACTTAAGCCTAAATGAATGAACTTTAACAATTGTTGGCTCCTGTACTGAGGATTCTGCGCTGGATCCTCTCAAGGAAGGTTTAAAACCCATGCATCATTAGCTCAGACAGAAAATAAGAACAAAAGGTTAGAAGAGACATCATAACTGTGCAAATATGTACACATGGATAACAGGATTAAAATCAAGTCATTTTTTAGCTTACATTATATTTACGAGAGAATGTGAGATTGGATGATGTGCATGTACGTAATAGATTAAATATAAGGATGTTTCCAAAAAAAGTAGCTATGGACAAAGCTATTCTTGACTTGAAATCACCCTATTATAGGAATATGAAACTAAACTTGATCAAAGTAAAAGATGGAGAAACAAAGGACAAGATAGATAAAGAAAATTCAAGTTAGGCTTCTATTGGATTGATGTAGAACAAGGAGTTACAATGATGATTTCTATATAAGGAAAATAGGGCCTTTTCCTTAACTAAACTTTAAGAAAAAAGCTTTGAAACGTTCTCATAGTTAAGCTCAAGTGTTTGTAGAAAGGGATGGGAGAGGGAGGGGGGAGGGGGGAGGGGGGAAGAGGTGGGGGAGGTGGGGGGGGGGGGGGGGAATACAAACACCACAAAATTTTCAATCTTGTTGAAATTAAATCACAAAGACTGGAATAGTTGCGGTTTCAGAAAAACTATACTTCAAAAGAAATGAATACACAAGCATTCAAGTTAAAATAGTTGTATTAAAACTTGGGGTTTTTTTGAAAATCTGTTTAATCACAAATGTGATTAATCAGCTACAAATCTGTAATGAATTACAGTTTCTTTTCTCACACTCACCAGCTACAAATTTTCTTTGAATATTTCTCTCAAAATATATTACAAAGCTCATCTCTAGTGTTTTTTGTGTGCCTCCTACTTTTTGGTGTTATAAAAACTTTCTGTATATGTAGAAGTTTAGTTGTTGACCCCACGTGCTTAGACGTGATGCTTTTTCAACGTAGTCGCAGTATATCCCATCATTCGTCCTTTCGGAGTTATGTGTCAGACTGCTTTTGGCTTTTGTTGCTTCTTTTTCATTCCATGATCTTTGAGCATTTAATGATTGAGAGTTGTTATTGGACCACCAAACTTTAAGAAATATCTTTCCATTTATATCTCTTACTTCTTGAACAAGCTTCAATGATTCGCGTGTAAGATCTGATGACAAGTGTATACAGTCATAACTATCCCCTGATAACAAGCCCTGATGTCGACTTGATCAGTGCTTCTGAATCCCCTGATGTCAAGTCCTGATGAAGATTTGATCAGTGTTTCATGCTTCAGTTGAGTTAATCTATGTTTGTAGAGTTAGCCAAGTGCTTCTTGATCCCCTGACGTCAAGACTTACTTGTATCCACTGATGGCTTCCACTGACAGGTTTCCTTGACATATTGGTCTATCACTGTCATCCCCTGACGAGTTCTCTTGATGCAGCACTTCAGGGTTCCCCTGATGCAGTACTTCAGGCTTCCCCTGATGCAGTACTTCAGGCTTCCCCTGATGCAGTACTTCAGGCTTCCCCTGATGCAGTACTTCAGGCTTCCCCTGATGCAGTACTTTAGGCTTCCCCTGATGCAGTACTTCAGGCTTCCCCCTGATGCAGTACTTCAGGCTTTGAATACCTTTTCAAATACTGACAGATTTCAATCACTGATTCTTTGTTAACTTTGTCTAGAACGTCTGATGTGTGGAATACTCGAATGCTTTTAAGTAACAACAAACATCCCCTCTACATTATCAAGTCCTTTAGAAGCTTTCACTGACGACTTGTCTAGTGTAGAGCAGTTCATCCCCTGATGACTAAGTTGATCATCAGTGGATGCAAAACTTGTGCAAATATATTGAGGTTTATAGAACACCTTAAGTATTTACAGATGCACAATTAAACTCTAATCATCATCATAATCATTTATATCTAACAGTTCACTTTCTCTCTCTCTTTTTCTTTCATTTTCCCCCAATTATCTCTATATGTCCATCCTCCTCTATTCTTTTTGGGGTCTCTATTTATAGGCCAACTCATTCGTTTTCCTAGGCTTCTTCCATAAGCTGTGTTTTAAAATATCTCTGATATTTCCTTGGTAATTGCAGCTCTGTCATCTGGCTTTCCTTTTTTAGATGACCTTTTTTGCACGCCAACCTTGTTATGTGACCCCTAGTGCGGCTGGACTCTTCCTATTGGACCATCCTCTTTCTTTTTTATTTCTTAGCTTTGGCTGAGTTGATGGATTGTTGGAGTCAGTCATGCGTCATCCCACACATCATTTTTAATCTCTAATGTAGTGAGGAGTTCTCATCTAATCCCAGCAACAGTCTCTGATGAGTTAATCCTTAGTCTCTCATGAGCAAACACTTAGTCTTTGATGGGATTGAATTAGTCTCCGATGGCTAATTTTAGTCTCTGGTGAGCAAACACTTAGTCTCTAATGAGATAAAATTAGTCTCCGATGGCTAATTTTAGTTTCTAATGCGCTAGTGTTCGACAATGTAATTTATCCCCTGACGTGCTAGTCTCCGATGGCTAATTTTATCCTCTGACGCGCTAGTCTCTAAAAGTGTAATTTATCCTCCGATGTCGAGAAACACATGCCCTAACGCTTAAAAACATCCCCTGATGTCGAGAAAATGTTTCCTCTGATGCCCAAAATTTGGATTTCCCGACGAGTTTGGCGCTGAGTAATTGACCTTGAAGTCCAGACTTTGGCGACAGCGTATCTCCCAACGAGTTTGGCGATGGCTAAAAGTGACTTTGTCATTAGTTATTTTTATCCCCTGATGTTGAGAAATGCATCCCCTGATACCGAGAAATACATGCCTTGACACTGAGAAACATCCCCTGACGCCCAGAAACATCCCTCGATACCCAGAAACATCCCCTGATGCCGAGAAATGCATCCCCTGACACCGAGAAATGCATCCCCTGATGCCCAGAAACATCCCTTGATGCTGAGACGTGCATCCCCTAATGCCCTTACTATAGTCTTGCCTTGCTCCACGCTTCTTAACATCTCATCCATTCTTAAAGACACCATAGCTCTTATTGCACTTCCCAACCAATGCTTTGTATAAGCATTACTATAGGATAAGTTTGAGGCATTTTTCTTTTCACCAAGTTCAAACACCTTGGCAAGATCCTCGGATGTGTAGATTTTGATGCACGCTATCTTGGCATTTTGTTCATCCATCTCTATTCCTGGTCCATCAGGGGCTTCAGTTATGAACTCTATTCACTTCAAAGAGGAGAAACTGTCAATCCTGCACTTAACACAAAATTAAATTCAACAAGCCTCATTCCATATTTTTATTACATCAAGGAAAAACATAAATAAAATAAAAACCAAAATTTGAGGTGTCTACAACTTTCTTACTGAAAATGTATTCTTTGCTTAAGCAAGGTTTAAGAAAATTTTTACTTAGAAATTTTGAATGTAGCAGAATAAGAAATCCCTTTTTCAGTATTTGACACTAAAAAGGCAGTGCTAAAGTAGGAGATGAAGATATAAGCGGGATAACATATACAAACATCAGATAAAAATAAGCAAGAGATGAGATAATATTTTTATAGTGGTTCAGCAACGCCTATTCCACTTTTCTTCTTTTCTCACTTAAGAGAAGACACTCACTATAAAAGTGTTAGTCCTAAAGAAGATGGTTTGTAGAAGGCGGGGGTGGGGTGGGGGGTAGGGGGTGGGTGGGTGTTAGGGGTTTGGTTACAAACAATAAAATTCTTTCGAACTTTGTGAAGTTAGTGAATATATTGTATTAAAAAAATATGGAATTGAAAGAATACAATATATCTCAAATACTTTTATCAATGAAAGATTACAAAAGATCAATGGTGTAGATGGTCAGCTTCTACTCTAGAATATAAATCATAGCTTCTCAAGTTCTACAAGCTTCCTACTTTGTATCTCTTTCAATATTTAACGCTCAATCTCTTGATACAGCTCCTCTATATGAAAAGATACAACTACTCTCTCTTAATTAATTATTTTTTCTCGATATGTATATGAGATGTTCTGAGATGTTGTTGTGATTCTTCTCTACTTTGTAAACACAACTTCCTTCCTCAAGTTACCTTTTTAAAAAGTATTTTTGATGTCTTCGATAATTGCAGCTCTGATACATAACTTTTCTTTTACATAATCTCTCTTGCACATTATCTCTACCATGTAACATCTCTGGTACCCAATCTGTTTTTATTGGACCAGCTTCCTTATTTTAATTTTAGAGCTCTAACCGACTTAGGAGTCTGCTGCAATCAGATATGTGTCTTCCATATGTTGTCTTCAATATCCACTAATAGTCATTATTTATTGATAAGTAAATTATCCTCTGATGTCCATTTATCCTCTGATGCATATTATCTGACGATGGTTATTATCTGCTGATATAGGACTTTTATCCCTCTTATAACCATTTATTTGCCGATGGCTTAACCTCTGATGAACAACTTATCCACTGCTACAGAATATCTATTGATAGACAAATTATCCTCTACTGCAACTCAACCGTTGATAAGTATTTATACTATGATGCATAACTTTATCTGTTGATGGCCTGATATGTGCTGATATAATTTACCTGCTGATAACTATTTCTGCAGAATATCCATTGCTAGCTATTTCATCTTCAGATGTAGTATCCACTGATGAACACAATATCCACAAAGGCTCAGAATTATTCTATAACTGGTTGTTGTGATGATTTATCCTCTGATTTATCCAGTGATGTACATTTTACGCTATCAGAGGATAACATCCACTAGTCTGTCTATTATCTACTAATGAACAGTTTACACTGTCGGAGGATAATACTTAGACAAAATCAACTACAATTTATCTGCTGATGTTTATATAATACGTCGGTAGGTTCTAATACAGTTACAAACTCTAACAATTCTAAGTATTAAACATCATCATCAAATGTTATAATTCATAACAAAAAGTTCACACATAACTTAGTTGTACAAGGACATTTAGTCCATTATTACAATTGATCACTTAGACATCGTTAAAATCACACAGACTTTTAAGTCACAAAGTCTTTACTTAATCACACAGACTTCTCTAGAAGATATATAAATTCTTGTTTGATGACTTTCAAGTAGAATTCCTTGATGAGTAGATAGCTAGCAATCTGTTCGAACTTGTGAGTGTGACTGCCTTACTGAAAGCTTTAAGATGTTAGATGTCAGAGCGTTCTCTTCGTTGTTCATTTCTGTTCAGCTTTTCATAAATGAAATTTATGATTGGTATTTATAACTTTTCCAAAAATATAACTGTTGCTAATTTGAAAAAGAGTAGTTGGAGATTTGAACTTGCTAGCCATTCTTTTGTCTTGTATTAATCTTCAAGAAGTAGTACAGATATTTAGCCATGAGAAGATATTTGAGCATCAACTGATATTTGCTCATCGCTAGATAATTGTTCATCAATTGATAATTTACCCATTAGCAGATAATAGTTCCTCAGCTGATAATTAACTATCAGCTGCTATTTGGCCATCTGCGAATATTTATTCATATCAGCTGATACTCAAATATCCACTAATGGTAAATCATCAGCTGATAATTTACCATTAGTAGATATTTGAGTATCAACAGATCTTTGGCCGTCAGAGGATAAATGTCCATCAACTGATATTTGGCCGTTAGAGAATAATTGTCATTCAATGGATAACTTGGTCATCGACAAATAATTGTCCTTTAGTGGATAATTTGGTCGTCGGCAGATAATTGTCCTTCAGTGAATAATTTGGTCATCGGTTGATAATCCTCTATCAATCGATAATTAGCTATCAACGGATAATTTGGTCGAGTCTGATACATCATTGGTTTGTTGATAAAGTCTTGCTGATGATCAACCTTACATGAACTAGTTTTCCTTAAAACTACTTTACTTAAAATCCTCCTAACAAGTAGAATTTTATTTAAAATATTTTTACAACATTTCAAGTAAGGAGTATATTACATTATGCATTTATACATTATCAATTTCAAATAAATGTTAAAGTATAAATACTTTAAATATTGCACGCGCACATGAGTTGACTTTACAGGGTACATTACATACATTTTCTTTAGTTGGACTTCTTTGACCAACATTTGTACAATCATGAAACTCATAACCATTTTTTTTTCATTTCCACTATCATAAAAAATATTTAGGTTGTCCAAACTTCCTTCCCAAATATTTGCATTATTAAAGTTGCCTTGAGTAAAATTGTGTTAAAGAATCTCCTTCACCAACAAATATATTACTAAATTTTGGTTGAAATGCAAAATTAAATCTATGATTGCTAGGATTTTGAGATGAAAAAAATTGAGGTTGTGATGTATAAATGCAAAATCTAATTCTTCTTTATCATCAAATAAATTAGACGTATTATAAAAAATCATTAAATTATGTACCAAGATAAATATAATGAACATCAATTTTTATCTTGTGCAACTTCTCAAATAATTTTGCTTGAACAAATTACAAAATTTTTTACTTCACTGCATATCAATATTATTGGAGTCGAAAGTGAATAAATAAGAAAGTAAATTAAGAGATCAATGGTAATTTTGGGGAAAAAAAATGCAAATACACATCCGCTTGTTAAATAGGAGGACATGAACAAAGAAAATTTATTAGATTTCCCTCGCCACGTTTACTCTTTTAACATGAGAACATCCACCTCTTTAACAAGCTGATGACATTCAATCTTGGCCTTCCATTCATTCATTCAACGACTGCATGTAGGTTAATTTCATAAAATTCGTAACTAATCTTATTTACAGATCATTTGTCACTATATTGTAATAATTTTAACATATTATAATATTAATTGCATGATGTGATAATATTATATAAAATATATAGTATAAATGCAATATTATATATATATATATATTGATATTTTAATATTGCAAGTTTGTAAAATAAAGAATTGATGGAGGTTTTGAGAGACCTTAAAAAAAATCTGTAAAAAGTGTATAATTGACCGTACAATAGAGAATTATTAAAGAAAATTAGTGCAAATGCTCTTATGGACTGTTCTTTTTCAAATTTTTTATTATGACTTTTAGTTAAAATTTAATTTGTGAGTAAAAGTTAGAAGTTAACAAAAATTTTAGTTAAAAAGTGCTTGGTATTCGTTTTTTTACTTAAAGTTAGAAGTTTAGTAAATAAAAGTTAAAAAAATTTTGGTCGAAAATGATTTTTTTGTTAAAATAAATTGTAAGGTTGTTAAAATAGATATTATCAAATAAATTATAACTTTTGGTCAAGGGTAATATTGTATTTATATTTGGTCGAATTTACGTCTCCAAAAGAGTTAAAATCCTATTTTTTGATAGGTAATAATTTTTTACCTCTTAGATTTTGACTAAAAATTAAAATTTAAGCGATAGAAAAGAGAAAAATAAACGCTTCAAAATGACTTTTTAATTTTTTTTGTTATAAAAATAGCTTTTTAGTTAAAAAGTAACTTTTGTCCAAAAATAAAAAAAAGTAGTAAAAGACTATATTGGTGTTCATGGGCTTTATTAAGCCCATCCCATCTTTAGTTGAAAAACCCGTTCTGAGACTCAGAGACACACAAAGCATCGGAAGGGAGAAGAAGCTGACGGCGAGAACTTATGGCATTATCGACGACGACTGCAACCTCGGCCACCCCCCTTTCCAATTTTTCGGTAATTCTTTCGTTTAGTACCCCTTTTCACCATGATCGTAAATTCCCTTAACAGTTTACAAATCTGGGCTGAATCATTGATTGCATTTGAGTATTTTTTATGATTTAATTCATCAATTCTACTAGTTTAACAGCTATTATTGAACAACATTGTTAAGTACTTGTGTTCTCAATTTGTTCAGTCCTTGGTGACTGAATTAATTTAATTAAAATATGAAATTATGTACTTTTTGCTTTTACTATGTGTTCAGGAAAACAATTTCTTAAACAATAAATTGAACAATTATTCTGAAAATGAAAAGAAATGGATGATAATTAAAACGTTTGTTATGTCAAGTAATTGTATTTGTTAGAACAGGCCTGTATAATCGTGATGAACTTTTGTTTTGCGAGTCATGTGCCCCTAAATGAGAGTCCTATTGGCTATTTCTATCAGTTGAATATTACTCTGTTGGTTTTCGGGTAATAACTCATTCTTTTGTTTGAATTCTGATAGCTTTCACTTAAGAAATGTGTTTTCCCTTTTTAGTGTATTTCAAATTTAGATAATGTAGATGCATTCCAAATTTTTATTATAAATTGACAAGAAATTTGCTATTGCTTGTAATCTAGTTTGCTCAAGTACTATTTTAATATCTCTTTGTTCCAAAATAAGATATGCATATGACTTATTTATGGTAAATTACAACATGATAAACTTCAAAGTTGCATAACTCAGTAAAATTTTCAAATGGGCTACCAATTTGGCCATTGAAGTTGGCTACTTATACCTATTAGGTTATTAAACTTTAAAAAAGTGCGATTAGTACTTTATATTAATGTGCGTTTGAACAATTATGTCAAAATTTAACATAAATCGTCGACTTAATGCTGATGTGGCGTTGATATGTAAAAGAATGAAAAGAAAATTTTGACTGTAAATATGTGGTAGTTGAGTTGGCAACAAATGTCACATTAATTGTTAAAATATTGACTGAAATTTAAATATAACAAACTATGTATTAACAATTGGAAAATAAATATACAATTTATTAATATTTTGACTTAATATCCAAAAAAAAACTTTTTGGATAGTTTCAATTTAACGATCCAACTATTTTTTAACTACTTTTACCATTGAACTTTTTATTGCAAAAAGACCAATATTCATACTATATCACCAACTATAGTTAATTCATATATCGGTCTTTTTGTAAGTTAAGATAAATGTTTAATGGTTAAAGTGATAAAAAAAATACTTACATGTTTAAATTGAAAATAATCAAAAAGTTCAATGGTTTTTTTGGTCATTGAGTCAAAATAAAATAAAATAAATAAACAATCATATTAACATCATTAAATTAATCCCTTCAAAAAAGGGCTTTGCTTCACGTTCAGAGCCATCCAAGAGCGTACCAGAATCAAACATTTCGTGTGCCTTTGGGTTGGGAAAAAGGCATCCTAGACTGTGGGGACTTCCTCTTTGGTATATACCCACTATCATAGAAAAAGATTCAGTATTTCGCGTTGGATTGTCTTCTGCCCAATACGGTACCCCTTTTTTGTTCCCATTGGGTTTACCTTGTTCACAGGTCGACCCCATGGCAGCAAGAAAAGGCGATCTTGTGCTATACTCCGGTGATCTCTTTCTACCGCTTTCCAGAAGATGCAAAGCCGAGAGATATTAAGTCGAACAAGAAAGCCTGGTATGAAGAGCGAGAACCGCTTGACTGGCCATAAGTTGTTATCTCCTTCATTATATCAAATAAGTGGCCCAAGAATTTCATCGGCCAATTGATCAGTCTCAAAATTTGTTGTTGTGAAATACCTTCATTAGTTGATTATTTAAAGTTAAGCTTACGTTAATTTTAATCTTAAAAAAAATATATAAAACAAATCATATTGAAACATTAAATACGTATTAATAATTATTTATCATTTTACTAATCAAACATTTTACACATACATTATATAAACAGACTATAAATGAAATTAAAAGTTTCTCAAACTAAAAAAATAATAATAAAAGAAAGAAAACCCCACCCACTTGCTTAACTCTCCGCTCCCAACCTCCTCCGTTCATCCCTTTCACTGTTTGACCCCAATCTCTACCCACTATTCACTGCTTCACCGTCAAACCCCAGCACTCACAATCTAGTAATTTGAACTTATCATCTATGTTAAGGGTATGCCAGTATACCTCGACTTACAGTTGCCTTGAATTAACATTGAGAGCAAGTTGAAGAAACCAAGCTTAAAATTTTTTGAAAATTTTAATAAGAAACTTTTAATGGCAGTGATAATCTTTGAGGTAATGATTTACAGCTGCAGAGATGAAAGAAGCAGGTGGTGATAGTGTAAATTGTGGAAGTTATATCAACTAGAACTATTGTTTCTCATCGGTCAAAAGCAAGCTATGTTTCTCGTCGGTCCACCTTCAATCATGTCGGCCCTCCATAACTGTCCAGATCTATATTTCAGAGTTTGAAATACAAAATTAAGTTTCAACGTGAGAATTTTTAGAGATCTTAGTGGTGAATCACGTGGTGATGGTGTGCTCTGCTACGTCAATCAAAGAGGGGGAATGGGTTAGGGTTGGGGATGGGGGAGGACGGGGTTGTGATGGGGGGAGGGGGGGGGGGGGGGGGGGGGGGGGGG
>CM025782.1:2387621-2404634 GCA_014636745.2 Centella asiatica
GGGGGGGGGGCGGGGGGGGGGGGGGGGGGGGGGGGGGGGGGGGGGAGTGGATGGGCTAATATTCTTTAAACTTTGTTTTAAATTTTTTTTTCTATACTTTGATAAGTTTAATGTACTTTAAATATTAATTAAGTTTAATGTGTTTCTTCAATCATTTTGTTGCCACCTCAGTTAGAGATACTTTCTTTTTTCATGCAAGGTCTAGGTGGAAATTAAATATTTTTATAAAAAAATTCCTTTGTCACATCATTGCCACGTTAGCAACCAATTGACAATTCCGATTTCCATTAAAATTTGATAGAATGGTGCAATTGTTTAGTTTTATAAATTTGATTTTCTTTAAAGTTTAATGACCTAATGGATAAAAGTGGCAAACTTCAATGGCCAAATTAGTATTTTTGGCTTTTCAAATATAATGTATTTATTATTGATAACTTTTTGCTACATGCTAGAGAACCATAATAATTGTATCAGATTTAATAAAATAACTTCACATATAGTTTCAAGTTCAATATTCCCCCATTTGACCTATAAAATTCAAGTGTATCTGTTATTTTGAGAGGGAAGGAGTGTTTTTTATAAAATTCGTGGGCTGTCTAGAAAGCTAAAAGTTTCCTTTGAAATTTATTACTGCTTGTAGATATTACTATCATTTGTTCTAAAATTAGAAATATATTTTGGCTTTTTGAGGTCAAACGATAACATAGTAAACTTTGAATTAATGCCGATTTAATTGATTTAGTTAAAATAATTATTCTAAACTTGTAGTTCATGACAAAAATCTTTGGTTAAAACATAGTTTGCATTTAAAACTTTTATAAATTACATTAACTTTGATATTCAATAAGCCATCGTTTGACTTCAAAACGTCAAAACGTATATCTAATTTTAGAACGGAGGGAGTAATAGAACTTATGCAGTTATACTTAGGGGCTGCATTTGATAAGCTCTTAAGAGCTTTTAATGGCAAGACTCTAAATCGGTAAGAGACTAATTCTTGTTTGGTTGAAAAATATTAACTTGTGAAAACCTTTATTTTGGTAAAGTTGATATTGATACTGAATCGTTTAGAGCTGATTCTGAATGAACGTTTGACAAAAATATGCTTTAAACTTTACCAGTACTCCTATCCCGTTCTCGCCTTCTACCATTCATTATTCATTATGAATGAAGTTAAACCTTCGACTTCAGAAGTGACGAGGCCAACATATAAATAAATTTTAACTTCCATATGTCAGTCAATCTACTAGATGTTATTAAATAATTATCACTATTGTTATCAAGTTATTTTATATGATTTATGTTGCAAGGTTATCATATATCAACCTAAAGTTGTTATTTTTAATTTATTCGATAAAGTCATTTAGTTTCTCTATGTTCACTATGTATTTTAACAGGTTTTTGATGTAAATAATTGGATGTTTCTATCTTCAGAATCTTGTAGAATGTAGGTCTCTAAAATTAAGGTTAAAAGAGGAAAATCCATTTATTCAGACTTAATTTGGACAGAGCCTCTAAATTATTCAGACTTAATAATTCAGTTTTATCAAACATAGCCTTAATAAATATATCAAGCTACTAAACTCATTTTTTACTTATTGATATATGTCCATTCCTGTTTTGCTATTTTTCATTTGGTTGGATGCAGCACAGATTGCCTGCAGTTTTGTCTTTTTAAACTGGAGATGTGTGTTACTTTTTACTCCGTACTAATCGAAAGAAATCCAGCGCCTACGGTTATTTTGTTGGTATTTTCATCAGGAATCAGTTTATGGATGAATGATGATTGGTAGTTAATTTGAAGTTGATAGTGTTAGTCTTCAAGATTTTCCTGTTCAAGACTTCAAGCCAAATAAAGGGTAGAAAAGACTCTTACTTTAGTTTTTCTAAAAGGACAAAGTATAGAGATATTCTCATGCTTAACCCTAAAGTTCATCAAGTGATCTAATTGTTTCGCATGAGTGAATTCAGGTCTGGACATCATGAAGCAAAAAGTAGCACAAAAAAATTAGAGCGAAAAGCCAATGATGCGATCCTTTCTTGCTCCACCTTTTCTTCTAATTGCCACGTTATGCATATTGTGATTCAAGAGTAGTTTGTCTACTGTCGCCTCTCCTTGTTTTTCTCTGTAAAGTGGTGATTGATTGTGACATGCTATGTTATTTTGCCCAGTCTGCCATTCCAATGACCTACTGATCTAGTAACTCCTCCTTTGAACAGTAATTTAGCTTTTCCGTTATCGGTTGAACACAGTCAGAAATACATGTAGATTAAATTGGGAACATGATCACTTTGCCTGTTAATAATGGAAACAATCATTTGTGACAAACAAGAAAATTAGTTTTGACAGGATGGGGAACCTTTGTTCTCAATTTATCATAATGAGGAGTGAAATAATGGACCACAAAACAAGAAAGGCTGGATTAGCCCAAAGATTTTTATCAGTTTAAGAACATAACATGACCCTGCTTTCATTTTTTCCTTTGCTTTGGCGCCTTATGCAGATGAAATTATTGAGAGGGAGATCATTTCAACTGCATAACCACTTGTTGGTGCCCGTGAGGACACGCCCCATTCCATTCACTCTCTCCATTAAGATACCAACAAGAGCACAGTACAATGATCCTTCAAAGATGAAGATGCATATAATTTATATTAGGGAGAAATTATGGAGCGTAATGCCTAATCAAATCAAAGAATTTCCATGGAGAAAAGCAGAAGCTATAGCGTTGAAGCAGTTTTTAGTCACCTCGAAAGAGGCGTTGAAGTGGTATCTTTATGCAATGCTTATTTTGGGTTCTATACAAGATGTCGTATTCTCCATCTCCAGAAACAAAGAGTTACTTGTCCCCTTTGGACTCATCATTGGCTGTACGATGGCCAACTTTTTAAAGGAGATACTTCAAGAATTATTCCCAAACTCTGAGGTATTTTGCGCTCCTTTTCTTTTTCTCTTGGTGGGCATGTGTGTCTGTGAGTGTCTTGTCAGACCTGATATACCAATTCAAAATTATTTGGCAGGAGGAAGGCTTAAGCTGGAAACTTTTGGGTGTCTGTTGCTTCTTTGTTCTTGTTAAAATCGTGGCTACTTTGTTTTCACTAGGAGGACAGGTATTTCTTTTGCATGTTGCAAATGGTGGTTTAATGCAAATCTTGTGGCCATGGAGAACTTCACAAGAAGAAAATAATAGTGAGAAGGAGAAAAACCCCTTGTAGAAGATGCTCTAAGACAGATAAAAGTTAAAAAGTTGGTCATAGGGCCAATATCTCTTTGTTATTATTGATTTGCAGCCTCATATGCAGCCTCATTTTCAGGTTCTGATGTAGTCTGGGAGGAGCCTGAAAATTTTGAAAAGGGTAAACATGATATGCATTTAAAATTACTATCCTTTTTAAGAGTGCACATGTGCACGAGTGTGTGTGCGGGCACTATTTGAACAACTCACGCTCAAGTCACTCTTCTGAAAAATGGACGAGGGAGATTTGCTTCAATTATTTGCAGTGCGATGGAAGTCTTTTCATACATTAAATGACTAATATGATCACCCTGGGGCAAAGTATTGCAGGCATAAATTTAAAGCTTGGAGAGTTGGAGGAGCCTGAAAATGATGGTAGGAAATGCCCGTTGCCAGCTTTATCTATTTGGCACTCATATTTTTAGATAAATTATCACTGTACGACATACAGGGGCGAAAAAATTTAAAACGGACAGTTGAGTCGCTGTACTTTTAAAAAATGGGACAGTAGAGTATCTTAGTTACACTGTTTTGTGTGTTTGTTTCATTGTGTTGTGGAAGTATTGGATCCGGTTCCGACACTTTTGAAAACTTGGGACGAAATTAATCAACATTTGTCTTTACATCTAATCTCAAAAAAAAAATTAAAATGTTATAGTAGTGACAATCAATAACAATATTGGAACAAACAATGACAATATAACAAGTATCGATTGGGTCCCTTATTTCATATTAGAGTACAGATTGGGTCTCTTGTCTCATATTAGGCCTTGAGCGGTCGTTCTAGTTGTCCGTGCCTAGGGCCGGACTCGAGAAGTATTTGAATTATTATTATTTTTATTATTTACGTGCGAGGCTAGTGCGTAAAAATTTACTTATTCATTTATACGCATCAACGATTACCTTATAAGTACTAGTACTTTTATATAGTCTAATGTTTTGAAACACATATTTTTCACTTAACGATTAACGAAGAGGTAATCATATTTAAGTATCCTATATCTATCTCTCAGATAGATGAATGATAGGAAAATTGATTGTCAAGTTTCTAAAGTTGTCTTTCTTTTTCATTTAATGTCTCTCAACATATCCAGCTTTGGGATAGAAACATCGTAAAAATTTATCATTTAGACCGTTTATTTAATCAACCAATAAACTTTTAAAAAATTTCATATATATTGTGTGTGAATGGACAGGCGAGTGTGCACATGTTTGTGTGTATTTAGAAATTGTCTTGAACAACTAATAGCTTGCCTCCATATTGAGATATTTCTTCCATTCTAAAAAATTAGCAACATTTGTAAATAACATTTGTTTTAAGAAAAACATCGTTTGCATATTTTTTTTCATTATAATGTTGTATTTTTTAAACTTTGTCATCGATCTTCTTATCTTTAATTGGATATTCATAACAAATTTTATAAGAAAAATTTATTATTTATACGAGTAATTTTTAGTCAAACATATTATATTAATATTTGTTAGATGTCTACATGTAGTTCTATTTATGAAACAGATGGAGTAAAATTAATGGAATATACAAAGATATAGCACATCCATCCATACAGCGGTCCCTTGTGCTACACAGTGTAGCTAAAGGAAAAGTTCAAAATTTTGCACATTTTTCAGCTAGTGTTTTATGTTCACTCTATGTTGTGCTGCGATTAATTATTGAAGATTGTAGTTTGGTTGTGGTGATTGACAATAGCACCTAATAATGTCGCTCTTATATTCACAAACAAATAAACCCTCGACATTGTTGTCACACCAGCAGGAACAACTCGTTTATGTCTATCTTTACTCAACCTAATTGATTCTTTATGATAAGATACCCTTATTCTGAAGTCAATTATCCTCCTTATATGGTCGAAATAGAAACAAAATTATATCAATAAGAAAGTTGAGTACACGATCAAAATCAACTTCTATGATAAATCGTACATTTGTTTAGTTATCGATAATTAATGAGTCAGATGAAGGAGCAATTAATTGCAAGAACTTAATTACTCTCTCCGTATATGTCATATTTGACATTTTTACGTGTTTTGATATAATTGTCAGCATACAATATCAAAGGAGAACTTAGAAAGATAATTAATACACTAATTTAGTTTTCAATCTTTATATCATTTATTATAAAAAAAGGTAAATACATAATTTTATATGAATATATTACAAAATAAAAGTATTAATATCAATTCTTAATAAATGTGTAGATTCCTAAGACGACAAATAAAATAAATCCCTACATGGGATGCAAATTTAGAAACAAACCTGAATTGTACATGGCAGAGCAAACCTTTTTTAATTAGAAGTCACCCGAAGTCGTACATTTGATATATACATAGAATTCTTCACAAGCTGTTTTCTAGCAACCACCCAGCTAGCCTATGAAAGCTATGGCATTCGTATATACATTTTACAATAGACAAAGAAAAACGAAAACAGGTGAGTCACGCACATCAGTATACAAGTTATTGTATGTCAATCTTTGATTCTTCTTTTTCCACTTGAGGAATAATCTCAGCTCGGAGTTCACGGGGTGATCGGTTCGATCTCTTGACTGCAAGACACATGGTAGTCAAAAAAACAAACAAATATGTATGTGTTCAAGACACACAAAAGCTTATGTACATCCTAGTTATAAATATTAGTATAATGACTTCATTCCCTAAGAGGTAAATCGTATACTCTACAGTTTAAAAACAATAAGCAACGTCGTCTTTTCAATGAAATATATAAACAAGGATAACACCTAAGTTTGTACGTGTCTGGACACATAAAACCCATGTATATTTACAGAATACATTCTAAAAGTGAATGCTTGGGTAGGGGTGGGATGGGGGGTGTTTACATAAAAGTGAAGTTTTAGTGAGAAAGAAGGGTGACTCGCCTGGTTTTATGTTGTCAGGGTCTTGGAGCCTGTGATTATCATCGTCGTCATGCTGCTCCAAGTAGCCAGTTATAGGTGGGTCATCGGAAGTGGATTTGTAGGAACGGTATGCTGTACTGCGCAGGTGTTCATTGATATCTCTCAATCTCTCAGCATTCTCATACTCGTCCACTTTTACAGTTGTGGATGAATCCTGGGGAGTAGATTTGAACTGACAGTAGGCAGAAACCAACCTGTCATGAATCTCCTCCAACTTTCCAGATTGTTCATCCTGCCTATCCATCTCCATTACAACCTGCTGAACAAATACGTTTAACTATGGAATCTCAAAAAATAAATAAAAGATGATAATAACAATAATAAGAATTAACCATGGAGTTTTTATTGAAAGTGAATCTGATCTTAAATCGGAACCTGCGCAGCAGTATTTCTGAATACTGGAAAAAACCTTTGCCTGCAGTAGATATGGAAAAGGAGAGTGCAAATGATCAGCGAGATGGTGAAACTCGAAGCAATTGGCGATCTTTTGATACTGAAGACTCCCAAAACTATTATTTGCATCAGCAGCATTGAGAAGATTATTGCATTATGTGCAATAGGCCAATAAAGTCCACCAGTTTCATACTTCGTGATGTATACATTGATAAACTGAAAGTTAAAACTGTAACTTGTCAGATTAGGCCAAAACAAAAATACAGTTGGGAACTAATTAATTCCATCAGACAGAAAGTAAACTATGTTTGGCAACCAACTCCAAAGCCTGGATTGGAGCTTAGAGAATTTGAATTCCATATAACTGAAAATTTAATAAAAATTTGGTGCTCAATTCTTTTTCCAATTTCTGGTATTGAGCTGCCAAATATAGCCTACGGAATAGGACTGAGATGAGAGTTCTAAGTTCAATCAACAAAAGTGAACATCTTATAATTCAGTAGGCATGTCCTTGAGAAATCTATTATTGAAAGTGTCAAAAGAAGTGATGATTCCTGTTGGGGTATATTACATTCCTAAGCAATAAAATCATCTTTACTTTTATGATGAGCATCAGTTTATGTTCATCTATTAAATTTAGTGAGCGTTCTTATACAGAACTTTGAGAACTTCATCTTAAATGTCCTGTTATTTCGCATATGCAGTATATTCATGCTGCTATGACCCTCCTTCATACACAAACCTCAAAATATACCAGTAGAAAGAACATGGTAAAGAAATTAAAGAAAATGTATCTTTGGTTTTAGTTTGGAGTGGATTGATTATTACTTATTTTATACCAATGGGTGCATGTGCTAGTATACACAAAATTAAAAGAATACGTTCAGACGATCTAATCTTCTCTCTTTTCTTCATACTCTCTCAATATCTGATGTCCTTAGACAGTGCACCTCATGTTTACCGCTACGAAATGAACTATAACTCATTTTTATAATTATACCACTTTTGTTATAATCGGTTTCTTAAAAAGTACCAATTTTACATGGTTAAAAAAACCATGCTATATACCACGAAAATGTGAGAAATTTTACATACTCATCTATCTTTTGGTACTATTCCATTCCATAACGTCGAATTTTTAATATAGATTGTGGAATGATAAATATAAAACTAGTGGATAGGATTTGAAAAATGAGTTGTACCTCATTTACCTTAATCTTCGTTCGTGTGTGTGTGTAAGCATATACATATATACATATACTTCCTCCATCCCAAGCTATTTGCAAAAGTGGATATTGATTGAAAGTTAGTAATAATAAAGTAATGAAAAAGTAAAACAGTTGAAAGTACAGTGAAATAACACAAAGTAGAGGTTTTGAAGGATAACTTGGATAAATTAAAAGACAAAATTTTCTATAGTGGGTAATGTTGCAAATGAACGAGACATCTAAAAAGAGAAGTGTTGCAAAAAGATCAGGATGGAGAGAGTGAATATATATACACACATATATTATAAATATATGTGTGTGTGTGTGTGTGAATATGTGTTTTCTCAAGATTCAGGAGAGAACAAGAATCCCCGAGTCATCAGCATTGTGATAAGAATATCTATCAATTTCGCCCTTCATAGCCTATACTATAAACATATTCCACTTAAACAGCTTGTATGTCTGCATGTCTGAGACGGTTGTAAAATGTAGCGGATTAAAATAAACATGAAGTATATAAATATATAATCTTTGACAAGGTACCACTGAATGGAAATTAAAAATATAGGAATTTAAGAACAGCTTAATAAATACATAGGAATTAAATATATATTAAATCAATTTATATTGGACATTGTAATGGTGAAAACAATGCTCACCTGATTACGGTAGACAAGATAGGCAAGGAAAAAGTAGACCATCAAAAAAGGTAGAATTAGAGGTGCTGTAACGGAAGCAGTGAAGCCAAGCAGTCCAAACAGAAGAACTCTTGGAATTTCAGTGTGGTAAGGAAAAGTCATTGGGTCATACGATATAATATTCTTTCCCTTAAACAAGCATCTATCCAACCAGTTGCAAATAAGGACAAAAGGCTGCATCAGTTCACAAGCCAAACCCGTCCACCCTGATGTTAAAACATATGTCATAAAAAAGACAGCCTGCAAAATTTAAATATATAGTCAATAATCAAATGAAAATGGTAGAAATCAAATAATGAATAATTCAATCAATTAATAGATCTTATCATGGCAAATTCACCAACTTAACATTAAATGCTCCATATTGTCATGTGTATTAAACTCAAGACCATATAGATCTAGAGAAGCATCTCTTTACCAATGTCGTACAAGTGCTTATGACATCCCTTTAACTGGCTAGGAAGCCAGGGTTAGGCGTGGATAGATGACTAAACACCTCAGAGACGTAACTTGCAATATTGCAAGAAAGATCCGACTGATAGCCATCAGAGTACCCAACCCACTTCTATGTTTTGGTATATTGCAATATTCACATAATCTAGCATGATGTTTCAGTTTACAGATATTGATATCGAATGATATTATTCACTTCTTAAGAATGAGTTCCTCACTAACCATCTTTTTGGCATGGCAACATAGGTTCAGTTGGAACTATACACATGTCACATACTTTGTAAACAATGAAGAAAACCAATATTTTGGTTTTTCAGAGGGGAACTAAACGAAGCTGAAATAGTAGTTACAAATGTCAGAGAAGAGGAATCACCATTGATGGCACTCCACCAGCAAGTTGCAGAGGAATGTCTTTCAGACTTGTAATTCTGTCAAACCGCTCTAAAACAGATCCTGACAAAATGTTGGAGAAGAAAACATTCCATATTAAGAAGTACAGGACTTTGAGACATGCACTTATTTTTCTGCCACTACGAGCAATAGGCCCTTCAACTGCTGAGAAAGTCATCATTATCGGTGGAATAATGTAAAGGAAAAGCATCAACATTGCACTTGGTAGATATCCCGTAACCATAAGTAAGATAAAGTTCCTGCAAGCAAACTAGAATGGATAAACTGCATGAAGTCTACAGTAGAGTCTACAGATACCAATCATATTACAACCAGTGATTCTGCAACCTTACAAGTTACCTCAAATTTGTTGCAAGAGCCAGACATATTAGAACTCTTTAGAGGCAGACTTGAGGTAATCTGAAAGGTTTATAAAACTACAAACAGGTGGTGAATTTGGAATGAACCACATTTTGTAATTTGTGATTCACCCAGATTTAGTACTTCTACTCTAACCAAAAGTGTAAATATATCATTTAATTCAGATAGCACAAAAAGTAAAGGTACAACTAGCAAGCAGATTCAAGCCGACTTTATAAAGACGATTTCTGAGCTAGAAGAGCTCAGACAGAAATAGCTTTAGGCTCAAACATTTATGAAACAGACCTCCATTTAGATCATCTAAGCTCAAACAATTGCGTATAGGCTCAATGACAATATATGAGCACTTACAATCTACACAGTTCACATTGGAGGACTTTATGTGGGTGGGTGGGGGGTGCTCAGAATTCCTTGAAAAGATTTTCATATTTTCATCTGCTCAATGCAATGATCCAGACTTTGTAGGTATAAAAAAAAAAATTAGTGAGATGAGCTTGAAAAGTTGGTACAGAACTACAAACCTCTCATTGCTTAATCTTCTCACAAATGAAAACCTTTCCTTAAGTTTCTCCAGGTGGACAAGACCCTGTACAAAGGACACGGGCACAAAGAAGAAAATCATGACGAGAATAGAAGCGATGAGAGTTCCTATCTTACGGACCCAAAGTAGTCTGTATGGTACACAAAGGTTTGCCCAAAAGACATCTGCCGGTTCTGGAGCCATATCTGTAACCCAGAGCATGGGATTCGGTGATTGTAGAGACTGTGCAGCAACCATAGCAGCATAACGAGTCCTGAAAAAAACTAAAGCAGCTGCACACTCCTGCACAGACGTTTGAAGTAATTCAGATAACAATGTTACCTCAGTTGCTCACAAAGGTTATCTTAAGGAGTCGCATAGTTATATTCAAGGTTTGATGTATGATTTCTGATAGGTGTCACATGCACACACAGGCTGTTTATAACCACTTTATGTAAATAAGATGGTAACAGGATGGAAATCAAATAAAAGCATATCAAATTGCATTAGAAACTACTATTCATTTTCAATATCATTTACATTAGATAGTTGCATATGTATAGCTATCCCGTAAGCTTGTATGTCTCTAATACCATTTTAACAAGAATGACTCGCATCATAAAGTGACACATCAAATTTGAAAAAAAAATATAGCTGAATTACTAGAGAGAGGTTGGGGAACTGCCACTTATGTTTACATAAAACAGATGAACACCACATTGAAACATTTTAGGCTCCTTGCCAAGTGATTCCACGACTATATTAGTCAATGCATCATAGTCAAACATTATAATTTTCCAAATGATAGATTACTTTCAGTCAGAAGAAGGGGAGTTGATACCAAAAAAAGAAAAGAAAAAGAAAAATTCAAAGACATTTGAAACATGGTACAAGCTCAATCACTTTATACTTAGTTTTGGTAGTGGAAGTAGAGAATTGAGTTTTTAAAGAGATTATGGATTTGTAAGTTCTTAGACAGAATTTTGAAATGTTTGTAGTGATATCGCATCAATGGGTGCATCATTTTCCACATGACATTCGTTGCAGATTGATCCCGCGAAGACGTAACTAACGACAAATCAGTTGTACCCTACATAAAGTTTAATCTCCTTGAGTTGCGCTACACTTTCGGGTTGGATCGTAAAGTTTACAAGTGTTTAGGATGAGGTGAGAAATCACCGAAGGCTATGGGATACTGCTCAGATGAGGGGGAAGATCAAGAGTGAACCACACATAAGAAAACTTGAAAGAGTCAAGCTTTTAAAGCTAGAGGAAATGTATGCATGATTGTGGTGCGTAGGATGTAAAGGCAAGACTTGGACGCAAATGTTGGGTCACATCCTATAGAACTTCTTAGGCATTCCATCCTTTGGTAGGATTCCTAGAAACAAGTTCAAACATTACCCAGGGCAAAGCCACAAAATGCAAGCAATTTTAGAGAGATATTCTAGAGAGATGTGAGCGCTCTCAATAATGTGTGAAATCTCTAATCCCTTCAAATGAAGAAGTGAAAGGATGAAGAAGTAAAAGGAGGTACCTATAGACCTTGAGAGGTCATATCCCATACATGTGATCTCCTACCGTAACTTATAAATTTTGTATTACTTAAAATTTTTGTGACATACAGTTAGATATCTACATGAAATGTCATCTATTTTTAGGTCAGTTTTGTCCCTTGTCTTGAGCCACGAATCCAAAACCTTCGCAAAATCTCACCTGCCGATGCCTTTTCAACTCTCCGTTGGTAGCCAAGGAGGCAATATGACCTTCCAATGAGTCGTCTCGGAACACAAATATCTTATTCCGGGAAATTCTAAAACTAAGCATTTTACTTCAGTCATATTAGGATCATTCGGGGGCATATGTCATCATGACGTCACTACAAGGAACATGTTTCCTTCTGTATTATCATGATGTCACTACAGGAGACTTCATTTTGCAAGTGGAAGTAAACTTGTCTTGAACTACAATCTTTGCACTTTGTTCTTCTTTGTGTGCCTTGTGGACTTGGCCTAGGCACATACTCGAGGCATCCTGCAGCTTGGACATGACATGTGTACATTCCCCTTAGACTTTATGGGGCTTTCCAAGCTTGTAGAAGTGTTTTGGAGTTGCCAAGATTTTGGTGCCATAAAACCTTATCTCCCAAGTTATGACAAGGTACCATCCAGCCACGACATGTGCCATATGCATATTGTGTCCATGTCATATACCATCCAGCCACGACATGTGCCATATGCATATTGCGTCCATGTCATCTTAATGTGCGATGCTTGACGTTGATTCGAATATTTGAATGCTTGTAGGATGGAAAACAAGGCATGTAAATGGGTTTTGACTAATGATATCCTTCTCGATGGACTATGTTGAGGTGCTCCCGGTTCCTTCCCCTAAGATCTGCTAGGTACTTGAGCATTTGTTTGGGAATCCTTGTACACCAAGTCTTTGTGCATATATGATGATACTAAGAACTTGATGGAAAGGTCGGTGAGAACCCTTGCAAAACCCTTTCTTGCAATGATTTCCATACTTGTCATTTTCAAGCCTTGCAAGGCTATCCTTCAATACTTTGCCAGTTTTCCTCTTTAACATGGCCAAGACATGTCATAAGCACTTCTTAGGCATAATACCATGGTAATGTGTTTCCAAGGATTCAGAGAGCATTCCAGCACAGTTGATGATGTGGCAGTTTTGGTGCGCATGGTCTCAAAACTCCTAATTATCTTTAATTATGATTGATATTATAGGTCTATTGATTTGACCCCAGTACATAAATAAAGTTGAAGTGCAAGCAGAAAGGATGAGGAAAAGAATGCACTATATCTCCATTCACCCTAAATTAGTAAAGATTTCATGAAAGTTTCGTTGGATATCTAATTACCTGTGTAGAACGTCCAAGACATTGAAGAATAACCTCAAGAACGCTGGTTCTAATCCCATACTTGGGGCAAACATGATATTTGAAAATTATAACAATCTTTGAAAACGATGAAGATACCACGATTTTCTATGGTAATGTTTGCAGAAATATCTGTAGTGGTACTGAGTAAAACCAAGGTCAAGATGGGAAAAAGAAGATACAATGTAGAATCAAAAGTCAAAGAAAGAACACTGACAGGAAACTCTTAAGTATAATACCACACATATACCACATATCATGCACAAAAATACTCGCTCTGCACCGAACCAAGAGATACACTTTTCTTTTTCGTCCATTTGAATTGTAGAAATACATTTTCAGTTCTAGACTATAAGGTACCTGAGTTAATCAACATTTTTATGGTCACTGGTCACTCCTACTCCACGTCTGCTTTATGTTAAGATATATAAATAGAAAAAGATGTCTTTTGAAGTCGTTTTTTCGAAAATATATCTCTAATGGAGCAGCGGGAGTCTTATATAACTATAAAGTCAGGAGTGAAAGTTTTGACCTTGTCCCTTAGATCTTCAGGAAAGTCAGGTCTCCCCTCATCAATATCTGATTCCTTGGAGAGCATGCTGAAAGGCTTTCCAGATACTCCACAAAGGCCACATCTTACAAGATTTGTCCCGCAGTGCTTAGTCATATGAGGGGACTTGAGCATATTGTACATCTTCTCTGCATCTTTCTGGAAATGATGAAGGTCAACTACCAACAAGTTAGCCTAAGCCATTAGATTAAGGTCATATTATCAAAAATACAAGATATACTTGCGTACATGAAATGTATAGGAGCTTATCAAACAGCCAAGAGCGAAAGATGATATGCTGATAATTATATTTGCTCATGCATCTTGATAGAATTTATTAAATTACCAGATTGAAAAGATTTCCATGATGAAATTTTGATAAACAGCAAAGGAAACCTATTTTAAAATCATGGTTTTATACTTTGTCAATCTGAAAAGGAATCAACTCATCTATAGATATTCAGAACGACTTCATGATAGCGGATAAACAAGATTGCTAGCCAGCCTCAAGTGGTTGAGTTATGCTTTACTAGGTAAAATTGATAACAAGCCATTCACGAAGATATTGTCGTCCATAGGAAACAAAAATCATATAGATCAGTTAGCTTATTGGCAACCGTAGAACCCTACCAATATAAAAACTGCAGATTAGCAAATACCAACAGGTAAAATATATTCAGATTAATACACAAGTTCAAAAACAACTAACTTTGAGGACCATGGTACATCAGAAAATTCAGGTATACATCGTCCTACACCACAATCACTTTGAGTGATTCCGTTGCTTGAAATGTACTCGGAGTTACATGTTTATATGTTTCTATTATAAGGAGCATTAGATGTTAAACGAAGCGTCCAGTCAATGAATACAAACAGTGCCATGTATGATAATTGAATGCTCAGAAAAAAAGAATGCTACATGACTCAAAGAAAATATGTCTGGTGAAATCTTCGTATAATCGAAGGAAGATATTTTTTCTCTGCCGTTATCTGCAATAAAAAGCAGTCCAGAATATTTTTATGACATTTTCCATTTGGCATTTTCCTTGTTTAGCATCTTATGGGCGAATATCTTGGTTAGAGCCAAGAAGAGAAGACAAAACTTTATTCAGTTTCTCCAATCCATTCATAGACGACTAATTTTCTTTTATCTCAAACTCCCAATCTTATTATTATTTTCTTCTTATATTAGGGCTATCATGAGTCATACACTCATACCAAAACATAAGTTTCTGGGATGATAATTACTTTCCATATTAATACTTCAAATAGCATACTAATATTAGGAAAAATTATTGAGTGAAAATATGTCAAAGTGTACCGCATGCAAAACTCTCAGAAGGTTCAAAGAAAAGGTATGACTCTATTTTCAGATGGAGGTAAGACTAGATATTGATTATTGGAGAATTTGATAAGCAGCAGTTCTAAATAGATGCAAGATACATAGAAATTTAGAAAAACCTCATTCGGTTACACGACCAGAGCATTCAAAATTTCAATCAGTTGTCAAATGATTGGCAATGAAATACAGCTATTATCTGAATTCTGTGTTCAATTGCATCTTGTATATTATGTAGACACCCTATTTAAGCAAAGATATCTGTTTTCAAGATATATGCTGACAACTAGAGCAAATCTATGTGAAATGTCAGGATATAAATTGAAGATTATGACATATATACTTTACTCTTTAAAAATGTAATCAATTTACAATTCCCCCACTTCAGAAGGGAGCCATTTGCGAGCATGATGGATGGGTTTGGAAGAAAGATGAAATTCTTCTAGGGTTATAGTCAAGTCTGACAATAGAGTTATCCTTTGGACTTGCCCAAATGGATTTATTGTTAGTCATATATCAGACCTAAAAATTTATCTCTTGTTCAGTAATTGTTGATAATTTAGTTTGCTTCAAGTTGGATCTACTGTCAAGATGTATATATATAAATATATATACATATATATATGACGTTCTTTTCTTTTGACTTGAGAGAATTCGTATCACTTTTCCTTGTTTTCTCCCAACAGTTTATATGGTTTACTAACTGGTTGCAATTGCAAAACCTGCTTTCTGTCCAATGTGGAAGTTGACGTAGGCAATCAGCTTTGTCTTCAATGTGATCTACTGTGAAGGGCAAAGGTGGGAAGAGTCATCCCTAAATTCCAGACCCACCCAATTGTCATGTGTAGCATGCACACATATGTTTGTTGAGTTGCTAAAGGATAGGGAATTAAAGAGAAGAAACTAAGTTGCATTAAATTAAATAGAAATTAGAAATAAGAATAAGGACTAGGTGCAGAACTTGCAGAACCAAAACAAGACATGTTTTTGCTAAAATTTATGCGTATTTCACAACAAGGTCATTAAAATTACACTATCCTACTTGCCATACGTGGATATGATGGCATATTTGTTTTGTACAATTCACATAACATCAAAAATGTATTAGAGAATCTTAGAAACTAAGAAGTATGAAAGTTATATATTTATGTCAGGAGCTCACCACAATTTTTCGAACTGTACCAGGGAGATATACCATTTGGTGTGACAAATAACTTGAAGAATAATAATTTGTGAAGAAGTTAGTCACCGAAGCACTGTATGATTCTCCTGACCATGGGATAGCACGAACAAGAACTGTAAAGAGGCCTAGCTTCTGGGGATTACCATTAATATGTGCTATCCTCATCTTTGCAATACTTTTGCTTTCCTAGCCAAATAGTAAAGGCGTACAACAAAAGAAAATAAATTATCTACTAGTTTCTTGAATGCCATTTAAGTTCAGAGACATCAACTACAATGAAATTAAATCCTTACAATGTATAAGAGAGCAAAAGCGCAGAAGGATATAATGTATAATGCAAGACAATGTGCCCAAAGCCTGAGAAAAAACGTGTCAGATAAATTGGTCTAATGGGTGAAAAGAATGTTATCATTGGATATACTTTTTTAGAACCGAAAGCATCAACTCAGCTAGAGGAATGATGATGATCATAATACAGTAACAAATTGTACCACTTTGATCCTTCTTCAACATTCCCAATGGTAAACACTTCGAGTGACTCTGCACGTATTTTCTTTTGATGCACAGGTTTCCCAAAATAATTCAGTGGAAGCACAAGACAAATGCAAATTACAGCAGCAATAGAGAAGACCCTGATACTGCATAAAATTTACGCAATGCGTATGTTAAGTAAAAGGTAAATGCAGAATCAAACAAATCAGATTTCCCAAACAGAGAAAGAGCCGATGACATTAAAATGCACGAATATGTGATAATATTAGGTCTATATTCTTGCAATCATCCGGGGGTGTGCGTGTATCTTATGTTGGTGGAGAGGGGTACGAGAGTAGA
>CM025782.1:2405034-2451702 GCA_014636745.2 Centella asiatica
AAATAAATGATAAAACAAGCCGAGAAACAAACTACGGAACACACAAGATTCTATTTCAATAATTCTAAGTCTGATAATATAAATATTAGGTTCCTTCAAAAATAAAGATGAAATAACAGAAATTAAGATAACTAGATAAAGGCATTAAACCAAACAAGCATCTATTATCAGGGAGACTACCAAAAGGAAAACTGAATTTAATGAGAATTGATTGAATTCTGGTTGAGCATTAACACGAGTCTGCATGTCAATAAATAGGAAAGAAAACTAAACAATCAAGAATAAGGTAGAAAACTTGGACGAACTGATTGTATCAATGGATGAAGATAAGAATTCAATGATTGTTATCCATGTCATAAGACTTAGTACAGGAGTAATGCATGTGGATATGTTCACTGGTACATATTTAAGCATATACTAACCTGAAAACAACTATACGGAAAAAAACAACTGCATCTAGACCCCCAATTTCCAATAAATCTTCTTCAGTTGTCTCCCAAGCCTTAACAATCCAACTAGCAGAAGGAACAAGTCTGTCAAAGCAGAAGTGACCATGATCTTTTGATTGAACGTGAGCGAACCTTTGGCTGAAGTACACATTGACATTGCCTGGTTGTTTTCTTAAAACTGAATACAGTGAGGAGAGCACCGTGCACATGCCTATATTTACTCCAGCAGAAGTCATTAAACCAGATAGATTCATCTCCTTCCACTATGACTAAGACCTTAGGACCCAAAAATTGCATAAGGGAAACCAATAAATTCCCACATAGACTGATATTTGTGGAAATAAGGTAGAACACCGGCCCCAAAGCTGCAAAAAACAACCGGTATGATACTGAAATAGTAGGCAAAACCAAAGGTGTATGTTATATTAGCACGGAAAACAAATGTCTGTGTTAATATGGCTTACTTTTAGCCCATAAAATGCCACATAATCATTGACAAGGCATGTTCTGTAACTGGTAACTTAGATTGCCTTAGACAGGCGAAAACTCATGTAATGCCTTCATTTATTAACTTCATAGCTTAGGTAAGATATATCAGAAGTTCAAAACTATTTTTAGACACAAATACAATAAGCTATTCTCACATTGTGTACGTAGGATACTTCAGAGTAGTATACACCCTCAAATTTGTCAATTTTACCATCCAAAGATAATGGTTCTCAAGAACTCGTTATACTTTGTAAAGCATTAAAATTAGATAATTGTGTAATATTGTATTTCACAACATTATCCACTAGATAAAAGATCAATAGGAAACCCTCTAAGCAATAGAACATGAACAAATTATTCTGCGTTGGCTTTAATCCTAGTTCATTTGTGAAATCTTAAATTTTAAATTTAACGTGAGTTCATTTAATTTCAACTAGCATGAAAATCATTATTGTGAACTACTTCCAAATATTATATACAAACAGTTTCATTCGAAAATTCTATCAGGTTCATGTATCAACAAATCTTATAAATTCACATATGAACTCGGATCAAATTGAAATCGTTCTGCGGCAGAACATATCAGATTTTTTTTCTTCCATGCAAAGAAAAATGTAATTTACTTTATTTCTGAGTTCTTATTTGTCTAGGCATACTAAAATCGCATTTCATTGTGCTTAGAATGTGTTTATTCTCTTGAAACTTCGGTGAGATATTTGAATTTCAAAAAAAAAATTGAATGTTCTTACTAAATTGGGAACAGATGGAGTAACTGATTATGCATGCACTCATCAAAACAGTGTCAATTAAGCTACTATACTCATTAATTCGACATTTGAAAGTTTTTATACATAAATGTGTTCCGCCAACTGACACACAATGTATTAAAAAAAATGAGAAACATTTTCACAAGCAAAACTGAATAACATCAAAGAATCAAATAATCACAAAAACAGAGAGAATCAAATCGAATAATGCAACACCTGTACCGATGTGAAATGGACGAATGCGAAGAGATGAACGCTACATCAATCAAATTTATTTGATCGATAAAGATTATTTGGTAGTTAAAAAAAGTGAAATTTTGGTTAGAATGTGATTGCGTTAGACTCGTGTTCCGGGTTTTTCCTTAGGGATTGGAGAATGTGATTTGCAGGGGAAGAGAAAAGGAGGAAAAAGAGAAACCTGGAGACGGACAGAGTATTTTTTGATGGAATTAATTCAATTTAATTTGATTTGATTTTAGTGATCTACTCTTTGTCCAAGCGAAATCAATGAGAATTTATAATATGGAATCGATATGATATGAAATGAAATTTATTTGTTTATCAGAAAAATATGGACATGGAATAGAGAATGTTGTTGACATTGGAGAATAGCCCGTAAACCGAATACGTTTGAAATTCGTGAACGAAATAGTTCAGGTGCGCCACAATATAACTGTTACTAACTGTCTCTATCCATACCTGTGTGTTATACTTCACAAAACAATATTTTAAGGGATGGGCATCCTTCGAGTCCAAAGCACGAGTATCATAACGAAGTTATATGAACACCAAAATTTTTGTGCGAAAAATTTAAATGAAAAAAAATTACGGGAGTAGATTTTAAAATTTCACTAATAATATAAAATTAAATCTTTAATTGCCTTACCTTTTATAGCAAAATTAAAGCAATATAATAATACAAGATTAAACTGTTTTCGATGCATTTGATCTCTTTAATTGTCTTATCATTTATAGCAAAACTAAAGTAGGCGAAGAGTTATTACGTGTGTTTTATTTCAACACATATGTAGGAAACAAATTTGAATAGTTAGGATGTAAAACTACAGCAATCACATGTAATGTCTTTACTTATAACAAGTATAATATTTTTTTTTAGTGTTTTCTATTGTTTAAAAATGAAAAAAAAAATTTAATATTGAATTGTACAATGAGAAATTTAAAGTAAAGAAAATACATTTTACACACTTTACATTTTCTTACTCATTTTGAAAAATAAATTATGAAATATAAGGGAATAAATATTTTTGAAAAGCAAATTAAAATATTATTACTATTTCGCCTCACCCCCTCACCCCACCGCTACCGATGGTCGCCTCAATGCCACTTCTGCCATTCTTCCCGCCACCACCTTGTCCTTTTCCCCCCTCCCCCCAAACCCATCAATAACACCCAACTGTCCTTAGCAGGACTAACACCCCTTGGCCAGCACTACCACATGCCACCTCGCAGTCACCACTCCATCGTCGTCGTCGTCAGCACTCAGTCGAACCCCATCACCATCATGTCATAACCACAACCTATTGCCGCCTCCGTCACCACTACCTCTTTGCCATCTATGACTCCACAATCATCGTGGCTCCACTACCGCCCCCACAACACCCTCACCCCCCTCCGGTTATCGTCACTACATTTTTCAAAAAGTAATTTACGTGTATCAAATAGAGCCTCAATTATATATTTGTTCCGTTCCAAAAATAATGACTTTCATATATATATATATATATATATGGAGAGTTTGATTTAAGATATTATCCCACCAACCTTTCAGTTGGCCTATAAAATCTGTAACAATTATTTGAGCTATCTGCGAATCAGAATTCCTATTAATTCTACAAGCAGAAGCAAACATCATCATTCTATTGATATAATTTATAATTTGATATTCAGACATTCCATCTATATTCTATTCATAGATGGCTTTTGGATTATAATAAGACTGTCCTACCATACTATCTTCTTCCAAAGTCAAATCCACTGGGATCGGCCTTGGATAATAGTATCTGTTGGTAGACTGAGGAATTTAGGATTTTTGAATTCCAAAATTACCTCCAATCTTATTAATATTTAAATTCTCATTAGTGAATTGATCTTCAATTTCTTGAATATCTTCACTATCAATTTCACTATAATTTTCTTCTTGTTTTAAGACATTAAGATTTTTATCTTTTATATTTAAATCTTTTAATTTTTTAGTTAAAGAAATAATAAATTCATTTTCTGTTTTAGAAGTAAATTTAAAATCTTTTGGTATCATCCTAATTGATGGTTTAATAATAGGGATTTGAATTCCTGTAATTAAATTTTCATTTTTCACTAATTCTTTTTCTTCTAACTTGTCTTCAACCCTTGTAAGCTGAGAGCCTATAGTTTGAAGAATAAGATTAGTATAATTATTCTGACTAAATATTTTATTATTATCATTATTTTGGCTACTTAATTTATTAAAAGTATTAGCCTTTAAATCTTCATGGGTTATCTCTATAGGAGGAGGATGTATCAAAGTAACTACTCCTTTAGAAGTATTCCATGATTTTTTATATTTTTTCAAAATCTAAATTTTTGGGTCATAATTTTGAAGATACCAATCAGTAAAAGGTATAACAATCTTATTTGCATCAATATAATTATAAAAATCATTTTTTAATTCTTGTAATTTTTCTTTAGAATGGTTTTTAAAATACCAATCTCTAAAATCTTTATTTTCATTTTTCATAAAATCATTGTTAATATCTTTTCTATTATAAGAGAATTCTGTTTCCAAAACTATGACATCAAAATTCATGTCAGAGGCCGTTGGAGACATTGGTCTCTTATCCTGCCAAATTATTTTATTATAATTATTGGAATTATATGGAAGCATGGCAATATGCTTTTTTATACCAGAACCCGCAGAGAAAACATTCTTGGTTCTTTATGTTCAATAATGATTTTCAATAGGAAGAAATTCCTAATTGGTTTTTAAATTAGTGGGAGCGCATTGGCCCAACAATGGAGTTTTTAACTTCTGAATTATCTTCATAAGGATCCTGAGCGTCCTCTTGCTCTGCTTTAGAATCATGAGTTCCCAATATTTCCATGGCTTCTTTAGAGCTTTTGGATTTCATTAAGGAATCCTCTTGAGATTTAGAGGAATTAGTTGCTACTCCTTCCATAATCATGTCCAATGTTTTCTAGATCGTTAATTGCAGTTGTTCGGGAGAGGATGATTCTTTCTTTTTCATTGAATCCTCTAAAAATTTAATAATTGCCAATGGATTAAGATTAATTTGTTTTTCATACGAAATTTCTTTCAGGCGGGGAGATTCCATAATTGCTTCATTCTGATATGTTGTACAAATGTTGCATATCTCTTTGGACACAGACCCTGTTTGAAATTTAGGCCACCATTTGAAATAATAACTCATTCCCAAATAAGGAAAATCTTCTTCATCATCCATAATAGCAGTATAATTCCAATGCCATATCCATGGAATTTTAAACTGGGCAACAAATAATAATAAAGCCTTTTTTCCCTTTACGGAGGCTGATAATTTTGCATTCCTTAATTGTGGATGCAATTGGGTATAAGCCTCAAATAATGAAGATAATTCAGAAGTTAAAAACTCCCTTGTTGGGCCAATGCGCTCCCAATAATTTAAAAACCAATTGGGAATTTCTTCCCATTGGAAATCATTATTGAACATAAAAAACCAAGAATGTTTTCTCTGCGGGTTCTGGTATAAGAAAGCATATTGCCATGCTTCCATATAATTCCAATAATTATATTAAAATAATTTGGAGACATTGGTCTCTTATCCTTATTATAGATACCATGAGCGATCTGTTGATCAGATTCCTTGATACCTTCAAATTTAACATCATTATCATTTCTTTCTGAACTAACAGAAGTCCTAAAACTTTTGTCAAATTTAGAAATTCTAAAACTAGATCTTCTGCCTGATCTAGCAAAATTAATACAAACATCTCCTTCGGTAGTTTGAATAATTGACTCTATATTATTGTTTTTTACAGGTACAGAAGGAGAGGCAGATGATAATAACCAATCAGTTGAGTTAATTTACAACTTTATGTACAAATAACAAATAAAAACTAACATTATGAAAAAATGAAAATTTTCTAAAATATCTGACATGAACTAAATTTTATGTAAAATTACATACCGCTACATTGACTTTATCATCCTTTTTGGAACAAATATAGTATTTCATTTCGGTTTCAAATAGAGTCTGAATAACATATCTTTTTCTCTTATAAATCTAAAAATTCAATAATACGTGACTTATTTTTAGTATTTTTATAGACAAAAACTCTATTTACCTTTGTTTCGATAAAATAGAACGACATATAAATGAATTAAATAGATTATGTGATGAATTGAGGTAAAAGAGACAAATCAACAAATTATGCGGAGGATGTGAGAATGAAGTTATGATCGACTACGTAATTTTAGGTTATGATGGTATGAGGAAAACTTATTTAAAAGATTAGGATTAAAACTACACCTAATTTTATTTGAAGGAGTTGACACGAATAAATTTGTTAATATTATTTATTTATTTATTTTGTTTATTTTTTATTCTTGTTTTTATAGTTTATAATTGTTTAATCGCCAAAGTCGGCTAATAATCTTATTTATCACGAGTGATAGTGAATATAGGGGGTAAAATTTGCAAATTTTGATAAAAAGCTAGTCAGTGAAAATCTATAATTAAACACAAAAGAAACATTCATGCATCAATACAAGAAAAAGTTTGGGAAAACCTCTTCGTTCATCCTCGAACTATATAACTTTTGCATGTTTAGTCTCCAAACAATTTTACAACTTACTTGGTACAAATAATTTTAAAAATATGCACGTTCAGGACATTTCGTTAATTCGACGTTAAGTTTAATGAAAAATGCACATATGTGACTCACATATATATATTTTAAAGGACAAAATGGTCAGATTATCTCATGCAAAATTAATATAGTTTGAGTACCAAACGTACAAAATTAATATAGTTCGGAATCAAGCGTACAAAACTAATATACTTCGAGTTCATTTATGTCCAGACTTTGGCGACAACATATCTCCCGACGAGTTTGATGATGACTAAAAGTCACTTTAGCGATAGTGTATCTCCCGACGAGTTTGGCGATGGCTAAAAGTGACTTTGACGCTAGTCATTTTTATCCCCTGACGCCAACTTTGGCAATGACTTGGATTGCCCGACGAGTTTGGCAACGACAAAGGATCAACTCGTCAAGGGAACCCATTAGTGGATACAAGAAAGTCATAACATCGATGGATAATGAAGCATTGATCAAGTCTCCATCAGTGACTTGTCATCGAGGGATCCAGAAGCACTGATCAAGTCAACATCAGGGCTTGTCTTCAGTGGATTGTTATAACCTAATCCACTCGTCATCAAGACTTACAAGCAAATTATTGATACTTGGCATGGAAGCAAGGGGTATAACTGGGAAGATATTCCTTGAAGTTTGGTTATCTAATAACAACTCTCGAGAATTAAATGCATGAAGATCAGTGGATGAAAAAGAAGCAACAAAAGCCAATAGCAGTCTGACACACTACTCTAAAAGGACATTGATGTGACATATTGCGGCTATGTTGAAAAAGCAGCATGTCTAGCACGTGGGTTCACCAACTGATCTGCTACATATATAGAAAGAGTTGTTACATGAAAGATTAAGCAAGCCACAACACTTAAACAGTAGAAGGAAGCTTTGTAATAAATCTTGAGAGAATTATTTCAAAGAAAAACACGTAGCTAGTGAGTGAGTAAAGAGAAGCTGTAATTTATTACAAATTTGTAGTTGTTAATCACTTTGTGATTAAACAGATTTCCAGAAAAACATCAAGTTATAATACAAATATTTTAACTTGAATGCTTGTGTGTTCATCTTAATTTCATTAAAGTTTTTTTGATTGTTATAGCTATTCCAGCCTACGTGAAGTAAGTTTTAAAAGAGCAAAAAGTTTGAAGTGTTTCTATTCACCCCCCCCCCCCCCCCCAAACACTTGAACTTATTTAGTTCTAACATAAATGCTTTAGGGGTGTTTGGGTTCATCAGGGGATGCCACTACACTGCACTGCTGTTTCAGGGGTTTCTTCTCGGCTGGGTTGTTGCATCAAGGGATACCACTACACTGCTGCATCAGGGGATGTCAAGGTTGATATCTACTGTATCAGGGGATACCACTACACTGCTGTATCAGGGGATGTCAAAATTAATATCTGCTGCATCAGGGTTTGCCAACTATTATTTCTAATTCAGGGGTGTTTGGGTTCATCAGGGGCTGGTTTATTGCACTGCACTGCTGCATCTTGGGGTTCTTCTCGGCTGGGTTACTGCATCAGGGGATACCACTGCACTGCTGCATCAGGGGAAGTTAAGGTTAATCGTTGTTGCATCAGGGGTTGCTAACTGTTTGCTTCAGGGGTTGGTTCATCTAGGGTTGTCTGCATCAGGGGCTGGTTTGCTGCTTCAGGGGTTGGTTTGCTGCTTCAGGGGATATCACTGCTACATCAGGGGCTGATTTATGTTGCATCAGGGATTACAATTTGTCCATCAGGGGTTACCTCCTTCTTGGCCGTCAGGGGATACCTCGCGTTAGGGGTTATCTTAGGGTGTTTCAAGCTGTCAGGGGTTATCTGTTTGCCTTCTTTCGGCTATGTAGTATATTTACTTGTTCCCTTTTTTCGCATAGCTAGAATTTTTTGTTCTAGTATGCGAGGGGGATGACTCTCCTTAATTTTGTATCTTTTTCCTGTCTTTTATTTAATTTAACTTAACAAAAAAAATATTATGTTATAATTTTTATGCAAGTATTATAATGAATTATTTGGTGGCTGTTGATATTATGTAGTTATGTATGGTATATTCAATGTATTTATCTAAGTAATTAATTTGTTGGTCAAAGAAATAAAATACATGTGAGACACACTTGTCCATGTGAAAAAAAAAATTTAAGTTTGCAGCGTGATGATAGACAAAAAATTTGAAATAACAAAAAATACATGTCCTGAACGTACATATTTTTAAAAGTATTTGTACCAAGTAAGTTATAACAATTGTTTGGAGGACCAAACGTGCAAAAGTGATATAGTTTGGGGACAAACGAAGAGGTTTTCCCAAATCTTTATTTGTCATTAGCTAAGGTTAAAACACTGTTTTACCCCTCCAATCTAACGTCCCTTTAATTCAAATAAAAGATTTGACGGAATGTCCTGAACGTGCATATTTTTAAAAGTATTTGTACCAAGTAAATTATAAAAATTGTTTGGGGACCAAATGTACAAAAGTGATATAGTTCAGGGATGAATGAAGAGGTTTTCCCAAAAAGTTTTAACACATCACGAATGAACGAAAATGCAACTCAAGTACTGAACTCTAAATTAAGAAACATAAATCAAAGAAACTAAGGTTGCACGGTAATCTCTACTGAACCATCATCTGGAACTAATCCTTAAGGGATGTAGAATGCACGGGGTAGTGCTTTGCAACCTTGCGAACGAGCACAGATAAACATGATGCTGAAGATAAAAGGAGTATAAACCTTTATTTTAATTTTGGTTACTAATTTTACTTTTCGTTCGAACAATAATTATGTTGAGTATCATGTTGTGAAATTTATGTACTCAATGTATAAATTTATATTCCTTAATTATCACAATCAGAATTGTCTTTTCTTTTTTTTTTTTTGGATTGAAATAAAGAAATATATTAGAAAGATTTCCTAGGATGTGCGCTAAGACAGAGTATGCCTAGAACATAAGACACTATACAAGAGTTCATATAAGTGAGGTAATACTTAATATCATCTTAGGATATTCCTAAACTAGAAACAAGGCCTAAGATCATTAATAGCTGAAACAACTGATTCGGAGTCAGAATAGATAATACAAGAACTATTACTTGCGTTAAAGCACCACAAGATAGTAGATAAAATTGTCATAAGTTCAGAGTATAACGGCTTCATTCTTTTCTAGCTGTCGTCCACAAAAACTTTCCATGTTATTGATTCGCCATTCATTCCACATCCCTTCATGCATTTCTTCCATTTCTTGCTCTGACCCTATTATCTTCTCGGTTACCTGTCATAGAAGATAAGTTAACAAAAACAAAACTATTAGTGATCTCCAGCTTTCGGCCAAGCTCCTGTTGAAATATTAAACTTGATTCATGAATTGCAATTTAATACAGATACATGAATGATCATTCAATTTGATTCATGTACTGATGTTTGATTCATGTACTGCTAAGTGCAGAGAATGTTCATGGTTCATTGTAGTTAGATATATCTAGAACAAGTAATTTATTATGTTCATTGTATCAAAGATCCTTTACAACTTATAAAAAGGTCTGCTGAGTTTATTTATACTCAAGTTAAGTTAATGAAATTTCAGTTGCCTCCAGAAAATTTAGTTGATCACATCACTGATCATTTTCTCCCAAACCTGGTTTCATTTTTTCAACAAAGTGGTATCAGAGCTGTTTTATAAAGATTGAGTACTTATTTTCCTTTCGTTGTTCCAAAACTAACAAAGGAAAACTATGGTCACTGATGCATTCGAATGAAGGCGTTGATGGGCTCGCAAGAGGCTTGGGAGATTGTTGATAAAGGATACGATGAACCAGAGAACGAAGGAACCTTGAATCAAAACTAGAAAACTGCGTTGCTAAAAGCTCACAAGCAGGATCAGCACGCACTCTCCATCATACACATGGGCTTAGATGAAGCCATGTTTGAGAAAGTTGTTTCAGCAACAAGGGCAAAGCAAGCCTGGGAAATACTTGAAAATAATTTCAAGGGTATTGAAAACGTTAAAAAGGTTCGTCTTCAAACTCTCTGCAGCAAACTTGAGTCACTGCATGTGAAGGAGTCAGAAACAATTTCTGATTATTTTATAAGAGTATCTTCCATCGTCAATCAAACGAAGCGATATGGGGAAAATATTGATGATGTTCATGTTGGTGAAAAGATTTTGAGATCGCTAAACTCAAAACTCAAGTTTGTTAGTATTGCAATCGAAGAGTCCAACAATTTAGGCACAATGACTCTTGATCAACTTATGGGATCCTTGCAAGCATATGAAGAAAGATTGACGAAGAAGGGAGAACTAGAATCTCAGGTTCTCCAAACAAAGGTCTCTTTTGATCAAGATAAAGGACCAGAGAGATCTAAAGGAAGAGGGCAGTATAATGTATGCGGAAGAGGTCGTGGCCGTGGTGGAAACTTTGGCCGAGGTTGTGGCAGAAATGGAGGACCACATAATTTAAATAATAAAGGGCCAAACAACTTTACAAGATGCCGTGGAAATTCTATTTTTAAAAGAGGCAACGGAAGAAGGTTTGACAAGTCCAATATTAAGTGTTTTACTTGTCAAAAATATTTGCCCATCGACATATAATTGTTCATCAGCTGATAATTTACCCATTAGCAGGAATTAACTATTAGCTTTTATTTGGCCATCGACAGATAATGATCCTGTTGGGTTTCGACAAATAAAACGCAGCAGAATAAAAAAAATGATTTAAAATAAAACGAAACCCTAACCCGAGGATCTATGCGAAATAATTTAATACAGAAGGTTTAAGATTTTATCGATTAAGCCTGTCGGATCCGAAGTTTTGATGAGGGTGTTGAACATCTCCGAATCTTTAACGTAATCCAACTAGACGGCGCCTCTACGGTATCCGCACGAACACCCCACGAATCGTCTCACGATCCGAAGCAAGAAGAATTGCAGTACTAGCTGCTGAATCTGTTTATCTCTCACTCTCTCTTAACTCTAGTCTCTCTCTGATGAGCGGCTAGGGTTTTAGAAAACATATATATCTGAGAGAACAACTGATATATCCTATATATAGTTGTGTATAGAGTAATTCCAAACCCTAATCTGATTAGGAGAATAAAATCCGAATTTTATATTTATTATATATTTTAATCAAGTCTTACTTAATTAATATATATGTCAAATAAATATATATTCGTATTTTCTTCCAAGGGACTCTAATATATTTATACAGATTACATACATATAATTTAAAGTCATGATTTAAATAAAATCAATCTTATTAATATATTAAAATCACTGACATTTAAATTATATCTCCTTAATGAATGTTCTTAGTGTGCGACCCTATAAGTTATTATTATGTTGGCAATAATTTTAAATCATATTATAAAATTATAAATAGTGAGTGGCATCTAGTAATACATCATTGTTACCCAAGTAAAAATAAAGTCGTTGATTCGACGCAACCTTTTCGTGACCAATGTTTCAATGTAATTTAATCCTTTTAACCTTGATATCTAAGATTAAATTCAAGGCATGGATGTGTCATCCTCTTCACAATTTAATCTCAGTTTTCTTGATCAATGAGTAGACTATATGAAACAAATCTCTATTTGAGCACGGCCATGCATTTCATAATCTCACTCAATCAAGAGGCCTATAGATATCACCCCTAATTTATAGGAGGGTTAAATTCCATCTACATCATTCTCATTTTTCACATAACTCATGATGTATCCAACAATCACCTTATCGTCCATTCGGTTAAAAGTGACTTTTGGCAATGTCAAAACACATAACTCCTTATGTAGAAATGTCATGACTTCATGTCGAAGGACCATTACATCATTATCACTATGAGAATTACTTATGACACATAGCATAATGCTCCATGTAGAATTCTCATGGTGGGTCTGTCTAGTACATTGTTCTCTAACATGGTACCTATGCATCAACTTAATATATCTCGTATATATTTATGACCAATGAGATGTGGCCATCAGTCAATCCACATACTAGTCTCAATGTATTATTGTTGTCCCACTAACAATAATACTCGACTAGGGACATTTAAGAATAATGATATGTATATATAACATACTTATACGATCTCATATTCAAGTCACATACTTGAATCCATATAATTAATATCATTTTTCGAAGGACATTTATTATGTTAACATTTATATAACGCAGTAAATAAAACATAATAAAAGAAATTATCATTTAACCAAAACATAACATAAATATAGTGTCACAATCATTACATAATTGACCACTAAGGCATACACTCCAACAAATCCTTCAGTAGATAATTTGGCCATTGGCAGATAATTGTCCCTTCAATAGATAATTTGGTCTTCGGATAACTGTCCTTCAGTGGATAATTTGGTCGTCAACAGATAAATGTTCCTTCAGTGAATAATTTGGTCGTCAGCAGATAGTTGTCCTTCAGCAGATAATTAGGCTGAGTCTGATACATTTGATACGTCCTTACTTTGTTGGTGAAGTCTTGTTGATGATCAACCTTGCATGAACTAGTTTTCCTTAAAACTACTTTGCTTAAAATCCTCCTAACAAGTAGGATTTTATTCTAAGTCCTTTTATAACATTTCAAGCAAGGACTATTTTACATTATGCATTTCTACATCATCAATTCAAATAAATGTTAAGTATAAAAACTTAAAACAATGTACGTGCACAGAGGTTGACTTAACACTTTGAAAAAAGAATTAAACTTGGGAATTAATGAAGCTACCTACTGGGAAGAAGGTATTGTTCAACAAATTGGTGTACAGAGTGAAAGAAGAGGCTGGGGGTAAGAAGAAGTACAAAGTCAGACTTCTTGTGAAAGGATATGCAGACAGAAGAAAGGTGTTGACTTCAATCAAAATTTTCTCTTGTAATGAAGATGGCCTCAATCAAAATATTGTTGAGTCCAATAACAGTTGGAGATTTTCATCTTAAGCAACTAAATGTATCATAGGGACTCAAATAAAGTAATCTATATACAACAACCATAGGGATTTGAGGTTAAAGGGAAGGAGAAAATGTATGTAGATTGAAAATGAGTGTATATGGCCTCAGACAAACTCCTAGGCAGTGGTATCTGAAGTTTGACAAGTTTATGCAGGGGTTCAAGTATAAGAGATGGTACTTTGATCATTATCTTTATTATCAGAGGTAATCAAATGGAGATTATATAATTCTTGCATTATATGTCGATGATATACTTGTTGAAGGATCAAATAAGCAGAGAATTGAGTCTCAAGAAAAGTTTGTCCAAGACTTTTGAGATGAAGGACTTGGGGGAAGCGAAACAAATTCTTGGCATGCATATAAGAAGAGATATAAAGGGGAAGAAGTTGTAGCTATCTCAAGAGCATTACATTGAGAAGGTCCTGAAATGTTTCAACATAGATAAGGCAAAGGCAATTTCTACACCATTGGTGGGTCACTTCAAGATCACAAAGGATATGTATCCTTCAATAAATGAGGAGAAGGTCTACATGCAAACAATGTCTTACTTTTCGCAGTATGGAGTTTGATGTATGTTATGGTGAGTACAAGGCTAGATATTGCACATGCAGTAGGAATTGTCAGTAGGTACATGTACATCTCAGGAGAGAAGCATTGGGAAGGCAATGCAATGGATTTTGAGGTACCTTAGGGGTACCGAATGACATTGTTTATATTACAGAGGTCCTAATGTTGTTGTGCAGGGGTATGTTGATTCAGATCATTTATGGAACAAGGATAACTGTAAGAGCACTACAAGTTATATTTTGTATTGTGATGAACTATTGCAAACTAGCACTCAAAACTATAGAAGATAGTGACTCTATCAACCATAGAGACAAAGTATGTTGTCACCACTAAAGCAAGCAAAGAGATGATTTGGCGTTAGAAGTTTATGGAAGAGTTAAGTAAGAAGCAAAGTGATTGTGTACTATGAAGCGATAGTCAGAGTGCAATTGACTTGGCAAAGAACCTAATTTTTTATTTAAGGACAAAACATATCCAACTATGGTATCACTTAATCAGGGAATTTGTGAGGATGGATAGTTTATCCTTGAGAAGGTTAACGAGAGTAAAAATCCATATGATATGTTGACAATGGTTGTTGACGAGGCGAAGTTGAGCTTGTGCTCAAATTTGATTAACCTCAAGTGATGATTGGGATTGCAACGACTATTGGTGGAACTACCAGGGAGGTGTATTGATTAGTCTTCAAGTGCGAGATTGTTGGTGCGTGAAGTCTAATATCACGTTTGAGTATTTTCATATCAAAATGGATTGAAGAATGCCTTATGTAAGTAAATTGGTGCATTGTAATAAAATGAACTTAGTAATTTGGATGAGGGAGCAATTTGGATGAGAATTAGAGAATAAATATGAAAATAAAGATATTTAATACTATTTTAGATTGGTAACAACTAATGGCAGTTTTACTATGATAAAACTTCTTTTTTACCATAACTATTTGTAGAATAGAATGAGGAGTGTTATCTTCTATCAAACTAATGAGATATTAAGGGTTTATAAATTTTTTGTGAGAGTTCTTCGTATTTTAGAGAAAAAAGTGAAATTGTGTGCTTGTATTATCTTATAACCTTCGTCACATATTGAATTGCTCGTCGCCGGTAATTTTTGTTCTTTTTGTAATTTGCAAAGAATTTCTCACATAAAATTCTTATATTTTGTGTGATTATTCTTTTTTATCTTAATTAATTCATTTTGCCAGTATCCTGTAAAGTAATTAATAACTCTCTCGTTCTACTTTTGTTTGGATTTAAAGAATAAGTCTCAAATTTCATCTTGCGGTAATTGACAAGTCCCCTTATCTTGTCAAGCAGTAACCCTTTCCAGAAGCTTTCAGTCCCGAAGTAAAAAGCTGCGTTTTACTTGTTTACATTGACTGTCTTACAGGAGAGTCCTGAGTTCCCAAAATTAAGGAGATTAGATTAGAAGAGCACATGGAGAATCTACTTTCTAATTATTATGTTACTTTTTTTTTTTTTTTCCTTTTCCCTTTTTTTTTTTTTTTTTGGCTTAGTGTATAAATTTGTATTGCTTAATGTATAAATAATTGGCAAAGAATGAAAGGGCGTTTGGTTTGATAGAATAAAATGATATAAAAATATAATTAATTTTAATTATTTATTACATGACTTATGTGTAACGTTCATTTACTCTCCCAGAGTTACGTGTAATTTCGGTCATTTTATACACAAATTTTTTTTTTCAATTCACACATTTTTCTCATAATTTTCTCATTATTCCCTTCCTCCTTTTTGTTATTATTCATTTTTTTTCATATAATTGCATTTAATTCAACCAAACTCAACATGAGAATATACCGAGGGAAACTTTGAGAAGAAGCCTCTTGGCGACCAAATCAATCTTGGACATATCAAAAATGGACAAAAACAGGCCAGCGGTCCTCTATTTTATATACCAAACTCTACCTCAACAGCAACAGCACTGATCAAATCAATACTTGCATTCTTTCGTTCTTGCATTTTACAACTTTAGGTGGCATATGCTATTTCTTAAGTTTCTAACTTTCGTTCAAACAAGAACAATTCTAGTACAAAAAAGTTAAAAAGCACAAAAAACAGATGTATTTAACACGAACTTTAGTTTTATTCATTTAAATATTTAATACTATAGTGCTACTAAAGCATGCATGTAGTGCATTCTGCATTCTATATTTTACGTTCTGCAACCGCATACTTAAAATACGATACTTCACTAAACTAAACACATCACACAATTTCTCTTGAATAAACTAACGAGTTATGTCCAATATATCTAGGCCAAATACAACTAATCCTCTATCAGTCACCCTAATTTTTGCTAACCCCCAACTAAGTTCATTTATACAACTAAACTCCATTATTATTATTTTTGGTATATAACTTCGGAATGAAGACGAATACTCTTTTAAACATTCTCTTCTCTTTTTTGTTTGTTCTGAAATTAAAGAAACATTTCTTACTGGTAAATTAAAATGACAAAATTCCTAAAATGCCATCACCACCATCTCATTAGTGGTAGTTTGCACTTTCACCATCATCACCACTATCACTATTAAATGATATGACATCATTTCATCGTGTATCATCAGAGATATTTATATATTTATAGCTCAAAATTTGAATGTATCCTAATTTTGAAACAGGCGAATAATGTGGAATATCAAATATCTCTTAGTACAGATCAACTGATAACTGTTAGGCATGAGTGATCGTGTTCCCGACTATTCACAAAACAGCAAAGCACAGGGAACACAAAGGATCGGAAAATATGTAAATAAATGAATATTATAATGAAAGAAATCATATTTACTTTCAATGTCAAAAAATGTGCAACAAAACAGAGACAAAAACGAGCTTGAGATGCACAAGATGCAACTATGGATATCCTTGACTCCTCATCAAGTACGAGGAGCTCTGTAATATGCAGGTACTGTGGCGGGGAAGAACATCTGCCTAAATCCTTCTGCCTTGATTATGGGGAATATGATTCCTGATGCACTCTGGAAAATACATTACAAAAAACTCAATTCAGGACACGTTTAAACTAGTGCTGCCAACCATTATGAAGATAAATCAAAGACATGGTTGTTTATGATTTAGATAGACACATACGGAGATTAATCTTGCTCCAATCCACATTCTTTTGAGTGAGGGGAAAGGCAATAACAAGCGGCCAACACCGAATATTGCCACAGCAAAGAAATGGACGACCAAGCTCAAAGGTCGAGGGTTCAGACCAGAGAGTAAAGATACTGGTCCCTCTGAGCAAACACCCCCAAGGCTAAGATAGTCGAAGCAGGCCTTCCGCATCTCTTTCCTTGCTTGATCGGGGGAGGCACAAAAAACCTTGTACAGAGCTCCCGCCAGTGTATTGATTGTTGCTGCCACAGGCTGTTGATAAAAACATTGAGGAAGCAGTGGGTCCACATAAACTAGTGTGGGATGGTATAGCACTCTGAGTTGAGTCTCATAATTAAATACAACCTCTTTTACAAGAAAGAGTAACATTTGGAAATATAATCTTTTTATGGACAGGGGTATATTTTTGTATTATGATCCAAAATAAATATGTGATCTACTGATCTCTTATTGCTGAACAAATTATTCATAACAGACTCTTATTGTGTAACGTGAGGAGCATATTTCACCAAAACAAGGCCAAGATAACAAGAAATTTTGAATATTAAGCTGGTCATGAAACTAACCTTACGCAATGTGTAAAAGGATTCAAGATATTTGCATAGAGTAGATGCATCATTCATGTCCCGGAGAGGCCTTAATAGATTACGTAGCACAACGATATCAGAAAGAGCAACAGTCATTCCTCCACCAGTTAAGGGGTGGCGCATGTTGAATGCATCCCCCATCAGCAAAGCCCCTGGAGTTGGGTGGGGAGCAGCTGGCATGCTTCTGTTGGGCATTGTCCTTATATTTCCTTTATCAATTGCAGCTATGAAGGCATCATGCAGCTCTAGAGGAATCTGAAAACATGGAACAAATTAATGTTAACTGTATTAAGGCAGAAATTTAACAAATAGAAAGCCATAATGAAGACAATTAAATATTTGGATACCTGAGGAGCAACCACGGTCTTCAAATATGTGGCCATATCACCATTAGAAATTGAAGGAACCTTCTGACCAGGAACATCAACCAAACAGCGTATTTCTGTGCTACTGATGGGATAAAATAAGATGGGTGATGGGTCTGCTAAGATAACATGCCCATGGTTTGCATGTGGTAGTTTGCAGTTATCAAGGACTAAACCAACAAAACAAGAAGGCACTTCCACCTGAAGATGATATCATGTTAGCTAACCGAGAATAATGAAAAAACAAAATACACTAAAAGGGAGAGTCAATTTGACCATGTTAACACCTAAAGTTCAAAATAGGTTAACTTCACCTTTGGACTGCAAAGGTTACGACGCAAGTTTGAAAAGCAGCCATCACAGACAATGGTAAGTGGGGCATAAGCACTCAATTCTTCACCAGATTTAGTCTTGTATCTTACACCTTTAATGGTCCTATTTTCTTCAAGCAAAGATGTGACAGTGCCTTCTTCTAGTTGGACACTATAAGAAAATGAACATCATGGAGTTACTATCAAAGAAAACGAAAAAGACATCTTAGTGGAAACATGAATTTTCTCATTTCATTAAAATGAATGTAAAAGAATTAGAAAATAAAAATAAGGGGCTCATACTTGGGAAGAGTTGCAGCTTTCTCCCTCATTCGCTGTATGAACCGGCCATTGTGAAAGCTCCTCCCAGACACATTTGAGTGGAATTTCTCTAAAGGATAAGAAAGTCGAGTACTCTTTCCATCCTTGAAAAGAGCATAACCAAAAACTCTCTGAGCATCAATTTCCTCCACACAATCTGTATCAGAAATGATAAGATGTCTCTGTCAGAATCAATACAATGATGAAACAAATGGCAGGGCAACGCGATCAAACAACTCTTTGTATACCTTCCAGTCCCAATTCAATCAACTTCAGGTAGCCACCTGGTTGTAGAAGTTCCCCGACGATTCTATCGGGCTCTGTCAAGTCCCTTTCAATCACATGAACCCGACGCCCATCCTACAAATCAATGCCTAAAAATTTCAGTGTGCAATTCTGCATCTAAAATGGGCTTCCTATTAAAAAAATTTTAAGTAAAAGATATGCAAATAAATAAATAAATCAATGATGAAGTAAGATAATAGTATTTCCTTTAAAAAAGAAAGAACATATAACCTGTGCCCAAAAAAACAACAACAAACTTTCCAAAGATCCAAATTTTCGAATTCAGAAAATTAAACAGATTCCAAGTCTAAAATTGTAGAAATTCAGCTCCAATTAGAATATTCGATGTAAGAATATCAGTGATGATGTCAGACTGTTTCATTACAGATGTTCAAGAAACCAGTCCCTGCAAAACTTTCCAAAGATACAGATATACTACTCATATAATTATCAAACAGATTCCAAGTCTAAGCATGACATATATACATTAATATGAACATTAAATATAAAATTGTGTCTGTGTATCTGCTTTTGTATTTAAAAAGCTATCTCTAAAAATTCTCTAAATTTATGTTTATTGGTTCAGCACGGCTCAAATCTACAATTCAATATTCCAATACAAGAAAAAAAGAAAAGAAAAACAACTAAACAAAACACAACTTTATTTTTTAACAGAAACAAAAACAAAACTTTTACAAATCTCCATATAATATAACTATAACAAAGTACCCAAAGTTCAACTTTAATTATCTTTTGTAATTAAATTTAACTAATAATAGGTTGTGTATCTATAGAGATATATATTATCAGTTCTCATTAAAGAAAAAATAAAATAAAAAATACATTTTGATATTTCAATTTAAAAAATAATTATTAATTCCAGGATCAGTCACCCGGGCAAGCCAACACACATCCAAGAAGAATTGTGCTATGCCCCCCACCCCGCACACACCACCCCCCAACCCGATCCCTATAGAGCTAAAGAGCTGCAACATAAAACTATACATGCTTTAAATACCCAACCAAACAAATATGATAGTGTTAAGGGAGTCCGGAGAGCCAAACGAAACAGTTGATGGGAATGTTAGATCCTTTCAAAACCAAAATCCTAGGCTTATGGGTCCAAGTCCCTTCCAACTCACACTATACACCGATTTGTGAAATAGCTTACTCATGTGTTAAACTTAACAGGAACAACACATTCACATACATATCTTCAATTATTACAATTCGAGGATTGCTTTTAAAAATTAAAAAAAATATATATACAATACAAGAGATCAAACCATTTTAACAGAAACTTATCAATGCAAGATATATGAACTTTATTTTGTTTTTTTAAGAAATCAAATGTGTGTGTGTGTATATGTATATATATATATATATATATAGAGAGAGAGAGAGAGAGAGATTTAAGCACATATATCAAATAGAGAGAGAATTCAACCTTGCCGAGCGTGTGAGCGAGTGCGGCACCGGCAACGCCAGCTCCGACAATGATAACGTCGGGATTGTCTCCGGCGACATTCCTGTATCTACATTCTCCGTTGATGGAAGTGGTTGTTGTGGTGCTGGTAGAGGAATCAATGGAACCTCTTTCGCCGTATTTCTTCAGAAAGAGAGCATACACCAAAAGAAACCCTAACAGAGAAGCCAAAATGGATCCTAAAACGAATTGTTCCTCCATTCCAGAACAATGCAGGTTAGCGGAAAGACGGCGGCGACCACCAACGGCAAGGACGACGACGACGACGACGACGACTGCGACGGGCGGAGGAAGATTTCAATCTGTGTTTGATTGATGAGTTTATTTATTTAATTTATTTATTGTGTCGCGTTGTGTTTTGCTCTGTGTGTCTTGGCTGGATTTAAGCCCTACGTTTGGAAATGCTGGCCTGGCCTGGTCATGCACCTCTTACTTTATACTCCGTAAATCTGAAATAAATTTTATGTAGTATAAAGTATGTTAAAACACTTTTTCTATTTCAAAATTAAAAATATATTTTTCTTTTAATTTAGGAATGAATCTTGTAATTTTATTTTTGATATTAGTCTATTAAAAAAATATTTAAAAGTGTGTAATTAAGAGAAATTTTCATATATACATATATATATATATATGTTGTTGCACCCCTACTTATATAATCTTTGCTTAAATGATTATTCTTTATTTAGTATATAAGAATTGATGATGTAATATAGTCATTGCTTAAATGTTGTAAAAGAACTTAGAAAAATATCCAACTTGTTAGGTGGATATACTACTTAGTTAAGTAAGGAGTTTTGATCACCATTGAAATCTGCTGAAGAAGGTTGCTGAAGATGATGCAAGAAATATTTTAAGTATAGTCTTACTTAGAATGGAAATAAGCAAGGACCTTTATGCACTTAGAATATTCCAAGTATAGTCCTGCTTAGAATGGAAATAAGTAAGGATTTTAGTAAGCAAGATCCTTTGCTTATCAAAGTGAAGATTGTCAGAAAAGTTATCTTAACCCTTACTTAGTCAACTTCTGGGAAACTCTTCTAAAGGGCACTAGAAGACAAAATAACGACTAACCTTTTTGAACTAAGTAAGGACTGCTGTAAAGGTACAAATCACATCAAGGATAGTACACTCCAACGGATCTATTTCAAATCTCCAACGGATAGTTCTTTTGGAGAAGTATAAATAGAAGTCATAAATTTCATTTATGACTAATCAATGAACCAACCACCTCTAACTGAACAAAACTCTCTGACATCTTAAAGACTACAACAAGACATCACTAAGCTTGAACAAGTGCTATCTATCTGCTCAACTAAGGAGCAATCTACTTGAAGATAGCAAGCAAGATTTTCTCAAATCTTCCTAGAGTCTGTGTGACTAAATTGGACTAAGTGTCCTCCTGCTAAGTTGGTCTAAGTGACCTATTGTAAATTGGACTAAGTGTCCTCCTGCTGATTGTTCTATGTGAACAAGTTCTAGTGATAGCCTTCTCAAGTAAAAGAGAAGAAGAGTGGAGTAGAATTATTCCGAACCACTATAAAAATTCTATCTTTACTCCTGCTTATCTTTTATATTGCTTACCTGCTTTGATGTGCTTTGCTTTAGTCCTGCTGAACTCTTTCAGCAAAGACTTACTATCTTTGCTACTTATAGTCATTAACCTTTGCTACAAAAACTAAGGGGTACCTTGCTTAAACAAATTCCGTTGCAAAATTCTTTGAAAACATAAGAAAATCTTTTATAATCTATAAGTGTTTTAATTCAGTAAAGTTTTTTAAGCAAGACTTAATTTTTGAAAAACACTATTCAACCCCCCCTCCCCCCCCCCCCCCCCCATAGGCGTCTTCTAGTATTTTTATCCTTTGGGACCTAACAATATATATATATAAAAGAGCAAGAAGTGAATCAATGGTACTTTCATTTCTTAGTCCTATATTATACTTGGGTTTAGTTGGGTTTATATTATACATAGATAAGATGTCAATTAGTCCTACAGTGTAGTTGAGTTTTGTATACTTATTTTTTTATTTGCAATGCTTATTTAAGTAAAATATAAACATGCAATATTTATAACAATTTAATTTCTAAAATTTAATTAAGAATATTCTTAAATTGCAAAAAATAAAAGAAACTAATCTATCTATTACTATATATTAATTCACAAGAAGAGAACAAATTCAAAAAAAACTCTCAAATTCCTCTTTCAATTAAACTCTTTAATGTTTTTTTCTCAACTCCTAATCACTAGTTTATCCCTTATGCCTACCTCTCCTTAATTATATTGAAGTAATTATTACCATAAATAATAACTAAATACTACTTTCAAATTTTGTAAAATAAATAATAATAATAATCTAATCAATTTTAAAAAAAGAACGATCATGCAACCGAGTATAAATAATTCATATTGAAATCATTACAATCAAATTAATTATAATCTTAATCACTAATTAAACAAATTTAATTAAAATAATTATAATAAGACATAAGAATGTAATCTACCATTATTGATTGATTACAAGTAAATCAAATTATAACAAAATTGGTAATCTGTTAAATCTACAACAATAAAATAAATTTTTATAATAATTTTTTTTATTACAAATTTATCTCTAATGTGCTCAACTTAAAGAAATTTATTTTGTTAATGTAATTTAGAGTACATAATATAGATAAATAATAACTAATCTAGTCACTTGAATAATAATATTAAAATTATTGAATTGACTAAAATATGGTATAATAAATTTTTCTAAAATTTGATATTAAAAACATGCAACAGTTAAGATACTTGTGTAATAGTCACATGCAATATCATTATATATAACTCTATGTAAAAATTAAGCAAATTAAATCATGAACAAAACACGAGTTAAGTGATAAAATTTTGTTTTACTCTCTCTTTTACAATAAAACAAATATGAATGTATGAAACATGAGTTATTAATTCTTTCTTGACTTTACTTAGTACAATGATAATAATAAAATGAAGAAAATGTAAAATATTTATTTTAGTTAATTGAGAAATAAATATTTGAGTAGAATATTATGTCAATTCTAACAAATATACATTCCAATTGTAAAAAAATGAAATAATAATACATAAAAATAATTTGTAAAACATGAAAATATTAGCAATAAAAGAACAATTATATTAAACACTAAAAAAAACTATCAAAATATTTTTAAAAAATTAAGAAAAACTCGTATTATGCACAGATTTCTATGCTAGTATAAAGTAAACCATATAAATATTTTTAACTAAAATACAAACAAATATATATTTTATACTAAAATACCAAAAGAAAATTAATAAAAATTCATTAAAAAAATAAATGTGTTGTACATGGAACTTGACTCATCTCTCCATTACCAATTTTCTTCGATGCACCTTATATTTGTAATTGAAATTTATTATTCTTAACTTTAACTGTATGGATGGATAGAATATGAAAACATATGAGTATATATCAAGTTTCATACAATATAAAACACATTTATCTTAATAATCTGAATTTAATATAATTTAAATGATTGAAATTTATAGATTTTTTAAATTGCTAAAATCATGTGTTTTTTATTGTTAAATTATATGAAACTTGGTACTCCCTCATATTTTTTTTCATGTTATACTTATCTGTACGATTAAAAATACGTAAAATAGAATGTATTTAAATTATAAAATGTATTGAAAAAAATTGAAAGAAAAGAATAATAGAGATGGACCAAATCTATATACACGGGTTACATTGTTTTTTATTTTTGATTACATAAGAGATCACTGTCTGAAAACTTACACACACTTAAACATTCATCAACACACTTACACACTTACAAATTCTGACATTCTCAATTTTTAGAAAAGGTAGTGGCCAACTGAGCTGCATTGTTAATAAGGCCAGCATCATTCTGCGATAAGTTAGGTATGGGTCTGGGCCATGAAGAAATGGGAAACAAGAGAAAGCATACAAAGACAGCGAGAAGCAAAACTTCAATAACAAAATGCCCAAACATAAGTTAGAAAACTTAGAACTAGCACTAAAAAGTTTATACAATAGAGAAATAGTCGATGACCTGATTAGAGTCACATACTCCAAGAGCAAGGGAGCCAACTGATTCTGCTGAGATTTTTTTCATTAACTATTATTGAGGCAGAGAAAAATTCTGGGGCAGATAAGAAACTGGGAAAAAAATTAAAGGACGGATCTAAAATAAGTATATACCTAATTCTCAATTTCAAAAAAAATATTTAAAGACTGATATATATTATCTTAGATGATATTAGATTATGCATGTAACTAAATTATTCTATTTCTATTTATTGGTCAATCTCTTATGTGTTTGAGTGTTTCCCAATAGACATTCTCATCGTATAAATTTTTTAATGTAAATTTAAAATTGGAATTCCTCCCAATTCTAAAATTGGTCATATATTAATTTGATCATAACACATTTGTGAAATCCTATGATTTCATACATGTGATGTATGGATTATAATATTAAAATTTCAAAGTCTTTATTGATAATTACTGCTATCTCACTTAGCTTTTTTCTTCTAATTTTTTTTACTAATAATTTCACATCGAATTTGACATATATGATTTGTTAATCAAATTATATGTAATGCTGAATACATCTTTAACTTTAAAAAGGAGAAAGCATTAATAGACTAAATGCTTGTGGAGAACTTTGTTTATATAACTATATTAGCAAAACTATATTATCTATGTAGAACTTTGTCATAAAAACTATCTCAAATACGAAAGAGGAGTGGCTACGGTCCCCAAAATCTCCAGCATCTTCTCCCTTATTCCACTTGGAATGGAAACTAGATAACTTTGGGTTGCGTTTGGATTGATCGAATGAGATGATAGCAGGAATACAATAAAAATTAGAAGAAACTTAGGCAAAGACTAGGGATGGAAGGAGTGAGGAGAAGAAATGAGAGAGAGAATCATAATGAAGAAAAATAAATGAATCATTCTTCCTCCTTACACATGAAATAAAATTACATATGGGAAGAATGGTTCATTCCACCACCATCTTCCATAGAAATCACAAAATTTTGTGATCTCTTATACTAATTACATACGGATCAAATTCATTCTCTCTCTCTCATTCAATCCCTTCAATTCAAACACAATTTACTTTCATTGAGAAAATTCGGACGTTAAGGACACGTGAAATAATCTAGGGGAAACGCAAAAATAATAAAAGATATTTGATGGAGTCTAGCCCATCTGTCAATGATTTATAGTTCATGGATATTATTATGATTAGTTAATATCGAGTATTATTATTAATTTAAACTTTCTTTAAATAATTATTGAAAAATATTTATAATTAAAATCCGCCTCTGTTAAGTACAAATCCTTGCTCCACCATTGGGTAGAAGTAATCCGACAATCAAAACACGAAATGGTATGTAAAATAAGGAACTATGTACATAAAGCTTAGCAATTATAAAAAGAGAGACAACCCTGAAAAAAAAGACAATCTAAAACCATTGCCTTAAAACCCATTGCAACTCTATATGGCATCCAACTACCATCTACCTGAACTTCGACTTACCGATTGTTTTCAAAAAGTCGTTGCTGGTGAAAACATTGACGATAATATGTGAGAAAGAATTCTTTTTCTAAAATTGTAGACTTTTTAATCAAGATATAAATTCTTTACAATACGATTGTTGTGCTTCTTATAAATGTATTAGGAATAAGACTGTGACAAACATGTAAAGCTTCTTATAAATGTATTAGGAATAAAACCGTGACAAACATGTAAATCGCAAGTAAAGAAGAGATAATTCAATCACATAAAAGAACACAAATATTTACGCTGATTCATCCAAATTCACACTACATCCAACTTGTCTGATTTATTATTACTATTGATCAAATTCTACACAAGTACAATAATGGTGAAGCTCTCCCTCACACGGTATCTCCTTGCGAACTTTCAATAATTACAATAATAAATCACTACATATGAAAAAGCCTAAATAGAACTAACCTAAACACATAAAACTATGTATTTATATCATTAAAGGCCAAACAGAACAAACCCAAACCAAAACAGGAAAGAAAACTAGGATGGACCATGATCAGATCGCAAGTTGCGAGGTGTCACAAGTCGCGATCGAAAATGCCCCAAAATCACACCTCATTATAACAACCACAATAGGAGTCGTGGGCCGTGAGTTGATCCCGGTCGCAAGCCGCGATAATTGTCGCTGGTTGTGATTGGCTCCAGGCCTGAACTTTGTCGCATGTTGCAACAGAGTCCTCTGATTTCCCATGACCTTCTTGGCAAGAAAGTTCAAGAAGATGAGATTCAAGAAGGGTAAGGGGTTTATAAAGACAAAAACAACAAGGAAACCTGTCCACTCTGGTGTTATTGACAAATCAAAGATCAAATGCTACAACTGTCAAGGGTCTGGACACTTTGCAAATGAATGCAACAAGCAAAAGTCTATCAAACAGACTAGAGAAGTCAAGAAGGATGATGACTACTACAAAAAGAACTACTTTGAAGTCATCAACAAGAAAAATAAAGCATTCAAGTAGAAGGAAAGGATTGGGCGGATTCAAACCAATCAGATGATGAGGAATTCATAAATCTTGCACTTTTGGCAATATCATCTGATGGGACAACATCTGCATCCAACAACTTATCTCAGGGCATTAAGGTAAAACCAGATCCCTCTAACATGTTTCTTTCAGATTGTAAAGAAAAAATAAAAGAAATGTCAACTAAAATTTATAATATGTATGCTACATTAAGGTGTTCAGTAAAAGAGAATAAAAGAATTCAAAAGGCTAATGATCTATTAGTCACTAGAAATTCCTTACTAGAGACTGAGCTGATTAAGCTAAAAGTAGTTAAAGAGGAGTACAGAAAAACCAAAGAGAGACTTGTTTGTGCTCTAGAAATAGAAGAATGACTTAGGACCAGACTAAAAGAAGAGCAAGATCTCATTAAAGAATGGACCAATTCCTCCATGTTAGTGAGAAAAATCATAGATAAATTTAGAACTAGTCAGACTACAAGATTAGGCTATAACAAGGTCCAAAACAAGCAGCCAGTGATTGAGGAATTGTCAATTACTAGAACTTTAGAAGCTAGCACTAGTAAGAGTACTCCAGTAGCTATTGCCCCTACTTTTAAGAAGAAAAAATTTGTTAAAGCAAAGGCTACTGAGAAAAAGACTAAGAAATCTAGAGTGATTCAGCTAGAAAAAAAGTTAAATGAGTCTAGAGCCAAAAGCTCCAATCAGAAGAAACTTGACTCATCAGGGAATAGAAAGCTAATTCACTCATTAGGGGATAATGAATTGAAGAAGAATAGAAATGGTAAGGAAGAAATTAACAAGTATGCTAACTATTTTCATATCATTAATGTTCCTATGAAGGAATCTTGGAAGTGTGGGAATCCTAACCACCTTACCTTTAAATTTCAAAATGCACCTAAGAACATGCATGCTAGACAATCATCCCTTGATAAGAAGACATTAACTGTTAAGAACCAATTGCATGCTAAAATGATCAAAAAATAGTTATGTGAAACATCCTACAAGGTCAAAGATAAAAACTGAAGCACCCAAGTCTAAGGAGAAAGTAATTTCCTCCATCAAGTGGGTGATAAAAATTGATAAATCTTAGAAATTTTTGACTGCAACTAAAATAAATACTACTAATGCCAATGGACCCAAACAGGTTTGGGTTCCAAAATTAACTTAGTTATTTACTGTGTTCATGGCATGAACAAACAAGTTTCGTTCTTGGATAGTGGTTGTTCAAGACACATGACTGGAGATAAGATCCTACTAACACAGTATGATGAGCGAGCTGGTCCAAGAGTTTCCTTTGGAGATGACAACAAAGGATATACCTTGGGATATGGCAAAGTCACAAATGAAAATGTTATCTTGGAAAGTGTAGCACTAGTTGATAGTCTTAAGCATAACTTGTTTAGTATCAACCAACTATGTGATAAAAGTTACAATGTTACTTTCAAGGATGAATAATGTTTGATAAGTAATAGCAAAGATGGAAAAATAACTCTAACTTGAGTTACAAAAGGTAACCTTTACGTAGTTGACATTGGTTTATCAAGTAAAGATCAATCCACATGCTTTTATAGTAAAGCATTAGTGGATGAAATTTGTCTATGGCACAAGAAGCTTTCTCACTTGAACTTCAAGACAATCAACATTCTGGTGAAGAAAGGATTAGTGATAGGCCTTCCACAACTGGAATACACTCAAGATGGTTTGTGTGGAGCCTGTTAGAAAGGGAAGAAAAAGAAGACTTCCTTTAGGAGCAAAGAAATATCATCAATTATAAGTCCAATGAAACTACTTCATATGGATCTATTTGAACTTTTAAACATTATGTCTATCTTAAAGAAAAAGTATGCTCTGGTGATAGTTGATGATTACACCATATACATATGGGTAAAATTTCAGCATGCCAAGAATGAAGCAGCACAGTTGGTGATTGATCACATTAAGAAAGTGGAAACTGAATCTGGGTTGACAATCAGAGTTCTAATCTCTGATAATGGAACAAAATTCAAGAACTCCAAAGTTGAATGTTTCTGTGTGGGAAAAGGAATTTCTCACACATTCTCTCCTCCACGAACCCCTCAACAGAATGGAGTAGTTGAGAGAAAAAATAGAACTCTGATTGAAGCTTCCAGAACCATGCTTGAAGAAGTCAAGTTGCCTACCTATTTTTGGGCTAAAATAATTTCAACTACATGCTTCACTCAAAATAGGACCTTGATCAACAAAGCTCACAACAAGACTCCTTATGAGCTAATGACAAACAGGAAACCTAATGTTAAATTTTTTTTCTTCATGTATTTGGTGGCAGATGCTTTGTGCTAACATGTCAAGGTGAAAACTTAGGAAAATTTGAACCTAAAGCTGATGAAGTAATTTTCATAGGTTATTCTCTAACAAGCAAATCATACAGAGTCTACAACCTTAGGCTGAACACTGTAATGGAATCTATTCATGTTACATTTGATGATCAGAAAATAATTGGAATGCAAGATGAAGGGAATCATGAGATCCTAAGATTTGAGAATGAAGATGAAGTGGATCTTCTAGAATCTTTAGATGATGAAGTTGAACCCCACGAAGCTTTCTTGCTAGTGGATGATTCAATATCTGATGAGGAAGCCTTGTCAGAGGATATGTAATGTTAGTGGATAATGACACTACATCAGGGGATGATCCACTCTCAGTGGATAATGAATCTGGAGATATCTCGAACTTCAATCTGGAAATATCCATTGATTTAGGGGGAGCTTCTCAAGAAGCTGAAAGCACTTTACACCATGGACGACAAGGAGCAAATCTAGTTCTTGTATAGTGGATGTTCAAGACACGCGTTTGATGAGAAGTCCCTCCTAACACAAGAAGCTGATGAGTAAGAGGATGCTGACATTAACTCATCAGAGAAGATGAAGCTGAAACTCAAGAAACCTCCATCAATGGACACTAAAAATGTAGAAAACAAAGAAGCTATTGTTTTTGGGGGAGTTTCAGAAGTAGTTGAAATTATTGTTCAAAGAAGAAGCAGCTCAGAGCACTAACCCAAAATCAAAAGTAGCTTGCAGACATATTCACCAAACCATTGGATGAAGCCACCTTCAACAAGTTGGTAAGTGAGTTAGGTATGCTCAATTTTGGTGAATAAAATCTTAAAAATCTTGTGCAAGTTTGATAAGATGAAGCAGTAGATAATTATTTTTAAAAAATTTATTAGCTAATAAAAAGAAGTAATGGTTAATTTATCCCCTGATGAATTACTCATCAGTGGATAATTACCTACAGGTAGCAGAAATTAAAATTTTTATTTTTGAGTTTAATTTTCTTTATTTCTTCTAATTCTGTTACAATGAAAGATGTTAGTAATGTTCAACTTCTTCTACCCAAGTAACAAAACCCTCTAAATACAAGTCTATAACAAAAGACACCTCCTCTATCTCTTAAAAGATAAATGTTAAAAAAAAAAACAACCACAACCAGCAATAGCTGAGGGGCAGGGTGAGCATTTTTAGAGGAAGAAATAAGGAACAATGAGAACACTTAGAGACTGCTTAACATTCTCTCAAAAGGATATTGAGACTAAAAGGAAAAAGTACATATGTAGGTGCAACCTCTTAAAAGGTTGTATCTATTGAAAATAGTCCACCTCCAAGGACACGGGTATTTGAGTCTACTATGATCACATCTCTAAATACCTTTCAGAGGAAGCAGAAAAAATAGGTTATGATCAATGATCAACCTATCACTAAATGTACACACAAGGTCTCACATTGATGTTTCTCTTTTCTCTATTCAAGAGGAGAAGCCAATATTCAAATTTTACCCTTATTCTTTCTTCTTTTCTTCTTGATATTTCTTTAAAAGCAATGAAAATCTCATAATTCTATTAGTTTCAGATTCTCTGATAGTTCATTCATCAGAGAAAACAACTCTTGAAGTTGAAACACAAATAACAGCTCTCAACTCATTAGTAGATAATACAATTGTTCTTTATCAAATATCAACTAATGCAGAACACTTACTTCTTATATTTCCTACACCACTCCATGTCATCGACAACTGAAAAGTTTAAATATTTCTAGTGACCCTGAGAGAATACAAAATGAGAGTCAGACCTTGGTCTAGAAAAAGGTAAGGAAAAACAGATTAAAACATAAATGTAAAGAAAGTGAGTGTGAGAGGCTAACTTGTAAAAGTCAGGCAAAAGGAGAGTGTGTGAGCAAGGATGAGATCCTTGAAGAAAAGAATAGAGAGAAATTGTTCACACACTACTACCTTTACAACTCATGTATTTTTTGATTACCATTGCAATCAAACATCAGGAGATACTGAGAAAAGAATTAGTTCAGAAGATGCAGTACAACGATTGCTCACTTACATGTCTAATCAGGACATTATCAAGACAACTGTCAAATCTCACAAACTGTAAATGAACTTGAATGAGAAATTGTGGATGCTTGGTTGGATGCAAACAACACAAGAAGTATTGGATGATATAGCAACACACTTCATACCAGAATATTTTATCACACAAGGATCAAGTGCAGTTATACTCACAGTATGTTTATGAAGCATTCATCAACACATAAAAGAGAAACATGAAGCTCCAACACTTCATGATCGATGGTCTTTAAACTGAGCTCAGACATTTCTTCCTACTAAGTCAACCTAATCTATCCATTTCTACCCTTCAACATTAAATGTTGATGACAAAAAGGGGGAGAAGATAATGTTAGGGGGAGTAAAGAGTAATTATGATGAAGATAAGGGGAGAATTGTTAAAGATGTTAGCAGATTGATGGTTGAGCTTGAAGAACTGCAGAATGCCAACAAAGCTACTAATGCAGTCATCACTGTTAGTAGAACAAAACTGGTAAAATTGGTATAATGGAGTTTACACATATTTAATTTCAATTCTAAGTAAGTGGTGTTATAAGGTTGTGTTTTGACATCATTATCAAACCTTAATTTATGTTTATCATTTGATAATCATAAATAGGGGGAGATTCTTAGAAATTATAACATTTGATGATGATGTATAATACTTAGAATTGTTAGAACTTGAAATTGTACTAGAACCTGCAGTAGTGTACTATCAGAGACTGCAGATGATCATCAAAGACTACCAGGAATACATTGGGAGAGTTCAACAAAGCTAAAGTTAATCATGTAGTCAAGCCTATCGGAGCCTAAGAATTTAGCCTCTCGAAAACTAGGAATTAGTCTATCGAAGACTAAGCTCTGGCCTATTGAAGACTAAGGATTGCACTCTCGGAGACTATTGTTGAAGCTACCAGAGACTAAGGCAAAGACTCTCTATTGCATTAAAAAGTGGACGAAGCTAGTGAGGGGACAAGTCTTCAGGGAACAAGACATCAGAGAACAATCAATCAAGGGATAAATCTCCACTTATGAACTAGTCATCATGGGATAAACATCCACTCATGAATTTATTCATCAGGGGATGTTTGTCCCACAAGATGGTTAGTAGAAAGGGGGGTTGAATACAAACCACAAAATTCTTTCAAACTTTTGTGAGTTTAGTGAATATACTATATTAAAAGTTGCAGAATTGAAAGAATACAATGTATCACAAGTGTTTCTAAACTTTTATAAATCAATGAAATATTACAAAAGCTCACTGGTGTGAATGACCAGCTTCTAACAACTCTCTTGAAAATAACAATTGCACTCTAGAATATGATTTCTAGCTTCTCTCAAGTTATGAAAACTTGCTTCTCTCGCTCTATAAGCTTATTACAGTTGCGATATGATCTGAGATAATATGTATACTAGTGTTTTTGTGTATCTCAGTGATATCTTGTTATCTCTCTCTCAAGTATGTTATCTCAGTTGCTCCATGTCTCTATTTATAGACATAGCTTCCTTGTTCTCCAAGTTTCCAAAGTGAGTTTCCTCCAAAAATATCTCTAATATTCTTTAGTAATTGCAGCTCTGTCACACAACTTCTTCTTTTTGCATGACCTTCCTTGCACGCCAACCTGTTATGTAACATCTCTAGTGTATCAGCACACCATCTCCCTTATTTTCCTCTTGGAGTTCCCATAATAAGTTATCTCTACATTAAATAATTTATCTCTATGAGCTTCCTGGTTTTTAATTGGACTAGCTTCCAAATTCTCCTCCTTCAAGTTTCTATAAGTTATCTCTGTAGTGTACACACGAACGACTATATACACATGCTAGTGTATAAGCATGACTTATCTCCATTTTTTTACTTTATTAGTGTTCACACCTGCAGTGTATAACTTATCTCCTTGAAGTTTCTTTGGTAGCCAATCTCTCCTTATTGGACCACTATCTATATTTTAATTCCACCTCCTTTAATCTTAAGTTAGTGAATTTGTGAACACAGTCATGTGTCATCCCAGATGTCATTTTTAGTCTCTGATTATTTTATCCCCTGATGGACAGTCTCTGTTCATCAGTGGATATTTATCCCATGACGAACTGAACATTGGATATTTATCCCCTAATGAGCTATTTTGTTCATCAGTGGATATTCATCCTCTGATGCGCTGTTTTGTTCATCAGTGGATATTTATCCCCTAATGTGTTGCTTTGTTCATCAGTGGATATTCTTCCCCTGATGCTCAAGCACTTGTTCTTTAGTGAAAGAAATTTTCCCGATGACTTTGGCGATAGTCATTTTGAGTTTGGTGATGTTGTTGATTTGCCCGACGACTTTGGCGATAGGCAAATGACTTTGGCGATGGTCAAATCTTCTCAAGGCTACTTTAATGCATTTGAAGTGTCTTTGCCTTAGTCTCTGGTAGCTTCAACATTAGTTTTTGATGAACAAATACTTAGTCTCGGATGAAAAAAAACTTAGTCTCGGATGAACAAAAACTTAGTCTCGGATGAACAAAAACTTAGTCTCGGATGAACAAAAACTTAGTCTCCGATGAACAAAAACTTAGTCTCTGATGAACAAATTTTCCTTGACCAATTTTGACTTTTGTTGAACTCTCCAACTGTAGTCGTAGTCTCTGATGCAACACTACTGCAGGTACTTGTACAATTATAAAATCCAACAATTCTAAGTGTTATACATCATCATCAAATGCTATAATTCCTAACAGGGGATAAATATCAACTGATGAATAAAGTCATATCAGGGGGATATATATTCTCTAATGAACAAAGTCACATCAAATGATAAATGGCTTGACACTATAGACCTCTACCAAAGTTCTTCAACAAATGAGAAGCTGACCAAGATCCATAACAGAGTTACAATTGGGATTTACAAGGTTGGGAAGTTGATATGTTAAAGAAAAGTGATTGAGTAATAATGATGTGCCTTAACAAGAGTTGTTACAACTAATGATAAAGAGAAACTACTCTAATAGAACGTAGTAGTTGTTGAAAAAGCAGAAAAGATCAGAGATAAGAAGCTATGTGGAAATTATACAAAATACACAACACAACCAAAAGAATAAAATAACAAAAATAGAGAGAGAGATTATTCAGTTATTTACTCTGTAATATACAGCAAAATCATAGAATTTGGAAAGCAAGTTTTTCATAACTTTAGAAGCTAGACATTAATTTCTAGGTTGCAGTTGTTCACACTTGAACAAATTTCAGTAGCTGATATCAGTTTTGATAATCAGATGGTAATTATAGATTCAATATCAGTAAAATACATTTTTTATTGATTGATACAATCTGTTGTGTTTTTATTTCCTCAATATATTTTCAGATTGTATTATGATCTTTACATTGGAGAACAAATTCAAAAATTGTATTGAACCCCCCCACCCCACCCCACCCCACCCCCTTTACAATTACTCATCCAGGAATAACAACATATGTAGTCATTGCAAAAGATTTTATCTACAAAGATCCAGATACCGAGGCCTTAGTTTTTGTCCCCTATAGAATTATTGGTCTAGGATGTCAGGCAGATGCATCCCATTAGCTTGTATTACCAACACTTACACTTTATAAGTACAAGGTGTATAATAAACTTCTATATCCATATAGGATTTACTTTGGTGTGTTAGCAAATTCAAATAACTAAACAAATGCCCAAAGATACTTAGTACAAATACAAGATGTTTCACGTACATAGGAACAAGGGATCGTACGTTACTTATCATTGGAGAAATTTAAGCATTAATATTTACATTAAAAAAATCTTGGATAATCTACATATTAAATCAAAAGAATGATCATACGTACTAATTAAAAGAAATCAGATTGAGTATAGAGTATATACTTGTCTTTTGTCCTTAGTTAAAGCTAATTCAGTTACGCATCGAAGGATAAGGTTATATAAACATGTACATGTGTACTATGTGAGCAATTGTAACTTAATTACAACATGAAAATGCACACATGAATTGTTTGTGTACTTCCTAAGTTCGTGGTTGGCTAATTGGGTCGTTGTTCGTTAAATTGGAATTTGGTTTTAACCGAATCAGAGTCCAATGGTATATTAGACTAATATTATGTCATTTTGAGGATCCACAAATTTTTTGATTTATTTGGGGCCTTAGATACATTAATTATTCTTACCTTAATTTATTTACTAACCATTTATTATTTATTAAAAATTCATTCTTTAATTATAATCAAATTGTTTTAATTAACTAATAATTACTTCTTAATTATTATTTGTTTATCCCACAAGATGGTTTGTAGGGTGGGGGTTGAATACAAACTACAAAATTCTTTCGAATTTTGTGAGTTCAGTGAATATACTGTATTAAAAGTTGCAGAATTGAAAGAATACAATATATCACAAGTGTTTCTGAACTTTTATAAATCAATGAAATATTACAAAAGCTCATTGGTGTGAATGACTAGGTTCGTACAACTCTGTTGAAAATAACAGTTGCACTCTAGAATATGATTTCTAACTTCTCTAAAGTTATGAAAACTTGTTTCTCTCTCTCTGTAAGTTTATTATAGTTGCGATATGATCTGAGATAATATGTATACTAGTGTTTTTGTGAATCTCAGTGATATCTTGTTGTATCTATATTATATATATTTTTTCTCAACTGCTTCATGTCTCTATTTATAGACATAGTTCCCTTGTCCTCCAAGCTTCTTTAGTGAGTTACCTCCAAAAATATCTCTGATATTCTTTGGTAATTGCAGTTTTGTCACACAACTTCTTCTTTTTGCATGACATTCCTTCCACCCCTACCTGTTATGTAACATCTCTGGTATATTAGCACACCAGCTTCATTATTTTTCTCTTGGAGTTCTCATGATAAGTTATCTCTACATTGAATAATTTATCTCTATGAGCTTCCTGGTTTTTTACCAGCTTCCAAATTTTCCTCATTCAAGTTTCTATAAGTTATCTCTGCAGTTTTCACATCAGTAGTTATATACGCATGTTAGTGTATAAGTATGACTTATCTTCATTTTTTTACTTTATCAGTGTTCACACCTGCAATGTATAACTTAACTCCTTGAAGATTGTTTGGTAGCCAATCTCCCCTTATTGGACCATCATCTTTATTTTAATCTCACTGCCTTTAAACTTGAGTTAGGGAATTTGTGAACTCTGTCATGTGTCATCCCATATGTCATCTTTAGTCTCTGATCATTTTATCCCCTGATGGACAGTCTCTAGTGCCAAGAAATCCATCCCCTAATAACGAAAAACTTATCCCCTGACACCGAAAAACTTATCACCCGATGCCCGAGCACTTTGGCGCTTCACAATTTATCCACTGATACTTGAGCACTTTGGTGTTAGAGTAAATTACCCGACAATTTTGGCAATGAGTAATTTTTGGGCTTCACTTGACTTCAGCGATAGAGAATTTTCCGATGACTTTGGCGATAGTCATTTTGAGTTTGGCGATGTTGTTGATTTGCCCAACGACTTTGGCGATAGTCAGTTTGGGTTTGGCGCTATTGTTGATTTGCTCGACGACTTTGGCGATAGGCAAATGACTTTGGTGTTGAGTAATGTTAAGTTTGGCGTTAAACAAATAACTTTGGCGATGGTCAAATTTTCTCAAGGCTACTTCAATGCAATAGAGAGTCTTTAGCTTAGTCTCTGATCGCTTCAACAATAGTCTCTGGTAGTACAAATCTTAGTCTCTGATAGGCTAAAATTTTAGTCTCTAATGGGCTAAAATTTTAGTCTCCGACAGGCTAAATTTTAGTCTCCGACTCTTAGTATCTGACTCCTAGTCTCCGATAAGCTAAAATTTTAGTCTCCGACAGTCTAAATTTTAGTCTCCAACAGTCTAAATTTTAGTCTTTAACTCGTAGTCTCCAACTCTTAGTCTTCGATAGGCTAAATTTTAGTTTACAATAGGCAAAAACTTAGTCTCCGAGAGTCTAATTCCTTGGTCTCTGAAAGGCTAAATCTTAGTTTTCGATAGGCAAAAACTTAGTCTCCGATAGACTAATTTTGTTTGACCAACTTTGACTTTTGTTGAACTCTCCAAATGCATTACTTGTAGTATCTGATGCTCTTGTGCAATTTCTGATGATAGTTTCTCATAGTGCACTATTGCAAATACTTGTACAATTACAAATCTAACAAATTTAAGTTTGTACGTTATCATCAAATACTATAATTCCCAACACTATTTAATTTCTTTAATTAAATAATAATTAATCCTTCATTAAATAATAATTATTTGAATTAAATAATAATTATTTCTTAATTAAATTATCTTAATTAAAAATAATACCTCCTTAATTAGATACTTTATTTCTTAATTATTATTTAATTTCTCAATTAAATAATAATGGTTAATCATTTCATTAATTTGTTAAAAATTTATTCCTTAATTATTATTTAATCCTCTCAATTAAATAATAATTTTTTTCTTAATTAAATAATGCATTCTTTAATTATTACCATTAAATAATTATTATTTCTCAATTAATTTAATTCATTAGTTAATTATCTTAATTTAATGTCAATTACTCATAAATTTTAAAATTAGTCCTAAGTATTATTAAATTGAATAGCAGTTTTATTATTATTATTTTCAAGCATATTAAAACATTTTAATTAAATGTACATGGCCCAAAACCTTGTTTTTGGGTTTACAAGTATACTTGAGTCGCGGTTGGTTTTAAATGAGTTGGGCCTTGTCTACTTCCTCTCTTCATTATTGGATTAGGCCTTAAAGAAACATTAACTGTTGGAGGCCTGCTGATAATTTGAACAATTGGTTGGGCTAACGAATAAATTAAGAAAAAAAACTTGGGCTTGTTGGTTAGGTCGATACAACAAGTAAACACATGATAAAACAAGGGAAGGGGATCTACTGGTTCGAGTTGCGGTTCTGGGTTAAAGTTCGGACGGGTCAGGTCGATGCTGGGTCAACCTGTGGTCCATCGGGTTAACCCGGTTCATCATCTTCTCAGGTTAGGGTTTCAATGGGGAGGGTGGAGGCCGCCGCCGGCGATCATGCCGCAGTTAACAACTACACGAACACACACACACACACGTATCGATTTGGTGTGAGGTCGTCGTCGTGGGGATCTTAATAGGGGAATACCCCCACGGGCTCATTGTTGTGGCCTAACATCGAATGGAAGGGGACCTGAATGAGCACATGGAATGCAACCCCACAGCCTCTAGAACATGTATACACTCTTAGCTTCGAGTTTCAATGACACAACAACATCAAACTTTATGAATTTCAGTTAGATTTTTTGAACTCTTATGGCTGAATTTTGAACTAGAGCTACCGCTCGATATATCAACAATAGATCGAGGGAAAATAACGAGGATAAGTGAAGAAATCAAATCATCAACATGATTTTTACATACACTGACCCACACGGTCAGATTTGTGATTTGAAATTCTAGGGTCAACAAGACTTCATCCGTAGGGATGCATCAGACTTAAAAAAATGATTAAGTATTTTTAACAAAACTTATATTTTGTTGAGTATTTTTCCTTATGAATAATTTAAGTAAGAGTTCAGTCAAGAAAATATTTTCAAACATTCACCCTACTTTAGCGGACTTCAAAGGCTAAGGAGTTTCAATAAGGTTCCACACCGAATTCATTGCTGAATGTGTTACCTAAAAACCTTACTTTTTAAAGTAATGTAACATTTCTTAAGCAAGACTTAAGAAAAGCCTTGTTGAAAATAGTTACACTTTAGATGACAAGTAATATTTGTACTTCTGTTTAAGACAGCTATTATTCTTCTAGAAGATCCCTATAAGACAAAATAACGGGAAACAAGTACAACTCTCCAATAACTCTTTTTAAAATTAGTCATAGTCTTATCTTTGGAAAAAGCTATAAATACCATTCATAAATTTCGGCACGAATGTTTACAAACTTGAACAGACTACTAGCTATCTACTCAAGAAGGAGTCCTGCTTAAAACCAGCGACCAAGACTTGTACATCTTTCAGAAAGTCTAAGTGGCTTAAGAAAGGTCTAGGTGGCCTATTGTATTTGGACTAAGAATCCTTGTATCAACTAGTTTTGTGTGAACTTATTTAGTGAGTGTCTTCTTTTATGTAAGAAGAGAAGAAGAGTGGATATAAACGTTGTTAAACCACTATAAAAATTCGGTCTCATCTCTTGCTTATTTCGTTATCCTGCTTCAATATTCTTTGCTTAGTCTCTAATACTTAAAAAGGGGATTTCCTACTCCACTACCATCAAAATTTTCTAAGTAAACTTTTTTTAAACCTTACTTTAGCAAGGAAGACGTTTTCAGTAAGAAAGATTTTAAGCAAAGTAAATTTTTGAAAATCCTATTCAAGCCCCCTTCTAGTATTTTGCTTTGGGACCTAACAAGTGGTATTAGAGCTTAACTCTTATTTGTCTCGCTTTATAACTCAAAAGGATCCAAATATGGCACAAAGAATTGACTCATACAATGGTAAGCCCCCAATGTGCACAAAAGATGGATTCGAGAATTGGAAGCTAAGGATACAAGTATACATGGATGCAATAGATGAAGAACTCTTTGAATCAATAACCAATGGACCATACATTCCTGAGAAAATTGATCCAAAATATTCAAAGAAAATGATTGTCAAGTCCAAACCAGAGTGGACTGATAAAGAAAAGATGTTGGTCAAGTACAACAAAAAGGCAATGAACATTTTGTTCATGGCTTTGGATGAAATGTTTGAAAACATGTCCAACTGTACAACAGAAAAGGAAGTATGGGATGCATTGTTGGTTCTAAATGAAGGGACAACAAAAGTCAAAGAGAATAATCAATCCTTGTTTGTTCAACAACATGAGATGTTCACTCAGTAGCATGGAGAAACTCTCACATCCATGTACGAAAGATTTACAGTTCTATGAACTCTCTAAGAGCTTATGGGAAAATTTATGAAAAAAGAGATGTAAATCTAAAGTTTATGAGAGCCCTTCTAAGGGAATGGGATCCAAAGACCACCAATGTAAAGGAACTTAGAAATCTACATCAAAAGACATTCAACAACTCTATGGAAATCTTCTAACGTATGAAATGGAAGTTGCTCAAAGAGAAGCAATAGCAGACAATAGAAGAAGAGACAAAGGAGTAGCCTTAAAGGCTGCTGCTGAAACACTAAGGGAATCAACAAAGACTAACTCAGAGTTTGCTAATAGTGACGAAGACATGGCCCTATTAGCAAGGAAATTCAAAACATTCCTAAAAAGAGACCAAGGCATGAGCTTCAGAAGGAACAGTGGAAACAAGAGAGATTTAGCAAAACATCTTTGTTACAACTACAAGAAGCCTGGTCACTATGCTACTAATTGCTAGCTTAAAACAAATTCTACAAAGGACGAAAGAAGACCTTATGAAGATAAAGGCAAAGGAATGGATTTCAAAAAGAAATACTATCAGCAAAAGAATGATAGAAAAAAGAAAGACTCATTGCTGAGAAGTCCTGGAATGATAGTGAATCAAACTCCGAGGAAGAGTCTCATGGAGCAGAGGTTGCACACCTCTATTTAATGGCCAAAGAAGCTGATCAAATCAGCAATGAAGTTGACTTGTGCGCGGTATTCGACTTCGACTCCCCTAACCTTACTAAAGCTGAGTTGTGAAGCCTGATTAAGGATATCGCAACTCAGTGGCATTGATCTCAAAGATTGCTGAGATGCACTTCAGCAGAGTCCTCGCAACTCAAATGTGAGAAGTTTGAAGTTTTGCTCAAACGAAGTTCACTAAAAGCAACCAGCTTAGACTTCAAATCAATAGAGACTGAGAGGGATTTGCTTAAAAGAGATCTTAGAGACTCTCACAAGAGAGAGTCTAAGTTAACCTCCCAAGTTAAGAAATTAATAGCAACAATCTCCACTTCGAATGCTTATGCTTTGCCCAGAAACCAACGAACTTTGTTAGATAGAAGTGGCATTAGTATGGGAACTTGCGAATTTTTAAGTGGCAGTGGAGACAGTGAAGTCGAGTCTATCAACAAAACTCTCTCCATCCACTTAGTAGAGTGTGAAGTTCATACATCCTTCAAATGTAACAAGAATGTTACCCTGTTAAAGAACAACTATCCTATTAATCTTCATCATAAGTAAAAGAGACGTGCCCTTGTTGAAACCACCTCAAAGTGATGTACTTAGCAAGGGTCACAAATCTACTACCTATCATAAAAATTCAGCAAGGATGTTGAATTTCAGCAAGGAATATGTAAGAAAACCACATAGGAAACCTCAACCCAAGGGAAAAGGTAACAAACACACACATCACAGTATGAAGCATTTGAGATGTTATAATTGCCATATGATTGGACAAATAACATCTTTTTGTCTTGCGGATCCATACTATACTAATAGGTCATATAGACCTCGGAGACAAGTCTGGGTTCCCAATGGTACTAACCTATAAGGACCTAAGTCTTACTGGGTACCAAAGTAATCTTTCTTAATTTTGTAGGTCATCAACATAGATAAGATATAGTACTTAAACAATGGGTGCTCAAGACATATGATAGGAGATTTTGCTTTGCTGACAAATTTCAAAGAAAAAGATGAACCTACAGTAACATTTTATGATAACAACTGTGGATTAACTAAGGGGTATGACACAATAGGAATGTGGCAATCTCTTTCAGTAAGGTGGCATATGTTCAAGTGTTGAAGCATAATCTACTCAGCATAAGTCAACTATGTGATAAAGGGCATCGGGTCACATTCTTATACAACTAATATCAAGTAAGTGACCTTCAAACAAACTTTGTAAAGCTTACTGGACTAAGGAATGAAAATGTCTATGTTGTGAATTTAGCTAAACTAACTCTTACTGAAACGACATGTTTCCTTGCTAGAGCTTCAAGTGATGCTAGTTGGTTATGACATAAAAGACTTTCACACTTAAACTTTAAAACGATTTCAAAACTTGCTACTAAAGATCTTGTTAAAGGTTTACCAAAATTTACTTTCGAAAAAGAAAAACCTTATAGAGCTTGCCAATTTGGTAAGCAAACCAAAGAATCTTTCATAAGCAAACCTGAAAATTCCAACTTTATGCCCCTCCAGCTACCTCACTTAGATTTGCTTAGCCCAATAACAATAAGTCTTGGTGGAATGAAATATGCATTCAGTATAGTTGATGACTTCACATGATTTACATGGGCAATATTCTTGGTTCATAAAAATGATGCCCTAGCAGAGTTCGAGAAATTCAGCAGACAAGTTCAAAATGGAAAGGATATGAATTTCAACTATGTTGGGAATCGAGATGGTGGAACTAGAATTTCAGTACTGAAAATAGAGGAATATCATATCTCGAAACAAAAGATGTACATGCACTTGAGGGCTACTGATCCTGATTATATTGATAGAATTGAAAAGCGTCCATATTAGTCGAGGAAATTTGTACCTACAAAGACTGTGGATGGAACGTTGATGACTGAGCATTTTGAACTTGCACCTGAGAGTGACTATACTGCTAAAGACAAGTTACAAATGTTACAGGATTCTAAGGTGATGAACATACTCTACAATGGACTGGATAAAAATATCTTCACAAGTATAATCAACTGCACTACTTCAAAACAAATTTGGAATACAATCAAGGTTCTATGTGAGGGGACAGATCAAGTACGAAAGAATAAAAGGTCATTGTTAACTCAACAATATGAATTATTTCAAAGGAAAGCCTGGTGAGTCAATAACATCAATCAATGATAGATTCAATACTTTGTTGAATAACTTGAAAATTCTTAGAAAGTCATATACAATGAAGATATAAATACCAAATTCATGAGGGCTTTTCCACCAAGCTGGGATCCTAAACCAATTTCTATAAGGGAAGCTCATGATATGGAAACTCTCACACTAGATAGGGTCTACAGAAATCTGAAAACATATGAGCTAGAAGTAAGAGCAAACACAGAAGATGCATGGCAAGGACAATGAATCTGCATTGATGGTTGAGACTAAGATGTCTCACAATGAACCGAATGATGAAACCTATTCTGCAAGTTCTGATAAAAAAGAACTTGAATCTGACACTAATTATGACATGGAGGAATTTATGGTCTTCAATGTGAAGCAGTTCAAGAAATTTAGAGCTAGTATGAATAGGAGGAAGTCATCAAGAAAACCTAACTCAAAGAGAGAAGGTCAAACTGTGACCTTTGACAAAAAGAAGATCAGATGTTATAACTGTGATGGCTAGGACACTTTGCTAATGGGGGAATGAAAGATGTTATAATTGTGATAGGTTAGGGCAATTTGCTAATGAAAGCAAGAAGCCTAAATCAACTAAAAGATCTAAAGATGAAAAATATGGGAAATCAAAGAATGACCTTGCTAACAAGGAATATAAATCAAAGAGCAAAACTTTGATTAGTGAAGGCAGAGACTGGACTGACAGTGATTCTGATGAAGAGATTGTCAACTTTGCCTTAATGGCTCAAACTAATGAGACAAATGATTCTCTTAAGGCGTGTGATGCAACTCAGAACTTCAATGTGCTTAATCTCGTTGATACACCTAGTATAGAAAGAATACAAAAAGATATGTCTGATTTGCATATTAGTTTTAGATCATTAACAATTAAATATACCAGGATCAAAGAGTCACATGACCAAATCTCAAAAAGGAATAAATTTCTTGAAAAGAGATTATCACAATTTGATACTATCAAGTCTAACCTAGAGAAGGCTCATCATATGATTAATGTTTTAAAAAAGAGGGAATACTACTTAGTTGAACAACTTGAACTAGAACGGGCTAAGATAAAACAATGGAATCAATCCTCTAAGATACTATCAAACCTAGTAGGAAGTCAAAAGATAGGTCAAAATTTTGGTCTAGGTTATGATGAATGCCTAGGAAAAAAACTAGTAGTGGAAGAGAATAAAGAAATTACTAGCTCCATAACTCACAAACCAATTCGCATTAAAAGGATTAATTTTGTCTCATCTGTTAATGAACCTAAGTTCATCAATACACAAAATCAACTTATCACTGCTCCTCCCAAGAAAGAACAAAATTCAGTGAATGTTGATAAAAAAGAGTCCCCCGAAAAGATTGAACATAGGTTTTGTTGGGGTTTCAAGCACATAAATGCAGTGGAAGCAATAAATTAAAACAATTTATTGAAACCCCAACCAGGATCCATGCAAAACATGTAATACAGATTTGATAGAAGAGTACATGTTCAAGCTGTAGATTCTAAAATTTGGTGGAGATAGTGATGAACCACAAGCTCAATCCAACTGAACCAAGTCTCTACAAGTATCCACACGAGCGTATATAACTCAACCAAGGAGATGAATGACTTCCTGTTAAGTATAAATGATGATGATGATTTTAGTTTTGATTGTGCATTTGTACATTCTCAGGGTGTTCTATAAACCTAAGTATTTGCACACGTTTTACATCCACTGATGATCAACTTAGTCATCAGGGGATGATGTATAAATCACTAGGCAAGTCACCAGCTGAAACTACTAAAGGACTTGATAGTGAAGAGGGATGTCTGTTGTTACTCAAAAACAGTTAAGTATTCCGCACATCAGACATTCCAAACAAAATCAACAAAGCTTTAGAGATTAAAACCATCAGGGGAATCCGACAGGGGAACCCATCAGGGGATGACAAAGGCAGGGAAACCCATCAGGGGAACACGTCAAGGTATGACAGTGGCAAGCCAAACCCATCAGGGGGAACGTGTTAGGGCATGACAGTGACATGCCAACCTGTCAGGGGAACTCATCAGGGTATGACAGTGTCAAGCTAACCCGTCAGGGAAACCCATCAGGGGGAATGCTCAGCATTGCATCAGTAGAAGCCATTAGTGGATGCTTTGAGTCTTAACGTCAGGGGATCAAGAAGCACTTGAATAACTCAAGTGAAAGTTGAAGCACTGATTGAGTCTTAGTCGGGACTCATCATCAAGGGAATCCAGAAGCACTGATCAAGTTCACATCAGGGCTTGCTATCAGTGGATAGTTATGACTGCATACACTCATCATCAGGTCTTACACGCAAATCAATGAAGCTTGTTGCAAAAGCAAGAGATAAACTGGAAAGATATTTCTTGAAGTTTGGTGGTCCAATGACAACTCTCGATCATTAAATGCACGCAAATCAGGGGAAGAAAAAGAAGCAACAAAAGCAACAACAGTCTGACACATCATTCCTAAAGGACATTGATGTGACATATATGCGACTAAGTTGAAAAGAGCAACACGTCCAAGCACGTGGGTTCAACTACTGATCTTCTATATATGTAAAAGAGTTCTCAATACACAGCATCAATCCAACGGATCAACCAACACTTAAAAGCACACAAACACTAGAGAAGCTTTGAAACATTTTTGAGAGAAAATATTCAAAGAAATATTGTAGCTAGTGAGTGTGAAAGAGAAGCTGTAACTTGTTACAAAATTTGTAGCTGATTAATCACATTTGTGATTAACCAGATTTCCAAAAAAACCTCAAGTTTTAATACAACTATTTTAACTTGAATGCTTGTGTGTTCATTTTAAAGTCAATATAGTTTTTCTGATAATATAATTATTTCCATCTGTGCTTAACAAAGTGCTTAAAGATTGAAAAGACTTGAGTGTTTGCATTCATCCCCCACCTTTTACAAATGCTTGAGCCTATTTTCTTCTAACATTTCCCTTATATGGTAATAACCAAAAGGAAATCAAAAAGCAGGTTTTATCTCACTCTCTCTGTTTGATCTATTTCTTTCTTCTCTACTCTTTTCTATACAAAGCATAAGAAAGAACTGAAGGTTGTGTATATCTAGTATATATCTCTATCTATGTATATGTCAAATATATCTCATAAAGGAGATAAGAGGAAAAAGAATATTTATAGGCAACTAACCTCCTCTTCCACTACCCTTTTCAACCAATAGATCATCATATATATCATATATATATTTAGATTCAATGAACCTAGACATATGCGGCTAATCTCCTCTTCCATCACCCCTTTCAACCAATAGATCTTCATATATATATATATATATATATTTAAATTCAATGAACCTGGACAGAGATGTGTCTAGATACAATGAACCTGGACAGAAGTGTGTCTAGATACAATGAACCTGGACAGAGGTGTGTCTAGATACAA
>CM025782.1:2451712-2492097 GCA_014636745.2 Centella asiatica
ACCTGGACAGAGGTGTGTCTAGATACAATGAACCTGGATAGAGGTGACTAGATACAGTGAATCTGGACAGAGGTGGCTAACCACCTCTTGCAAGCAGCTATTAACATTTAATACTCTGTAGTGGTCGTTACAATTGACTAAGTCAATTACTAGTATTAATTCTTAACTACAATTTTAAATAAGCCAATCATATTCCCTGATTTAAAATCTAATATCCGAATTAATTTTTCTTTTAATTACGTTCTTAGCGTGAGACCCTATAGGTTATTATTACGGTGCCAATAGTTTTATAATCATATTATAAAATTATAAACAGTGAGCAGCATCTAATAATACATCACTGTTACCCAAGTAATAATAATGTTGGTGATTCAACATAACCTTTTCTTGTGACCAATGTTTCAATGTAATATAATTCCTTTTGCCCTTGATATCCAAGATTAAACTCAAGGCATGAAGTGTGTCATCATCTTTATAATTTAATCTTTGTTTTCTTGATTGATGAGTAAACTATAGTAGACAAATCACTATTTGAGCATGGCCATGCATTTCATAGGTCTACTCAATCAAGAGACACAAGGATATCACTCCTAAAATACATAGGAGGGACAAATCCTATCTAGATCATTCACATTCCTCACACGACTCATAATATTGCCAACAACCACATTTATGGTCCACCAATTATAGATGACTTTTAGTGATATCAAACCATATGAATCCTCGTGTAGAAATGTAATGACTTCAAGTCGAAGGACCATTACATCATTGTCACTATGTGAATTCTCATTGTGGGTCAATCCAGTACACTGTTCTCCAACATGTACCTATGTATTGACTTGATATCTCACATATCTATGGCCAATGAGATTTGGTCATTAGTCAAGCCACATACTAGTCTCAATGTATTATTGTTATCCCATTAACAATAATACTTGACTAGGGATGTTTACGAATATTGATACATTTTACAACTATATGATCTTATGTTCCAAGTCACATACTTGAACCAATATTGTCAGTATTCATTATTCTAGGGACATTTATTATCTTAACAATTATATCACACAGTAAATTGAAGCATAATAAACTAAACATTATTTATTAAATCAAAACATAAGTACAAGTGTGTCGTGACAATTATCAAATAATTAGCTCCTAGGACATACACTCCAACAGGTTTTTTGACAAAGACTCAATTGAACAAGAGACTAGAGAAATTACCATCTAAGACTAACAATGGTAAAAGAAATAAAAATGGAAAGATAAACATTAATATATATACTAATTATGCTAGAATGCATGATGTTCCTAGGAAAACTTGTCACATATGTGGTAACCCCAATCACATTGTTATACACTGTAGGAGTAAAAACAGAGTTCCTAAGGAAGAGACTAAGCTAACAAAGATAATTAAACATAGATCACCTTTACACAAGTCTAATCATCTTTGTGAATACTATGGTAGTGCTAATCTTGGCAATCTCTCCCCTCCTAGAAGCAAGACTAATGATTTTCCATTAAAAGTCACAATTTCTAAAAGTTAATCAACTCTATCAGAGTCTAGTCTTGAATACAAAACTAGTGAGAAAGGACCCAGGAAAGTCTGGGTCCCAAAGAAGTCTAACTAGTTATTTTTATTGTGCAGTGCAAAAAGAAGAATTCATGGTTCTTGGACAATGGATGTTCAAGGCATATGACTAGTAACAAGTCCCTGCTAGTACAGTATGAAGAAATGAACGGCCCTAAGGTAACCTTTGGAGATGACAACAAATGGTATACAAAGGACTATGGCAATGTTGAACATAGGGATGTTCAACTCTCAAGTTTCTTCATGTGTTTGGATGTAAGTGTTTTGTTCTGAGAGATTCATTAGAAACTAGAGGAAAATTTGACAACAAGGCTGATGAGGCAATATTTTTAGGTTATTCTCTATCTAGTAAAGCATAGAGTTTATAACCTAAGAACAAAGGTCATTGTGGAATCTGTATAAGTAGTATTTGACGGTAGAAAGATTCATGGAATGATTATTCAGAGACTACATGAAACTCTCAAGTTTGAGAATAAATTGGACACATGGAATGACCCAACAAAGACTAATGAACAATCCCAAGATGACTATGTCCCTTCAATGATTGAGGGGGAGTTAACGGTTGTACATGAATTATCAAGGACTAATACTCCACCAGAGAGTAGAATATTATCACCAAATGAACCACAAGAGACTAGTAATACAAATGAACAATCGAAGACTAATGGAACACCAGAGAATACTGAAGAAAATAGTCAAAAAAAGACTAATAGTTCAGTGGGAGCTAATAATGAAGAAGTCACTGGTTTAGAGGGAGCAGTCTCTGATTCAACCAATAGATTGGACAATGTTCCTTTAGAAAGTGAAGCCTCATCTTCAAGATTGAATCTAACACCAGATTTGATTATTGGAGATTTAGAGGAAGGAGTCAAGACAAGAAGTGCAACTCAGAATGAATGTCTCTATTTCAGTTTTCTTTTGAAGATTAAACCAAAGAAAATTGAAGAAACACTTCAAGATCATGACTGGTAATTGTCATGCAAGAGGAATTGAACCAATTCACAAGGAATAAAGTCTGGAGATTGGTGTCTAAACCAAAGAACAGATCAATAGTAGGTGCCAAGTGGGTCTTCAGAAATAAGCTAGATGAAACTAGTACAATTACTAGAAATAAAGCAACAGTAGTAGCAAAGGAATATTCTCAAGAAGAGGGTATTGACTATGATGAGAATTTTGCACCAGTTGCAAGACTTGAAGCCATAAGGATTTTTCTGTCATATGCAGCTTATAGGAACTTCAAGGTGTACCATATGGATGTTAAAAGTCCATTCTTGAATGGAAAATTAGAAGAAGAGGTTTATGTTGAGCAACCTCCTGGTTTTGTAGATCTCAAGTTTCCAAATCATGTCTACAGGTAAGATAAAACACTTTATGGTTTAAAGCAAGCTCCAAGGGCCTAGTATGATACACTCTCTCAACTTTTAAATGAAAATAAATTTATTAGAGGTATCATAGATAAAACTCTCTTTTATAGAAAACAAGGCTCTAATTTAATACTTGTGCAAATATATGTAGATGACATTATATTTAGATCTACTAATGAAAATTTGTGCAGAAATTTTTTTAAGCTAATGCAATCTAGATAAGATATGAGTATGATGGGTGACTTAACATTTTTCTTAGGATTACAAATAAAGCAATCAATTGATGAAATTTTCATTAGTCAGTCTAAAGTACATCAAAGACTTATTAAAAAAATTTGATCTAGCTAATTGTGCATCTGCAAAAACACCCATGGCTACTACCACTAAGCTAGATAAGGATACCAAAGGTAAGAAAGTTTATATAACTAGCTTTAGAGGCATGATAGGTTCATTCTCATATCTCATTGCAAGTAGACCTGATATAATGTTTGCTACATGTTTATGTGCAAGATTTCAAGTTGATCCTAAGGAGTCACACTTAATTGTTGTTAAAAGAATACTCAGATATCTAAAGGGTACCCCAAACCTTGGGTTTTGGTATCCTAAAGAATCTAATTTTAAACTAATTAGTTATTCAGATGTTGACTATGCAGGATGTAAGCTAGACAGGAAAAACACAAGTGGAAGCTGCCACTTTCTTGGAGGTAGACTTGTTTCTTAGTTCAGCAAGAAACAAAATTTAGTTTCAATCTCAACTGCAGAAGTTGAATACATTGCAGTAGGTAGTTGTTGTGCTCATATCTTATGGATCAAAAATCAACTCTTGGACTATCGTATGACTTTATCCAAAATTCTTATTTATCGTGATAATACAAGTGTCATAACGATAACTGAGAACTTTGTACATCATTCAAGAACAAAACATATTGACATAAAGTATCATTTCATTAGAGAACATGTTAAAAGAAGGTACTATTGAATTGCATTGAGTTACAACTGATAAGCAGCTTGATGACATATTCACCAAACCTTTAGATGAACCCATATTCACTAGGTTAATCTATGAACTAGGCATGTTGAATTATGCTCTTAAATACTAAGTAAATTCTTAAAAAGCAAGTTCTTATCACTTTAGGAGCTAGAATTTAATTTTTGGTTTGCAGTTATTCTTCATGGATAGAAAATCAGCAATTGATAATCATGTATTGATTGTTAGATAACTTTGTGAACAAAGTAACAGAATAGACTAAAGAATAGAAGTGATGAGTTATTACTTCTTATCTGTTTTCAATATTTAGTCTCTGATAGTTCTTTTTTCACTAGTCTCTGACAAGTCAAAATCGAACTATCGAAAACTAGCTTAACTTAGTCTCTAAGAGGGATTGGGCAAGAGACTAAGATAGTCTCTGATAAGTTACTTTTGTAAGGACAAAAGAGTAATTAACCATATTACTAATTAATCTCTGAAAGCCGATCATTATCTAAAGAATTGCTAACATTTTAAACCCAAGTAAGGGCTCTAACCAAATTCAATTGCAATTATATTGAACTCGTGTACTCTCTCTCTCTCTCTCTCTCTGATATCTGTACGATCTAATCTCTTGCAAATAAATCTTTCAAGCTTTTCACAGGAATCAACAACGGCATCCAAGACTGTGTCTTTCAAATTTGGTGACTTCAACTTCATCAAAATAAATCATGTTGGAGTCTTTGACAAAAACGAGTTTGAAGCGCAATATCATCCATTTGTGGATTTTCTTCAAGCTTCAACACTGACACATGCCATTTATGGCACTCCACTTAGACCACTAATGTTATTACCGTCATGTGATCCACTGCAGTTATCCAGATGAGAGTGATGACTCTCTAGTGGTAACTTTTAAATATAAGAATGTTTCTTGTGTTATTACTCATGAAATAGTTAATAAACCTTTACAATTGTGTATTCATGAAAAATATGATGCTCCTGCCTCTGATGAGAAAATATATGATATGTTTAGGAACCTACACTATGATGAAGAAATTGCATCTATACATTCAATTACTAGACCTCACTTTAAGCAGGAATGGTCCTTATTCTTTGATATTATCACAAAAGCATTCATTTTAAAATGCAGTGACTATGATGTCATCACTACACTCACACAATAAATTGCATATTGTGTTTTGTATGGTAGACACATAAATTTACGGTTGTTGATATTAAAGAGCATGATAACTAAACTTCAAATTAGTGATAGAAGCAAAATTTATTATGTTAGGTTTTTAATGTTGATTGCTAATCATTTAATTCTTAATCTAAATATCACCAGTATGAAAGTTGTTCCAACAGACATGCAGAGCAAAAGAATCTTCTCTGATGTCAAGAGGAAAGCAACAAAGGTAATGATTCCTATCTCTTTTCCTCCTACTATTAGATCACTTCTCATAGCTAGGCTTCCAAACCTTTACTCCTTGTCATTCTTTGAGGATCAGGTGCACCAAACCAGAAACCCAATTGATCCTCCAACAACTTCACAACAACAATCTTCAGCCCCCTCTATAGTCTCCCAAAAGACCGTGGTTGCAAAAAAAAGCCATAAAAATTCCCACAGAAAAGAAAACAAGTGAGGGTGACAGTGAGATTGAGGGAGAAAAAGAAGTTGAGGTGGCACCTCAAAGAAAGAAGAGAGTAATAACCCTAAGCCAAAAGCAATCTACTGCCTCCCAAAAGGCAATAGAGGTTAAAAAGGAAAACAACAGACTAAAAGTATCCTCCCAAAAGGATGTTGACATTGAAGACAGTTCCTAACCAGGATCAATAGGTAAAGAATCTGTACAATCTTCTGTACAACAACAGAAGATAAGCCAATATGAGAGAAGAATTAAAAGAAAGAGTGACACTGTGAGAGCACACACTGAGTCTACTCGAATTACTGCTTCTCAAATTTCAATTTTTGAGGAGCAACCAACATTCCAATCTATACTTACCCCACCTTTGTCTCCTATTCTTGATTCTTCAAAGCCAAAAGGTTCAAATTTTCTTGATGCTTTCCAAGAAGAGCCAACACTCCAAGTGATTAAAGAAAAATCAGTTTCACTTTTCCAACCAAAGACTGATATTCTTGAACCAGCAAAAACTAGTCAATTTCACAAGAGACTAGTTCTCAAATGGACTGGTCGGAAGCTAGTCATTCACAAAAGACTAGTTCTTCACCAGTGACTAAAGCTTTTATTTCACAAGAGACTGACACACAAGAACCACTTGTTCAAAGTACAAGTGTAGCCAGATCTCAGGCTCTTATTATCTATCCCATGGCTCACTTATTTGCCTTGGAGAGAACCTTAACCACATCATTATTAAGGGAACCCCCTCTCCTTGGTGCCATAGATAATTCTTCTTTACCTCCTATTTCTTTAAAATTGAGTGCACCTATCCAAATTAGTGAGGTAGAGAGAATATCTAGTGAGAGTCAGGTTCCTGACTTGGAAAAAGGTGAGGTGAGTGAAAAAGAAGATAGTCAAGGTTTAGTAAGCTTGGAAAAAGGGGAGGAAGAGAGTTTGGATGTCCAACTCCAAGGAAAAGAAGAGGGTGTGAGCAAGGATGAGATCCTTGAAGAAAAAAAAAATAAAGAAATCCAATTTTTCAGCAGGTGAATTCCGTAATCCTGTTTCCACACCTTCATCCACTGAAGCTCGTTTATATTTTGATCCCAATAATGATCATACATTAGAAGATAATGAGAGAAGATCTCAGCCAGCCAGGGGATGCAGCACTTCAGATGCTAGCTGACATATCAAATGCATATTTTGAAGTACTATATGGTCTTCAACCACATCAGGACAGGCTATCAGCATTGAAGACACACACTACAGATAAACTTGTGGCTAAAGAGGAACTAGAAGAGAATGTGGATGCTTGGCTAGAAGCAAGCTTCATAAATACCTTGGATAAGGCAACAACACAGCTTCGACAGGATTATCTGACCACATTAGGGTCCCGTGCAGTCGACCTCACTCCGAAAGCAGTCTATGAGGCATTGATCAAATTATGAAAGAGAAACATGAAGCTCTAGCACTTCATGATCAATGGACTCAGGACTGAAATCAAGAATGTCCAAACTAGGTTGGAACTGGAGGTAGAAAAGATGAGACAATGCAATGAAGGTCTTCTTCCTAAGAGGATGCTCAACTCAATAGAGAAGAAACTAAGGGAGTAGTCCAACACTGACAAGTGACTTCAAGCTTTGGAATTTACTATTCAGTCCATTCTGATTTCTCAAACTCAATTATCTGATGACATTCAAGAGCTCAAACAACTCTTTCTTCCAACCAACCTTACTCTGGCTATTTCTTCCTCTCAACTAAGAATGTTGATGTCAAAAAGGGGGAAAGTAGTCAGGTTGGAGGTGATGAAGTTGATGCTAATAAAGGCAGGGAGAGAGTTGTCAAAGAGCTAATTAGATTGATGGCTGAACTTGAACGACTTTAGAAAACCAACAAAAAATTGATGTAGCCATTATTTTTTTGATAACTGATAATTTGCTAGCTTTTACTGGAACGCAAACAGACATCCCTTAACACTATCAAGTCCTTTCTAATTATACACTGATGACTTGCCTAGTGTTGTTAAGGTCATCCCCTGACGGACTGGGTTGTCCATCAGTGAATGCTTTATTTATGCAAATATACTAAGGTTTATAGAGTACCTTAAGTGTTTACAAATACACAATTATTAACTAACATTTAGATCATCATCAACATCATTTATACCTAACAATCTTCCCCTATTTATGATTATCAGTTTGATAACCATAAATCTATTGGTACACTGATGATGATGTCAAAACCAAAAATATACAAGATCAAAAATTAGAAATGCACTTGCATTGATTATCTGTATTTGTAAAAATTGAAAGAATAACTGTATACAAGTGTTTACAAATCTATTACAAAATTTACACTTTAGACTTCAGGATTCACCTTTTGTTAAGCAGAAACAAAGGGCAATGGATGACTTGATTCAATCAGTTGTGAGTCACTTCCAAGATCTTTCTTCTCTGATCTGGATTCTAATCTGGAATCCTGAGTCTGTTGTCTTCCTCTCCTGCCTTTAATTGCTCGAGCTTATTTTGAAGTAGTCTCCTAAAGTTGACAATGTTGACGTTTTTGCTAGATTCTAAAGCTTCAACGACAGACTCAATCTCTTGCAAGTTGGCTGCAGCAAATTGTGACCAGTAAAAGGTGATAATCTCCCTTTTTAAATTTTTGAACTCCACGTCCATGGTGTTTGTGTTCATCTTTGGATATTCTTTAAATCCTTTTACTGGGGGCAAAATCCTTTATAACTACTGAGTTCACATCATATACCTTTTTCACAAGCAAGTTTCTGAACTTGATGACATGTTCATTTTTGTGATAAGTTATTTGGCTTAGAACATGCATCACCTCCTTCAGGTCAAGCTCATCAACTTCATTAGTCCTTATATTATTCTCTTGCCCATTAGCAGTTATGTAGTATAACCTCAAAGGTTTCTCCATAGTTGTGGGCAAGTTTCTGTTGTCGTTGATGGTTTTCCTCAATTTCTCAATTACCCCCCCCCCCCCCCCCCCTCAAGTCTCTATTTAGCACTGTTGTATCAAACACAGTTTTCTTGATAAGTGCTAGTTGCTCAGCATTCATTCTCTTGAACCAGTCAAGAGTGACTGTGAACTCTGACCTACTTTTCATCAGGATGATAATTATTTTTTCTTTGTTGTTCTTTACCCTGACATTTATGATTTTTATAGAGTGCATAAATGTCAGGCTCTTTCATCTATCATCCCTCAGAATTTCAGCAAGAGTGAGTAGTCCATAAGTTACAAAAGTAGGAGCTTGAGTTTTAGCCTTAGATGATTCAAGTTTGGTAACATCAGAAGATATTGATTTTCTTTGTTTTTATCCCCTGATGCACCTTTAGGGGGCTGAGTTTTCCTGGAGGTTCTTGACTTAACACTCTTTTTCTTATTTTTTTCTTCTTCCTTCTCCTTCTCCGCAGTCATCTCCTCCTCCTTTTGAAGTTATTGTGCATACAGTGCATCAGCTTCCACCAATTTTTTGTCCTAAGGAAAGACAAGCTCCACTTTTCCATCAATTAGGGCTTCGACCGGTGTTGGAAAGTGAACTATTTTCATGGCATCTCCAAGTAGCTTGGGTCCTGATTGAGTAAGGGTTTTCTTTTTGGGTTCTTTAATCAGGATATCCTTGCCCTTGTCCTTTGTTTTTGGAGCTTGTTGTAAAGAAGGAGCAATAATCGCATCCCTTGATGGTTGACTTATAGGTTTCTTAACAATAACCCTTAACGATGGCTTTGAAGATTTCTTCCCCTTTTTGACAACATCATCAGTTGAAGTTGAGAGTTGAGATGTGACTTAAAGAATTTGTTGAAGAGTGTCAACCATAGATAGTTGCAGAGTTTCCATGCTTGTGAGTCGGGTGTTGAACACAGATAATTGTTGGTCAACATTGTCTGTGAGCTTCCTGAATTTGAGCAATGAATGGTTGGTGGCAAAAGAATCAACAACTGTCTCTACATTGTGTATTTTCTCTGTAAATAATGCATGTATTTTATGAGATTCAATGTCCATCGACTGACCTAGCATGATCTGTGATTTTAGAATCTTGACTAGGACAGGATCTGTGTAACGTGAGTGCTCCTGCTTTAGCAGCTTTATTGTATATATCATGGGATTCTTCCAACAATATAAATCAACTCCTATGAGTGAAGAAAAATCATCCAAAGGAGTGTCATTTTTATCACTATTGGAAGAGTTAGGAGTCTGTACAGCATCTGTATTTTCTCTATGTTCTTTATTTACAAAGATCTCATCCTTATCTCCCTCAAGCTCTCCTTTTTCTATACCTGCTAAGGCATTACTCGTTATCTCTCATTTTTCATTTCCTTCTAAGACAGTACTCTCTGTATCTCCTTTTGCCAAGGTCCTCTTAGAGGGTTGACCTTGTCTCTCTTCACTATGTATTTTCTCACCCTCACTCAAAATTGTCCTAGTAGGGCTACTATGGGCTGAGATCTCATCAACTGTGGATAGTGTTAACAAAGCATTTACAATTAAAGAATCCACAGTTGAGAGTTAAGAAGTGGAAGGAGATTTGTGTGTTATTATAATTAGGGATGTAGAAGTATTTATTGCGAAAGTATTTACAATGTTTCCTATATCCCCTTATTGATCATCAGTGATTGAGTCATTTATAAAAGAGTCAATCATTAACAGATCATGACTCTCAATCACTGAATCATTTCGAATGGGCTCCTCCATGACATGAGAAATTGGAGGATCTGATGTCATGACACTTTGTGTTTGTGTCATAACATCTGAAGAAATTTGAGGTAAGGAAAAAGAAGGGAGAGGTGTAGAGAGGAGTGTTGGCTGAATCATAGAATGAGGAGATGATCCATCAAAAAAAATAGTGTGTGCACTCATTGTGTCCATTATCTGCAAGGGGCTCTCAAAGACCTTAATGAGAGTTTCATCAAGGCCTATGACCAGTGTATGTGCCTCACTTAGCTTTGTCCCTGGTTGGGGACTTTGTTCAATAACTGAGTCCTTTTTGGAGGAAACAGTTAGAGATGTGTGTGATTCCTTATTAAAGTTAGTATCCTGTTGGGAGGATACTGCTTGGTCTGGTTTAGGGTCAGCTCTTTTAGTTTTCTTCTTCTTCTTCAACTTCTCCAAGTCAGTCACTCTCTCTCCTTGCTCCCCCCTCAATTGATGAGGTTACTTCTGAGGATTTTATTTTACTACCCGTAGTCTTTTGGGAGTCTAAGGGTGGGGCTGTAGAGAGTTGTTATGTAGAAACTGATGATACTACTTAGGCAAGCTGAGAAGTGGTAATGATCTTAGTCATAGTAGTCGAAACAAAAGATATATGAGGTTAAGATGGAAATGGGGATGCAGTAATTGTTGAGTTTTGACAAATAAAACGTAGCGAAATAAAAAAAACGATTTAAAATTGTGAGAACCCGAAAATGTCAATGAAATTTTGATTATGAGATTTATTTTTATTTTCTGCATAAAGGTTTATTTCCTTATTGGGTACAAATAATGAAAGTATATTTTCTTATAAAAAAATTCAATGGCAATGTGATGTCCAACAGATTTTAAATGTATTTTGAAGCTCAAGTATTTAAAAGGTTATTGCATTCAAGAATTTTCTTATAAGAGGGTGTGTTCAGGCGAGAAAGGGCTCACCAAGTGTGAACAGGTTTAGCTATAGTACCCGTTTTTATTTTAAAACCTGACTGCTGGTAGACAGTAGCATTTAATGTGCATCACCTCCATCAGTACCCTAGAGTGGGCTATGATAAACGACCGATGGGTACTAGCAGCCGTTGCAACCAACCTTTTTCTCGTGAGTCACTTCTTTTCCTTTCACAGCCAACGACTGATATCAAATAAATCTGACGGCCCTTGTTGCTCAACAGGTGATATATATATATATATATATATATATATATATATATATATATATATATATATCACATTGTTACAACCCTAGCTCCACTTTCATAAATCTTCTATACAGTATACCACCAAATCCAAGCTTACTCTCTAAACAACTGTCCTTTTTGGAAGAACAACTAGAGCTTTTAACTCTTTCTTGCAGCCAAGAGGTAAGAGCAGTACATTAAAGTCCTGCTCTGATTCTTACACTTTTGTTCTGTTATGCATGCCACGTTTAATACCTAGTTCATTCATTTCCAAAAGTACGATTTAATGCATGCTTTCAACGCCTAAAGTTAATGCCTTTTGTTTCGAAAGCTATCTAAGATGAGCGTAAGAATGTTGACAACCATTTGGTAGACAAACCAAATATTTTTTTTATCAGTAGTTTCAATGCCATGCTTGAGCCTTTGTCAACCTAAATTTTGAAGCCTAAACTATTTGTATAAGATCTAGCAAACCACCAAGAGATGTTATGTATTACTGAGAGGATGATGAGAGTTGACCTAAGTATGGTTATGGTTAAGAACACCACCCATGGAGGAGTGAGGAAGACACTACTGTATCTGAGACAAGTCTTAAGTTAGTCTCCGACAAGCTAAGACAGTTAGTCTCTGATAGGCTAAAATTGTTAGTCTCCGATGAAGGAAAGTTGTTAGTCTCTGACGAGGAAATCCCTAGTCTCTGATGAAGGAAGTTTAAATTAGTCTTTGCTGACGTCATCCTTAGTCTCCGACAGGCTAAGTTTAGTCCCTGATGATGTCATCCGTAATCTCTTATGGGAAAGTATGCTAGTCTCTGATGACTAAGAGTTTTAGTCCCCGAGGAGTTTGGCGATGAACAAATCATCTCCTAACAGTCGAGGAGTTTGGTGCTGAGTAAATCATCCACTGATGAGTTCAGCGATGACTTAGTGAGTTCAGCGCTGAGCAAGTTGTCACCCGACAAGTTTGGCGATGAACAATTATCCCCTGATGGCCGAGAGACATCCCCTGATGGCCGAGAGACATCCCCTGACGGATAGTTAACCCCCTGATGATAAATTATCCCCTGATACGCAGTTTGTTTTTGAAACTTTAAAACAATATTTTCTTAAACTATTTTATGATGTTTCAAAGGTTCATATGTCGAATTTGAAAACGTTAAAAGTTTAAGGACATCACATATGCATTTTCTTTCATAATTCTTATCAAGGTATTAAATTATCATGCTATACACATGTTTTACAAAATCTTCACTCACGAGTAATTGAGTTTGATTTTGTGCAAAGGACCGAGGCAAGTATATTCACATTCTTATGTTTATTGCAAGTTGATGCAAGTATATACATTCAATCTGATGCTTATTTCAATTTAACGCAGTATCATTTGATTCGATATGCGTGCAAGGCTTGATTATATGTTTCAATTGTTTTGATGAATGAGCATGCTATGCTTTAAATTCCGCTAGCATGATATGAATGATAATGCATGGATATAACTAAGCTTTGATTTTTAGCTATTTTTCAATCTTATATCTGTGCAAATAAATGAGAATGATATGTCCATTAAATGGGTTATGCCACATGGTTGGCTAGAGGAAAGGAAAAGTGCTGATTTGTTCTTCACCATACCTAGAGGAATTATAAGTGACTAAGTACGTTCACACAAGGAGGGATCATGTGGTCACAGTTAGGCCAGTTGTGTACTGTATGGTTAGCAGATCCAACGGGTTTAGCCCCCGATGGATATTTTGAGAAAGTGTACACAGGTGCATACTTGTCTTTCTTCAAGAAGGATTACAAGTTGCTTATCATCAGTAATCCTAAAGATTCTTCAAGGATTTCTGAGGCATTAATATTGTTTCACTGAGCCTCACAAACATAATTGAACTTCTTTAAATATTTCAGATTATTCCTCTAAATTGCTTATATACTTGCTGGGCGTATATCACTCATACTTGTTGAAGTTTAATGTCTTGCAGGATGTAATGCAAAGGCTGAACCCTCTGATAAGGGGAAAGCAAAGATGATCGGCTATTAAGATATTTACTCTTTTTATAACGCTGAGGAAGGAAGGAAGATGTTATAAGTTGTAATGATCTTGGATTTGTAATTCATGAAGATTAAATAGCTTTCGTTGTAATTGTATTATTTTTGGGTTGTAATAACTCTTAAATACTGTCTTTATCCTGTATTTATACTATGAATGGATGTAAGGTTATCTTTTCCTTCTTTTGACGAAGTCCTGATCCAGTAAGGGATTTTAGGGTCGTCACAAAAATAAAACGAAACCCTAACTCGAGGATTCATGCGAAACAATTTAATACAGATGGTTTAAGATTTTATAGATTAAGCCTGTCGGATCCGAAGGTTTGATAAGGGTGTTGAACGTCTCTGAATCTTTAACGTAATCCAACTGGACGGTGCCTCTACAGTATCCACACGAACACCCCACAAATCATCTCACGATCTGAAGCAAGGAGAATTGCAGTACTAGCTGCTGAATCTGTTTCTCTCTCTCTCTCTCTCTTAACTATAATCTCTCTCTGATGAGCGGCTAAGGTTTTAGAAAACGTATATATCTAAGAGAACAACTGATATATCCTATAAATAGCTGTGTATAGAGTAATTCCAAACCCTAATCTGATTAGGAGAATAAAAACTGAATTTTATATTTATTATATATTTTAATCAAGTCTTACTTAATTAATATATATGTCAAATAAATATATATTCGTATTTTCTTCCAAAGGACTCTAATATATTTATACAGATTACATACATATAATTTAAAGCCATGATTTAAATAAAATAAATTTTATTAATATATTAAAATCACTGACATTTAAATTATATCTCCTTAATGAATGTTCTTAGTGTACAAGCCTATAGGTTATTATTACGTTGGCAATAATTTTAAATCATATTATAAAATTATAAATAGTGAGTGACATATAGTAATACATCACTGTTACCCAAGTAATAATAAAGTCGTTGATTCGACGCAACCTTTTCGTGACCAATGTTTCAATGTAATTTAATCCTTTTAACCTTGATATCTAAGATTAAATTCAAGGTATGGATGTGTCATCCTCTTCACAATTTAATCTCAGTTTTCTTGATCAATGAGTAGACTATATGAAACAAATCTCTATTTGAGTACGGCCATGCATTTCATAATCTCACTCAATCAAGAGACCTCTACATCATTCTCATTTCTCACATAACTCATGATGTATCCAACAATCACCTTTATCGTCCACCCGGTTAAAGATGACTTTTGGCAATGTCAAAACATATAACTCCTTATGTAGAAATGTCATAACTTCAGGTCGAAGGACCATTACATCATTGTCACTATGAGAATTACTTATGACACATAGCATAATGCTCCATGTAGAATTCTCATGGTGGGTCTGTCCAGTACACTGTTCTCTAACATGGTACCTATGCATCAACTTAATATATCTCGTATATATTTATGACCAATGAGATGTGGCCATCAGTCAATCCACATACTAGTCTCAATGTATTATTGTTGTCCCACTAACAATAATACTCGACTAGAGACATTTAAGAATAATGATATGTATATATAACATACTTATACGATCTCATATTCAAGTCACATACTTGAATCCATATAATTAATATCATTTTTCTAAGAACATTTATTATGTTAACATTTATATAACGCAGTAAATAAAACATAATAAAAAAAATTATCATTTAACCAAAACATAACATAAATATAATATCACAATCATTATATAATTGGCCATATGGAATGGAAGTGCAAAGGGTTCTTTCGTATAAGCTTTCTTAATTATCTCTATGAATAATTTCTTTGTTTGCTTATAACTCTGTATAGCTATATCATTCTAAAAAGAAAGATTAGGTAATTGATCTTTGATGATCATGGATAAAAATCTGACATAATACACTTCTAATTTCCTGGAAGTATAACTACCCATTTTGTTAAACAGTTCAACATAAAATTAGTTTACCTATATCTATTTTTATATTTTTAATAATAGCATAATCAATTTTCAGAGTCAAAGATGTTATAACCTCAAAGTTAGAGGACTTATTTAAGAACACCTTTGTGATTGTATCAAAGAGATAAAAGATTTCTCTTTTCACGTTCACCCTCTTGAGATCTTTGAACTTCAAAGCTACATTGTTCGGAGAGTTGTAGCCCAGTTCTCTCAAGAATTCCAGTAGTTCAGCATCATTAGTTTTGACATTATCATCAACTTTGATTTTATGTTTATCTCATTGATAATCATAAATAGGGGAAGGTTGTTAGGTTTATAGCATTTGATGATGATGAATATACTTAGAATATTTATATTTTCAAATGTACAGTAACTGTTGATGTTTAGCAGTTAAGTTTTTGTAGCTGGTAGTTTACTCTCTGATTGTTGTAAAATATCATTACAAGAGAGAAAGTTAAAATGTATTATAAGAGACTATCAGGGATGCATTGGAGAGTTCATCAAAATCAGAGATTATGTTTAGTTTATCATAGACTAACTGCAGAGACTAAAGATATGTTGAAGTTAGTCTAGTCTATCGGAGACTAAAGATTAGCTTATCGGAGACTAAGTATTATGCTATCGAAGACTATTGTTGAAACTGTAAGAGACTAGAGTGAAGTTACTCCCTGATGCAGTGAAGAATTCTATTTTAAATAGAAATTTGATTCAACATGAACAAAGAAGTGGTGTTGAAGAATAAACTGGAAAATGGAAAAACCAGAAGAGTTTCTATTGGATTACTATTATTATTAGATTGTAAATCGTAGAAATATTGTCTAACATATTTAGAAGATGTAATTGTTAATATAGAAAAATATATACGAGAGATTATAGAGAATAGAAGCTGTAATCGTGAATATAGAATAGATACGAGAAATTACATAGAATTGAAATTGTACAATTCATTGATTGATTCATTCATTCAATACATACATTAAAGTTGACAATCGACTTGTAATTAATCAGTTGTTTACAGATTTATTTTGTTCTTTATATTCCGTAAATTTAATTACATTAAAGAATAAGAAATTTAAAAAGGTTTAAGAATTTGTATTCAATTCTTCTTCTACAAGTTATAAGCTATCTATCTGGGACAACAAAAATAATCCTTGTAGGCGCACAAACAAAAGTCCTAAGTAAATTTTAACTTTAATTAAGAATTTATCAAATAGTGTGAACCCAAATTTTTCCCGTTTAAATTTAATGAAAAATGTGACGGAATATAAATCTGACTTGTTCAGTGATAATTTTTATAGATTTTCCAGTACAGTGAATAAAATGCAAAACCCCATGTTGTTCGGTGACGAAAAATGTATGTAACCCGTTCCAAGAATAATAAAACATAGAAACTTCTTTTTTAAATATAAGACAGTTGATTTTTTATATGTAATTTTAGATGAATTATTTTATATATATTTAATTTTTATATTATATTAATATTTATTTAAAATATTTTTAACTTTCTATTTTTATTTTAAAAAATAAAATATTTGATGCATACTTCATCTAATTCATAATAATTGTCACTTGAATTTTTTGCATGTAAGTTTAAATAAAAAAAATATATGTTAAATATTTTGTTTAACTATAAAAAAAGATTAATAATAAAAAATATATGAGATAGATTACATTAATTTAAAAGTTTTAATATGTCATATTTTGACTAAAAAAATAAAATGCATCTGTAATTGAGTAATGTTACTTAACAAAATACATTAGAAGCCGTAAATGATCTAATTTAACATTGATAACTAAGTGCCTCATGTTTTACTAAAGGCAGACTTGGTCTTTACCCCATTCCATAGGTGACGCTCACAGATCTACATCTACAATTTCATTTCTGATCAAGAGAATTATATCAATTGTTTACTTTTTTTAAATTAGATAAATATTTCTTTTGATATAGTATTATTTATAAAATTAATTTGTAAAATTATTAAAATAGAAAAAGTTTATATTTCAAAGTACTTTTTATATATTTCACTTTAGAATTATTAAAATTAAAAAATAAAATTTTAATTTTGAATTATAAAATTTCATAAACATATTTTATATGAATTAAAATTTATCACTAATTTTGAAACAGATGAAATCCAATATTTCTAAAAGTTTTATTTCAAGAATTTCTTATTTTATATCATAGTGTCACACTCATCTTTCTTTACCATTTGAATTTTACTTTGTTTTTATTTTTTCTCACACAACTCGAGGTGGCTAAACGTCACCCACATTTTTAGTTTCAAAAGAAAAAAAAAAGTATTGAATTAAGAAAATAAGGAGTTGTGTCATTACCGGGGGAAGCACATTCAAGCCTAAATATATATAAGCAAACGCCTTTCCTCCTGTGAGCACATATACAACATCTTTTCCTTTTTCTTTTCTCATTTTGCAGTAATTGATTTGATATTTGATTTTGACATCACACAAGTATTCTCATTGAATTTCCCTTTCAGTGAGCTTTTATTTTATTTCTATAAATAGATACTGCTTTTATGTACTCTTTGATTTCATTTGTAGTTATTGAGTTTAAAAAATTATTAAAAATAAAATAAAATCTTGATCAAAATATTTATATTATTCTTTAAAGTGAGTGGTGTAAAATAAATTAATTTGAAATCAATAAACATAAGGAAAAAAATAAAAATATTAATGTAAAATGTTGTGACATAAAATATGCATGAAAAAAATAAATTGAATAAATTATAAAAAAAGATGTTACAAATAAATAGAATATCCCAAAAAAAATAATAGAAATAAATCAAGACCGAGTGAATACAATTTTGATATATACGCACGAGCTCCGAAAATATATACCGCCTTCGTCTTGGATAAAATAAAACACCCCGTTCTTTCTCTACAATGTTTCATATCAAATTTATCTTTTTTTATATAAAAAATCAAATTAAGATTTTACTATAAAAATTTTTAATTTTATTTGAATTTAGTTAAAGATCACTCATTATTTTTTTAATCAAAATTTAATTTATAATCGACTATAGTTTTTATGTATAAAATAAATTAATTTAGTTTTAAATTTCTTTTAACTTTTTCTGCAATTAAAATCATGTAAAAAAAAACTCATTAAACTCACTTTCAAATAACCCAATAAATGATTACACAAAAAAGAAAAAGAAAAAAAACTATCTAAATCATGAAGCCAAACATTATTATATTAAAAAAAAATTAAAAAATATTTGTTACTATTGTTAAAGTAAACTATGGCAATATTTAACAAATATAACTATGTTTATATCAATCATTTAAACGATAAATAAAATAATTATTGATTGATAACAAACACTAATCTAAATCAATGTTCAAAATTATTGAAAATAATAATAACCAATACTTACAAAAATATTAAAAATATTAATTTTTTTAAAAAAAAATCATAAAATTTTATAACTATGAAAAATAGGCCCCACAAACACGGATAGAAATTTAATATTTTTGTATTAAAAAATTATCTTCTTATTTATTGATGAAATTTGAATATCCAAATAAAATTTTCAGTTTTATTGTATCTTTTAAGTAATTTATTTTTTATATAAATAGGTGACTTTTATAATTTAGAATTTATCTTGATGATATTTTACATAAAAAGTAAAAGGACCGTATTATCTAAGCAATATTCTATATATATATATATATATATATATATATATATAAACACATGCGCATGCACACACATATATAATTAATTGAACGTGCGAGTATATTGAAAAAAAAAAGTTATAATTAATTAGTATTTTACTCAAAAAATATTGTAAATAAAAATTTTAAAAAAATTATACAAAACTTAACTGAATGTACAATTAATTGACCTATTAATCTTATATAATATAAGTCTAACTAAATATATATATAATACAGCCCTCACAAAAATATTAAACGTATTTACTATTAATTCATCCATAGATCTTATATATATATATATATATATATATAGATGGTATGTCATATCAATATTAATTAATACCTATATATCTCAATGGTGATTATATCTTGAGTTTAATTAGTCAAGTTAATATGACTCAATTAATTAAGTTACTATTTTTGTTATATATTTTATGGTATAAAATTTTTTCTTTATATTTTTTTAACTCAAGTTATGCGAGTAATTTTTGTATACTGAATTTTGTTAAACGAGTTTAAGATAATTAGACAAAGAGGTAATCGGTTCAAACCTTTAAAATAACATATAATAAAAATCATCAAATAATTCACCAACTATTATAAGAAAAAATAATTAACAAATAAAATTAACATAATTATACAACTAATACATAATTAAAAAGAACTACAGATAAACACTAGTTACATGACGAAAAAAAAACAAATCCTAAATATGAACAAAAATTCGATAATATCAAAATTTAAAATCAAAGAGGTTTGATCATCATAAATATAATAACTACAAAAATTATTAATTAAACTTCATATGCTTAGACCCAAAATCTACATAAATATGAATAAGAATTTTAATAATCAATATAAATTAAATTTGACGATGTCTAATGATCAAAACGTTTATAAATAGAATATATATTTTAAATAAATTATATAAAATCACATAAAAAACGTTCATATTTGTCCGGAAAACTAAACTCGTGGGATACGGTTTCGTTATATTATAATTATGGATTCATATAAGAAAATGTTGAAAATAGTACATATTCCGTATAAAATAACAAATTTCATTTTCAAAATTTAGAAACAAATAATGACTACGTGTTGAGCTGTTACCAACTTACCATTTCTTCTCTCTCCTTTTTATTACAAAAACAAAACAAAAAGAAACGGAGAGGATGAACTTTTCTGCAAGCTGTAATTGAATGGGCAGGTCCTCTTTTTGTACTCATCTCTTTTTTTTTCTCTCTCTGTAAATACTAATAACTAAATAATGTAGACACGAACAAATTAACATCACAACCACCACCTCCATTCTTTACCGTTGCCCATGGAAGAGCCTCTTCACTTCTATTTAACAAGCTAGCAGGCGTGTTTCTCTTTTCTTCTCTGATCTCCGCCATCTGGCGATTTTTCTTCAATGTCACCATTATCATAGCATTTGTTCATCTGGGTCTTTCACATTTCGTTAATTTAACCGACTCAGCTCGTGATTTCCGGGTTCCAAGCTTAAATTCGCATCTGGGGTTTCTGATCTCAGAGCATTAATGGCACCGACGTTCGATTGGTGGGGTAGAGAAACCCACAGAGGAACGCCGGTGGTTGTCAAAATGGAGAACCCAAACAATTGGTCAATGGTGGAGCTAGAGGGTCCCGACGACGACGACGATTTCCTCTTCGCCGACGACGATGGGTCTGTCGCCGGCGGCCATCCCAGATCCAAAACCCGCCGAAACAAAAATGCCAAGCAACTCACTTGGGTTCTCCTCCTTAAGGCCCACAAAGCTGCCGGCTGCCTGACCTCCATTGCCGCCGCATTGTTCAGCCTCTCATCCGCCGTCCGCCGCCGTGTCGCTTCCGGGAGGACAGACACCGAGGACTCGGATAATTCTTCGTCTGCCAGAACCAGATTCTACTCTTGTATAAAGGTCTTTCTTTGGTTGTCTGTTTTGTTGCTAGGATTTGAGATAGCTGCTTATTTTAGAGGTTGGCACTTTGGTACTCCCGAACTTCAATTACAATATTTATATACATTAGCAAGGCCATCAGTTGTGAAAGGTGTGTTTGATTCGCTTTATTCGAGGTGGGTTTTGATTAGGGTAGATTATCTTGCTCCACCTCTTCAATTTCTTGCCAATGCCTGTATAGTACTCTTCCTTATCCAGAGTTTGGATAGGTTAGTTCTATGTTTGGGTTGTTTCTGGATCCGGTTCAAGAAGATCAAGCCTGTTCTGAAACAAGGGCCAGAAGATCTTGAATCTGGTGGTGGTGGTGGTTACTTCCCAATGGTTCTTGTTCAGATCCCCATGTGCAATGAAAAAGAGGTGAACTTCGATAACACCATTTATTTGATATTTATTAAACTCGGTATCTTGTTTAAGACTTTAAGTTTCTGTGTTTGGCCTGAATTTAAACTTTACAGTAGACCTACTTGTTTTGCTGGAACCATGTAGATTACATGGTGTTGATTTTGGAGTTTGGTGTCAGGTTTATCAGCAATCTATAGCCGCAGTGTGCAATTTGGATTGGCCGAACTCCAAATTGCTTATTCAAGTTTTAGATGACTCGGATGATCCTGCTACACAGTTGTTGATCAAAGACGAGGTACAAAAGTGGCAGCAGGAGGGTGCCAACATTTTGTATCGGCACAGGGTGCTTAGAGAAGGGTATAAAGCTGGCAATCTCAAATCTGCAATGAATTGCAGCTATGTTAAAGACTATGAGTTTGTTGCCATTTTTGATGCAGATTTTCAGCCAACTCCTGAATTTCTCAAAAAGACCGTTCCTCATTTCAAGGTACTGAGAACTTCCTGTTGTTCCTTATAATTTCGGGTTGCAACTGATTGTCAACTAGTATAACAACCGTCCTGATCAAATTTAGACACTTTATGTGCATTGCTCATTGGCCATCTCTTACCGTGTCAGTGGGAAGGATATACTGCTTTATCAGATTGTGGTTTATGTACTTTGTCATAAAACGATAGTTGCTTTTATTGTAGGGTAATGAGGAACTGGGGTTGGTTCAGACAAGGTGGTCTTTTGTGAACAAGGATGAAAACCTGTTAACAAGGCTGCAAAACATTAATTTGGCATTTCATTTTGAAGTGGAGCAGCAGGTTAACGGAGTTTTACTGAATTTCTTTGGATTCAATGGAACTGCTGGTGTGTGGCGGATCAAGGCATTAGAGGACTCTGGTGGGTGGTTAGAGAGGACCACAGTTGAGGATATGGACATTGCTGTCCGTGCTCATCTACACGGATGGAAATTTATCTTCCTCAATGATGTGGAGGTATATTTTCGCAGAATTGGAATTCTGTACTTTTGATGCTATGAGTTTGAAATTATTCATTAATTAATAAGTATATTTACCCTAATCCAATTTTCAGTGTCAATGTGAATTGCCGGAATCTTATGAAGCTTATAGGAAGCAACAGCACAGATGGCATTCTGGTCCAATGCAATTGTTTCGTCTCTGTTTGCCTGATATAATCCGATCAAAGGTACTCAAGTTTAATAACCAGCCAGATTTAATTTGTTTGGAAATTTGCTTAGAAAAACAGATAAAAGAGTGGGGAATAGAAACCCTTTTCAAAACTCTTGCTGCTTTTTATGTGGCTGTAAGTGATTCCATCTGAAACAGTATTTCTCTTGAACTTTTTATTGATGCAGATTAGCATGTGGAAGAAATTCAATATGATTTTCCTCTTTTTCCTGCTAAGAAAACTGATACTTCCATTTTATTCATTCACCCTGTTCTGCATTATTCTTCCCATGACAATGTTCATACCAGAAGCTACGCTCCCATCATGGGTTGTGTGCTATGTCCCAGTAACCATGTCATTTCTCAACATACTCCCAGCACCAAAATCATTTCCATTCATTGTGCCTTATCTTCTATTTGAGAACACCATGTCTGTAACCAAGTTCAATGCCATGATTTCTGGCTTGTTTCAACTAGGAAGTGCATATGAATGGGTAGTTACCAAGAAATCTGGACGTTCCTCTGAGGGTGATCTCATCTCCCTAATTGGGAAAGAAGCGAAGCCTCAAAGGGGTAACTCGGTGCCTGATCTAGATGAAATGCGGGTAGAAATTGAGAAGGAGCAGAAGGCTTCTAGGAAGAAGAAGCACAACAGGATATATACAAAAGAGCTCGCTCTAGCTTTTCTTCTTTTGACAGCTTCAGCTAGGAGCCTCTTGTCTGCCCAGGGAATCCATTTTTATTTCTTGCTCTTTCAGGGTATATCTTTCCTACTAGTGGGTCTTGATTTGATTGGCGAGCAGGTTGGTTAAAGAAGATCAGTAGGCTTTGTAGGGAATACAGTGTATAGAAAGGGTATTTCATCGGCTTGAAGATAATAATATAAAATACCACAGAAAGTTAATTCTGCTGCTGTTAATGAATATGAGATCGCTGAGGGTAAATCTTGCTTGCCATCCACAGATCTTATCCGAATTCCTGTTACCTTTGGTCGAACTTGTGTGGATCAGTGACACGGTAGAAGAAGCTAGAAGAAATGGTGATATTATATTTACTATTTCTATGAGTTTTTTACAAAGCAAATCCTTTTCTGTGATTCTTTTGTTTCTTAGTATATTCTTTCGTGAGAAAATTGTGGCTTAAATCAAAACAGGTAAACTTGGTTCAGGTCATTTAGTGGTGGTGCAGTTTTCAAGCACAAGTCTTTGTGATCTCCAGCTTCTTTGCTTCAAAATGTGCACATAGCTTCAGAAATTGAAATGGTTGAAGGGAAGTACTTTCCCATGCATATTATACCCTTGTGTTGTATATATTTAGACGAGTAGACCAACTTGTTTCATCTTCTCCTTTGCTTCTTTATGTGCTGTTTTACATTTCATGTTCTGCTCTTCATTTTTTGGGAGTGTCTGCAGATGATTCCTGGAAAATTAATTAGACTTCAAGTCAGAATATGGAAATGAAAAGGATTGCTTTGCTTGTGTTTGGTGTATGCATTTCAAATGACTTGTACACACTCTAAGAACACATCACTTTTTTATGGTGAATTAACACTATTTGATTAATTAATTATGTGTACCAATTCATTCCTTACTCCATTCATTTTGACAATTAAATCATGTGTAATTCTAACTCGTTCGACAATTAAATCACGTGTAATTCTAACTCCATTTTCATATGTAGAGTTAATTTCACACAATTAAAATTTCATACATAATCTATCATATTTTCATTCGTATCTTCTCCTCATAATTTTTTCATACTTTTCTTCTACTTTTATTTTTTTTTTCTTGATCATCCATTTTTTTTTAATATTATTTTATTTCATCAAACTAAATACAATTCAAATGCAAACTTACTGTTGCATTTAATGGACTAAATAAGATACATTGGCAAGTTAAATTCATAATATATGCTATTTATTTACAAACAAGAGTTTCACTTTACAAGTACTATCAACATTTTACAAGTATCAACATGTTCCATTATCCAATTATTGACATGTTACTGCACCTCATAAATCATCTTCGCTTCTACAAGCAAAATCTTACAATTTTGTAAGTGTAGAATTAGCTTTGTTTAGCACAACTAAAATCCCCAGAAGTTCCTTATCCAGGTATGTAACATGGGCTGTCTTTGATCTGACATCTGAGCTATTTTTGTACTTTGTATCCTTTGCTAATTTGTTCACCGTAAATATGGTTGAGCACAATGGTAGCTGTAACTGTCTTTCCTCTTTAATGTAGTAATGGCACTTATTTATTTCTAAATACATCTCTAACTCGTTTTTTACTTTTACCGCACATACTAAATTTGATATAAACAGCATCCTGTATAATTGTACTATACTTAAAAGTTAAAATACCCTTAATTTAATTTCGCTTGCTTTTTTACGAGCTCTATATGGTAGTTGGGAATAAAATAGAAAAAAAATATTAATTACATTTTAAAAAAGATGGCATAATATATATATTTGTAGATGAATTTATTTGTGGACGATGAGAGTACTAAAAACTACTTGTTCATGAAAAGATACAAGCTGTCATGGCATATGGACCTGTGGGAAGGTAAATGCTCTTAATGAACATTAATTGTGAAGGATAATATTAATGTAGTCCATCCATAAAGTGGTATGTGTGTGTATATATATGGAGAATGATATATGGTTAGGGTCGGATAAATACACTGTTTTATCTAACTTAATTTTGATTGTTCGTGGTTTGAATCATTGACTGAGAATAAAAGTGACACTTTTGTGTCCACCACTTTAAATGACGGATGGATACAAAAAGTGACGGACGTAGCTTGAAATAACAAATGTCAAAAATGTCCTTACTTTTTGAAACTTTTAGTATGTGTCCGCCACTTTTTGTAACAGACGTGTAAGTTTTTTTTTTTCAATCCCATGTGTTCTTGATGACTGTTTTTTTTTTTAAAAAATTGGCAATTATTTTTATTTCTCACGTCCGCCAGTTTTTCTTGCGAACGAATAGTGCTTTTTTTAAAAATAAAAATAAAATCCCACATGTTCTTGATGATTGACAAATTTTTTTATTTCTCTCGTCCGCCACTTTTTTTGGCGGACGAGTAGAGCTATTTTGTTTTTAAAATCTTGATGACTGTATTTTTTTTCAAATATTGGCAATTTTTTTTATTTCTCTCGTTCGTCACTTTGGGATTGAAGTGGGGACAAGAGAAATAAAACATATGCAAATATATTTTTTTTAAAAAATAGACATCAAGAACCCATGTGATTTAAAAAAAACAAAAAGTATTACTCGTTCGTCAGTAAAAGTGGTGGACGAGAGAAATAAAAAAATTGTCAATATTTTTTAAAACCAATCATTAAGAACCCGTGTGTTTAAAAAAAAAAAACAATTACACGTTTGTCACAAAAAGTGACAGACACGTAGTAAACGTTTCAAAAAGTGAGGGTATTTCTGTCATTTCTTATTTTAAATTACGTCGTTCGACACTTAAAGTGGTGGACACAATAATGTCACTTTTATTTTCAACTAATGATCTAAATCATGAACAATCAAAATTGAATTAAATAAAATAAAACTTTTATTCAGACATGCATCGTTTCCCTGTATATACACACGCGCATATTATAGTTGAATGGTTTAGAACATTTTGACAAACAATTATCATGTTCATGAGACATTTGTCTGTAAGGAGATCTCTCCAGGTGGCTGGAAGCTGAAGGAATTTAAAATGTGCCAAAAGGTTTCGATCAATAAAGTATAGCCTGCCATTTTGTCCAACAAGTTATATCTCCATTTCTTTTTATGTGCTTTTTTACGGTAATATATGCAGGATTAACGTTAAAAACTCGGAAAAACCAGAATGGATGATTCGTAGTCATTAACTTGAAATTACTTTAATTAAATTAGATTGCTCAACTTAGTAAGTTATAATATTATGTTATATTTACTTTGTAATTTAAATCATAATAATTAGCTGATTATTTGATTTTCTTATATGTATTATTATTTGATTATACGTATTTAATTTAATATTTATATTTGAATTAGATATATTTTGGTAAAAGTTGATGTTATATATAACTAGTATGTAAGTTCATGCGTAACACATGTATTTTTGTAATGTAATTAATATTTATCGGTGATTCTTTTAAATTATGTATTAGTTGTATAATTGTGTTGATTTATGTTTGTTAATTATTTTTTTTTGTAGGAGTTAGTAAATTGTTTGGTGATTTTTATTATATGTTGTTCCAATATTTGAACTAATGACATCTCTATTTAATTATTTTGAACTCATTCCCGAAACTCGATGTAAAAAACCTAATCGCATAACTTAAATTGAAAAAATATAAGGAAAAAATCTTGTGTCATTAACGATATAGCAAAAATAGTAGATAAGTTAATTGAGTCGTACTAACTTGATACAATGAACTCCTTATAAGATCGTATTTGGATGTTTTATATATAGGTATAGATAGATTAGCTACAGAGTTGTGCACAACACAAATATATTTTATCAATATATATTTTAATTTTAATTTTTGTGTTTTTTATTAAAAACAAATAAAAAATTAATACATTTTTATATGTTATATAGTATTTTAAAGTAATATTTTATTTATCTTTTTCTTAAATTTATAGATAATATATTTTACAATTGTATTTTTTATTTTTATTTTTGGTGCATGTGAGGCATGTTTATATTTCTAAAGATTCAGTTAATGAATTTTTTATTAGTTTTGTTTTGATTTATGGTTTTATAAGTTGTTTTTTTATTGTTGTATATTTTGATTAAATTTTTTAGGGCTAGTTTTTACATTGAGATGCTACTGTGTTTTTTTAACCTTTTTTTTTTGTTTTTATTTTAGGGTGAATTTTCAGGATGAGTTTTTACAATGAATTTTTATAGTATTTTTTTATACCTCGACCGACCATACATACGTAACTCTGTTTTCGCGACTTAGTCATTTATTGTATAGTGTTAGGTCTCAAAGGAAAAATAGTAGAAGGGGAGTTGAATAGTGTTTTTCCAAAAATTTAAAAACTTAGTCGCATAGAGAAAAGAGTAATGAATAAAATTATATTTGCTCTCTCTAAGTAGCTTGCTTCTTGCTGAGCAGATCATATAACACTTGTTAAAGCTCTTGAAGTGTTTCTTGCTAATGTAATGAGACTGTCAAATGTCAGAGCACTTTTTGGTAGTTCACTAGTCATAAATGAAATTTATGACTCCTATTTATACTTCTCCAAAAATCTATTAGTTAAAACTTCGAAAAATAGATCCGTTGGGGGTTGTATTTTCTTGACAATGACTTATACCTTTACAATTGTCCTTTACTTAGTAGATAAAGTAAACATTATTTTATCTTTTAGTGTTTTTTTGAAAAACCTTATAGAAGTTAACTAAGCAAGGTAAAGAGTAAGGTCTTTTTCTGACATAGTCTGCTTGGATCTTATTGAAAGATCTTTCTATTTAAGATCTTGCTTATTTTCATTCTAAGCAAGTCTGTCCTTAGAATTTTTTTCGTAGCTACAACATCCTTCCTAGTCGATGAACAGAGTCTCCACTTGTGATCAAAATTCTTGCTTAACTAAAACTATTTATATCCTCATAATAAGTTGGATATTTTTCTAAGCCCTTTTACATTGATTAAGTAAGGATTATATTACATCATCAATTATCGTAAAAGCGTGTTCACATGTTCTTTATAAGCAAGGTTAATATAAGAAGGGGCGCATTAACAATTTTTCCCTAATTGATGATATCAAAATGAGTTATTTTGATCCCTTGAAATTAAGTAACAGTTGAAATACAAATGAACATAATAAACTACTCTGACTTTTCCTCAGCAGCTCATTTAGCTTGATCATCATCTCTTTGCTCTGCAGTATCTTACTCCTGCTCCAACCCAAAATTTAGCATCTTTAACCTTATTTTCTTTTCAGCTTCCTCCTTTTACTTCTTTAAAGCTTCTTACTCTTACCTCTTTTTTTCCATTCCTTCTTGCACTCGTATTCCCTTTCATTTTTTTGATCTTTGAGTCTTTTCATCTCTAGATCATACTGTTTGATCTTGGATTCAGACTCTTTAATACTTGCAAGCAGTTTGAGACTTTCAACAGGCCCTGAATTCTTTGTCATTATATCAACTCTCTCAAGTGCCTTTTGAAATCTCTTGTAGGGAAATGATTTAAGATTTGGACAGTAGAGTTAGGGATATGTTTGGGAACCCTTCTTTTAGAAAAAGGTTTGATAGCAGTAGAAACATGAGCAACATGAGTTGGAATTAAAGCTTGAGCTTGATGTGCCTCTTGATCTTTGTCCCCCTTTTTGATATCATCAGCCATAATATAAAGAAAGTTAATTATCTTTTTAAGAGTAAGGAAGTTCTGATCTTGCTTACGCTCGATCTTTGAAATCCAATCATCAAGTTTTGGATCAACAGTGGCAAACTCTGTTGAGGGAGTAGATGGGTTATTTTTTCTTGACGTTGTTGCAGGAGAAATACTATTAGCAGGCATAGGGTTAGAAAGTCTTGCGAAAACTTGATCTATTTTGGTCTCAAGTTCAGCAAGCTTTGTTTTGGTTAACTGTTTGAGTGGCAACAGGCTTGATGTTAGCAGTGGTCTTTGAGAGGTGAGGTTGATAAGTGTCCTCAAGATGGACATGAAGAGTGGACTTGGTGCGTATATATGTTCGTGCTCGTGCACAAGTGAAATTTTTGAGTGAGAAAGAATTAGTGGGAGGAACATATCCTGCAACATATTGTCGCATGAATTGCAGGGAATGTGTGTTTCCTTATATCCATGCGAAACCTGTTGGAAAAAGCGACAACTGTGTTATCAAAATGAGGAGTAGAGCCTATAATTTCCCATGTTGCTCTCTAAGGATTTTCAATCAACACTGGAAAGTTTGGAACTCTTTTGAAGGAATCTGATATGGCACGCATGCCTATTCTACATCGGTATGAGTGAAGCATAGGCAGAAAAAGTAGGAAATAACAGGGAGCATGTAGGAGAAAAAATCATCTTTCAATCCAAGCCAAAGTCTTCTACTCCTTGCTAATGCTTGACTAGGGATGATTTCCTCCTAAACTTCCCGTATGCGAATAGCCCATGCTCCTTAGATTATTCTAGTGTTGTCAGCATGAACATCCTTGGCTCTTTGCTCGATCAACAGTTGAAGAAAATGTTCATACAACATGATTTCCCTCTCAGTAAGCACATAGTAAGAAGAGTATCTGAGAGGTGCATTGAATCCAAGTTCTTTTAACCGCGTGAGCAAGACCCTTCTGAAGTGCCTCATTGTCGAATGAGGGTCCTGAGCAAGGAAGTAGTAGTCATTTTGAAGTTGTTAGTCCTAAATGAATATTTGTATTTGGGGGGTGGGGCAAAGGGGTGGGTGGGGTGGGGTGGGGTGAGGTGGGGTGTTGAATACAAATATAAACTTTTTCTTCAAACTTTGTAAAGATCACAAATATAATTTGAAAGTTAATGCAGAATTGTAATTGAAACAAATTATATCAATCAATAAACAATTGTTTTTATTGATTTTGAATTTGAATGACTATTAGGTAAACGAAGTGTTAGGTCCCAAAGGGAAAAATACTAGAAGGGGGATGAATAATGTTTTTCAAAATTTAAGTCTTACTTGTAAAATTTTCAGTTTAAAACACTTCTTGCTTATTAAAAATCTTTCTTATATTTTGAAAAGAGTTAGCAGCGAATTTTATAGCAAAAAACCCCTTAACTTTTAAACAAATGGCTTGAGGCAGCAATGTTAGTAAGTCTTTGCTAAATGAGTTTAGCAGGGACTGAGCAAAGCAGGGATAAAGGGAATAAGTAATGTAAAAGATAAGTAGTAAAATAAAGTGAGCAGGAGAATTTTTATAGTGGTTTGGTCTAAGACTACTCCACTCTTCTTCTCTTTACTTGAGAAGACACTTACTAAGAATGTTCACATAGAACAAAAAAATATAGCAGGACACTTAGTCCAAAAATACAATAGGTCACTAAGACCAGATTGAGTCACACAGACTAAAAGAAGATAAAATATTTTGTTTGCTATCTCTAAGCAGTAAGTTCTTTGTTGAGAAAATTAGATAGCACTTGTTCAGGCTTGAAAGATTGTGTCTTGCTGAACTCTTAAGATGTCAGATTGTCAGAGCGATTTCTTGGTAGTTCAGTTGTCATAAATGAAATTTATGACTTCTATTTATACTACTCCAAAAAATCTATCCGTTGAGAATTTGAAATAAATCCATTGGAGTTGTACTGTCTTGATAGTGAATTGTACCTTTATAGTTGTTCCTTGCGTAGTTCAAATAGATAGCCATTATTTTTTCCTCTAGTGCTTTTTGAAAATCCTACTAGAAGTTGACTAAGTAGGGAAAAAGGTAGGGTCCTTTTCTGACATTCTTGTTGCATCAGAACTTACTTATTTCCATTATAAGTAAGACTATCATTAAAAGTTTCTTGCTGCAACATTGTTCATGATCGATGAGCAGAGTCTTCATTAGTGATCAAAATCATTGCTTAACTATAACATAATATATCCATAACAAGTTGGATATTTTTCGAAATCCTTTTACATCAAATAAGCAATGACTATATTACATCATTAATTCTTATAAAGTAAAGATAATTCTTTAAGCTAGAGTAATATAAGTAGAGGTGTATTAACAATCTCCCCCTAATTGATGATGTCAAAGCAAGTCATTTTAATCACCTCAGCAAGCAACAAGATTTATTTTATTTCAAAACAAAATTAGGTACATGAAAAAATAAAATTTAAAAATGAAAGACAACAAGGAAATAAAATACTATTCTTGCTTCCCTTCATCATCTACAAATTCTTCAGACTCTTGTTGTTGTTTTATTTCGAAGTTCAGCAGCTCCAACCTTCTTCTTTCTTCAGCAACCTCCCTTTCTCTCTTTAAAGCTTCTTGCTCTTGTTTCCTCCTTTCCATCCTTTCCTTCTTGTGGTTGTACTCCCTTTCATTTTGTTGATCCCTGAGTTTCTTCATTTCCAACTCATACTGCTTGATCTTGGATTCAGAATCTTTGATGCTAGTAAGCAGTTTGAGACTCTCAACAGGCCCTGACTTCTTCGACATTATATCGACTTCCTCAAGTGCCTTATGAAGTCTCATGTAAGGAGAAGGATTTAAAAATTGAACAGCAGAGTCAGGGATGGCTTTGGGAACTTTTCTTTTAACAACAGAGACCAGAGTAACATAAGTAACAGAAGGAGGATTTAGAGTTAGATCTTGTTGTTGTTGTTGTGTATCTTCATCTCTTTCTCTCTTTTTGATATCATCAGCCATCAGAGGGAGGAAGTCAATGAGCTTGTTTAGGATTAGCAAGATCTGATCCTGCTTATGCTCGATTTTGTTGATCCAATTTTCAAGCTCAGCAGAAGCAGGAGCAGCCTTAGGCGCAGATTCAGCAGATTGAGAGTTAGAAAGACTAGCCAACACTTTATCCATTTTGGAATCAAGTTCAGCAAGTCTTTTCTTGGTTGACTTAGAGTGCGAGCGAGGTTGTGGAGCAGGCTTGGAGGCAGCAGATGGAGACTTGGAAAGAGTTGAAGGATAGATGTCCTCAAGACTAACTAGAACAGTGGACTTACCAGAATCAAATGGTCTAATTCTTGAACAGGAAAAATCTTCAGATGAGAGGTCAGTAGGAGGAATGTATCCCTCCGTAGTAGGAATGTTGGCAGCATGAATGATGGAAAATTTGTATTTGTGTGTATCCATACGAAACCGTAATGGCAACAACAGTATCAATATAAAGTGGGGCCAAGTCAATCATATTCCATGTTGCTCTCGAAGGATTTTGAATGAGCACCATAAAGTTGGGAGATCTTCTGAAGGAGTCTGAAATAGCTCGCATGCCCATTTTACACCAGTAGGAATTAAGCATGGGAAGAAAGAGAATGAAATCAACAGGAAACATGCATGAGAAGAAATCATCATTTAGTCCAAGCCATAATCTTCTGCTCCTTTCTAATGCTTCAGAAGGAATGATCTCTTCCTAAAGTTCTCGTTTTGTGACTACTGATGTTCCATAGATGCTTCTTATGTTTTTAGCAAGAAAGTCCTTGGATTTTTCTGCAAGCAAATGATCGAGAAAGTGCTCGTAGAGCACAATTTCGTTTTCTGCATGAGTATAGAAAGATGTGTGCCTGACAGGTGCATCAAAATCAAGCTCATTTAACCATTTTAGTAGGATCTACCAGAAGTGCCTTACTGTGAAGTGAAGATCATAATAAAAAAGGCAGTAGTCATTTTGAAGGTCAAAGCTATTATCTTCATTTAGATCTCTTTTGACCATCCTGATTCCAACAACAGTTACCTTGGTCATACGCTCTTTGTCTAATATCTTACTTAGATCTTGCTCCCCCTCAGTAGTAGGCTCCTCTTCAACAGGGAGAATATTGACATCTGCTGCTTTATTGTCCCACTCTCCTTTAGTAGGCTTGTTAGATATAAATGATGATGATGATGTTTACAGAATAAATATGCAACTGTAAATACTCAAGGTATTCAATAAACCTTAGTATATCTGTACAAGTTTTGCATCCACTGATGGATGACTTAGTCATCAGGGGATGAACTGTACTGCACTGGGCGAGTCATCAGTGTTAACTTGAATGGACTCGACAATGTCAAGGAATAACTGTTGTTACGTAAAAAGATAAATATTCCGCACAATAGACATTCCAGGCAAAGCCAACAAAGTATCAATGATCAAAAGGATATGTATTTTTAAGGGGCATCAGTAAGAAGAACCCATCAGGGAAAGCCTAAAAATACTGAATCAAGGCGATGACACCATCAGGGGAACCCGTCAGGCGATGACCTCGTCAGGGGAAGTTGTTAGGGGAACTCATTAGGGGATGACCTAGTCAGGGGAAGCCGTCAGGGGAAGCCATCAGGGGATGACCACGTCAGGGGAACCCATCAGGGAAAACACTCTTGTGTCCAGACTTTGGCGACAACATACCTCCCGACGAGTTTGGCGATGGATAAAAGATGAGTTTGACGATATGATAGTCATTTTTATCCACTGACGACGAGTTTGGGGATGGGTAAAAGTGACTTTGGCGATAGTCATTTTTATCCAATGACGACGAGTTTGGCGATGTCTAATAATGACTTTGGAGATTGTCATTCTTATCCACTAATGACGAGTTTGGAGATGACTTAACTTGCCTGAAAAGTTTGGCGATGACTTAAGATTTCCCGACAAGTTTGATGACGACAAAAGATCAACTCGTCAGTGGAACCCTTTGGTGGATAACAAGCAGGTCATAACATCAGTGGATAAATGAAGCACTGATCAAGTCTCCATCAGGGCTTGACATCAGTGGAAAAAGAAGCACTGATCAAGTTGCCTTCAGTAACTTGTCATCAGCAGATCCAGAAGTACTGATCAAGTCTTTATCAGGGCTTGGCATTAGTGGATCATTATAACCTAATCCATACGTCATCAGGACTGACATACAAATCATTGATATTTGGCACGGAAGCAAGGGGTATAACTGGAAAGATATTCCTTGAAGTTTGGTTAACCAATAACAACTCTCGAGTATTAATTACATGTAGATCAGGGGATGAAAAAGAAGCAACAAAAGCAAACAACAATCTAACACACCACTCCTAAAGGACATTGATGTGACATAACTACTGCTATGTTGAAACTTGAAGCATGTCCAGCACATGGTTTCACCAACTAATTTGCTATACATAAAGAAAGAGTTGTTACATGGAAAACCAAGTGAGAAGAAACAAGAAGCCACACAAAAAACACTAGAAAGAAGCTTTGTAATAGATCTGAAGAGATATTCAAAGAAAATTAGTAGCTAGTGTGTGTGAAAAAAGAAGCTGTAATTTTATTACAAAAAAGCTGTAACTCTTTACAGAATTTGTAGCTGATTAATCACGATTATGATTAAACAGATTTCCAAAAAAACATCAAGTTTTAATACAACTATTTTAACTTGAATGCTTGTGTGTTCATTTTAATTTCGTTATAGTTTTTCTGGTGATTGCAGCTATTCCAGCGGGTGCTGAACAAGTTTTTAAAAAGGAGCAAAAAGTTTGCAGTGTTTGTATTTAACCACTCCCCCTCCCTCCTCCTTCTACAAATACTTGAGCTTGTTTTGCTCCAACAAGCCTCCCCCTCAACAAGTACCCATAGTGGTGAACAACCGCTAGGTCCTTCAAGAGTTTGTTCAACAAGGTATGCCTTGGGATCCATACCCGCTTGTTCTGTATCTTCTATCAGTAGAGCTCTGATGAGTTCTTCAAATTTTTGTTCCATTCGTCTTTTAGCAAGAACCTCATCGAAGCTACTGTTAGAGTCACTGCTACTTGACTTTGTGGTCTTATTTGCTTTGCCCTTCCCTTTAACAACAATGTGTTTTCTTTTGGATGGTTACACATTCTCTCTAATTGCAACAGAAGGAAAAACAAGTCTTTGAGCTACAACAGGTTTGGCGATGGCAGCTGTAGTCTCTGCTGATTGATCATTTTGGAATTCTTCCTCCATGATTGGCTCTGGTTGATCAGATCAGCAAGACGTATGTTTGTATGCTGTTGTTCTCCAGTAATCTCGATGTCAGCAACATCTTCCTTTTCTTTTGGACTTGTGACACTATCACATGTGTCAACAAGCTCTAGTACTTCAGTGATGCTGACCACTTCAGTAGGGGTGGCATCATCACTTGTTGATGGTCGTCCAGCAGTGAGAGTTGGTTGATCAGCAGCAATGACCTCCTCCATGACAGCATCAATCTCCTTGAAAAGTTGAGAGTTGGTTTTCTCCTAGTCATCAACTCATAAGGTGTTTTGTTGTAAGTCTTGTTGATCAATGACCTGTTTTGTGTGAAGAAAGAAGTGCTTATTGCTTCTTCCTAGAAATAGGTTGGAAGCTTGGACTCTTCTAACATTGTCCTTGCTGCTTCAATGAGGGTTATGTTTTTCCTCTCAATAACTCCATTTTGTTGAGGGGTTCTAGGAGCAGAGAATTAATGAGTTATTCCTTTTTCAGTGCATAACTCATTGACTTGAGAATTCTTAAATTTTGTACCTCTATCATTCTTTATCACCCTTACTATTTTTCCTGACTCAATTTCTACTTTCTTAATGTGTTCAATAATCAACTGAGTAGCTTCATTATTTGAGTGAAGGTATTTTACCCAAAAATACCCCGTATGATCATCCACTATACCCAAGACATATTTGTTCCTTGAGATTGACATCACATTAACTTGATTAAATAAATCCATATGTAATAATTGTAATGGGTCAGTAATTGATGTTCCTGATTTAGTCTTGAATGACACACTCATTTATTTTCCTTTCTGGCATGAATCACACAAACCATCTTGTGTAAATTCCAATTGAGGAATGCCAACTACTAATCATTTTCTTACCGAAGTGTTGAAATTTTTGAAGTTTAGGTGAAAGAGCTTCTTATGCCAAAGTCAGCTTTCATTAGCAGAGGCTTTGCTATAGAGGCATGTGACTTGATCAGTAGAAGAAATCAGATTTGCAGTGTATAGATTTCCTTTTCTCTTTCTTGTCAAGATCACATCTCTAGTTTTCTTGTCACACATCTGGCATTACTCTTCTTTCAAGGTGACATTGAATCCTCTATCACATAGTTGACTAATACTCAATAGATTGTGTTTTAAGCCATCAACTAGTGATACTTTTATGAATATGACATCTCCATGTTCAACATTGTCATAGCCCTTTGTATGGCCTTTGCTGTCATCTCCAAAGGTTACCTTTGGGCCACTCATTTCTTCATATTGTACAAGCAGGAAGTTGTCTCCAGTCATGTGCCTTGAACATCCATTGTCCAAGAACCATGATCTTTTCTTTTTTCCCTGGACAGTAAATATAACTAGTTAGAATACTTTGGGAACCCGACTTTCTTGGATCCTTTCTCACTATTTTTGGATTCAAGACTTGACTCTGATGGAGTTGATTGTCTTTTAGAAATCTTGACATTTGTAGGACAATCATTAGTCTTGCTTCTAGAAGGAGAGATACTACAAAGATTAGAATTTTCACAGTTATTACAAGGATGATTAGACCTATTTAAAGGTGATTTAGATTTAGCTATCTTTGTTGGCTCAATCTCCTCTTTAGGAACTCTGTTTTTACTCCTACAGTATATGGAAATATGGTTGGGGTTACCACATATATGAAATATTTTTCTAGGAGCATCAAACATTCTTGCATAAGTAGTGTATTTATTAATACCTATCTTTTCATTCATATTTCTTTTACCACTGCTAGTCTCCAATGGTATTTCTTCCGTAGACTCAGCCAATTTTTCCAGTCTTTTGTTTAATCAAGTCTTTGTCATGAAACCTATATTCAATCTCTTGCTTCAACTCTTTATATCAACATTCACTGATTCCTGATCTTTCTTTGTAAAAACAGTGATATGTTAATTTTGAGTGCTGATGAACTTAGGTTCATTGACAGGTGAGATAAAATTAATCCTTTTAATAGGAATTGGCTTGTGAGTGATGGAGCTAGCAATTCCTACACTTTCTTCAATTACTGGTCTCTTTCCTAGGCATTCATCATAGCCTAGACTAGATTTTTGACCTATCATTTGACTTCCTACCAAGTCTGACAACTTTTTAGAGGATTGATTCCACTATCTTATCTTAGCTTGTTCAAGTTTAAGTTGTTCGACTAAGGTAATATTCCCTCTTTTTCAAAGCATCAATCATATGATGAGATTTATCCAGTTCAAACTTGATAGTGTCAAATTGTACTTGCGTATCTTCTAGAAATTTATTTCTTTTTGAGATTTGGTCCTGTGATTCTTTGATTCTAGCATGTTCAATTGTTAATGATCTAAAGCTAACATGCAAATCAAACATATCTTTCTGTATGCTTTCTATACTTGATGTATTAATTAGATTAAGCACATTAAAGTTCTGAGTTGCAACACATGCCTTTGACGAATCACTTGGCTCATCAGTTTGAGCCATCAAGGCAAAGTTGACAATTTCTTCATCAGAATAACTATCAATCTATTCTTTGGCTTCAGTAATCATGACCTTGATTTTTAATTTGTACTTTTTGTGAGCAAAATAATTTCTTGATTTCCCACTCTTCTCATCCTTAGATTTCTCAATTGATCTAGGTTTTTTGCATTCATTAGCAAAGTGTCCAAACCCATCACAGTTGTAACATCTAATCTTCTTTTTGTCAAAGGTCATAGATTGACCTTCTTGCTTTGGGTTAGACTTCTTTAATAACTTCCTACCTTTCCTACTCACTCTGAATTTCTTGAATTGCTTCACCATGAAGGCCATGAATTCTTCAGCAGAGCTTGCAGTGTAGGTTTCATCATTAAGCTCCTCATGAGATATCTTGGTCTCAACCATTCATGCAGCTCCTTTTTCCCTGCCATGCATCTTTTGTCTTTGCTCTATTTCTAGTTCATGTCTTTAGATTTCCGTAGAGCCTGTCCAATGTGAGGATATCCAAATCATGATCTTCCCTTACTGTAGTTGTTTTTGGATCCCAGCTTGGTGAGAGAGCCCACATGAATTTGGTGTTTACATCTTCATTGTCATAAGTCTTTCCAAGAATCTTTAAGTCATTTAGTAAGACATTAAATCTATCATACACTGATGTTTTTGGCTCACCAGACTTTGTTTGAAAGAATTCATACTATCGAGTCAATGATGACCTTTTATTCTTGCATACTTGGTTTGTCCCCTCACATAGGACCTTGATGGTATCCTAGATCTGTTTTGATGTAGTGCAGTTGATGATACTTGTGAACATATTTTTATCTAAACCATTGTAGAGTATGTTCATCACCTTAGCATCTTTTCAGCAGTGTAATCACTTTCAGGTGCAAGTTCAAAGCGCTTAGCGATTATTGTTCCCTCCACTGTCTTTGAAGAAACAAATTTCCTTGGCTGATATGGACCCTTTTTAATTCTATCAATGTAATCAGGGTCAGTAGCCCTCAAGTGCATATACATCTTTTGTTTCTAGATTGAATATTCTTCTCTCTTCAATACTGGAATTCTGGTTCCACCATCATGGTTCCCAGCATAACTCATCATGTTGGAGCTGCTACCTTTGTCGTCGGCCATCTTTGGATCTATTAACTTGAATTTAGTTAATCAAGCTCTAATATCACTTGTTGTCCTAGTTAGACAGCCTAGAACTTGTAGAAGGGGTGGTTGAATACAAGTTCTCTAAACTTTTTCAAATTCTTGTTCTTTAAACTAATATAACTTGTAGAAAATAAAGAACAAAACAAATCTGTAAAACAATTTTTTTTATTGATTAACAATTGAATACAAATTTTAACAATCACAAGTTGATTGTCAGCTTCAATTTTGTACTATTTTTTTTTAATCTATGAAATCGTACAACTTCTTATAACTCTGTAAATTCAATTACAACTACTAATTCTGAATCATACTTTAGCTTCTAATCGTATTCAATAATATAATTCTATTTAGAATCTGAATAGTTATTCTAATTTGATAGAATCACCTCTACTATATTTCCTAACCAGCTTTTTTTTCAACACAACTTCTTTGTCCATGTTGAAATCAACTTCTAATTGAAGTAGAACTCTGTACTGCATCAAAGAGTAATCTTCACTTTAGTCTTTTATGGCTTTAACAATAGTCTCTGGTAGAGTAACGTTTAGTCTCCGATAGGCTTAATCTTTAGTCTCCGATAGGCTTAGCTTTAGTCTCCGACATGCTTGACTAACTTCAATAAATCTTTAGTCTCTGACAGTTAGTCTCTGATAGACTAAATGTAATCCTTGACTTTGTTGAACTCTTTAATACAGTTCTAGTAGTCTCTTACAATACAAATTAACTTACTCTCTTATAAAAAAATATATTACAACAAACAGAGAATAAACTACCAGCTATAAAAACTCAAATACTATAAACTAGCCATAACTGTACATTTGTATTTCCAAGTACTCTAAGTATAATCATCATCATCAAATGCTATAAAACCTAACAATTTAGGTGCTCAGTAAAAGAAAATGCTAGAATCAAAGAATCTAATGAACTTTTAACAAAAACAAATTCTTTCTTAGAATCTGAACTAAATGATCTAGAACAAGTCAAGAAAGAATGCAAAAAGGCACAAGATGATTTTGCATGTGCTAAACAATTAGAGAAATGGTTAAGAGCACAACTAAAGAAAGAGCAAGACATCATCAAAGAATGGACCAATTCATCTTAAATAGAAAAGGAGACAATATAAAAATATGAACTAGTCAAACTAAGGGACTAGGCTATAATAAGGTCCAAGGAAAGCAGCCACTGATTAAGGAGTTGCCAAGCACTAGAACTTCAGAAGCTAGAACAAATAAGAGTACTCCAATACCTATTGCTCCTACTTTTAAAAAGATAAAATTTGTTAAAGCAAGAGGTACTGAGGAAAAGACTGAGGAGGCTGTGGTAGAACAAAGAGCGAGTGAGCTCGAATAATGAATTCAAAGCCAAAAGCTCTAATCCAAAGCTAACTCACTCATTAGAGGATAAGCTGAAAAAGAACATGAATGGTAAGGAGGGAATTAACAAATAGACTAATTATACTCCTACCATAAATGTTCCGAGGAAGCAATGCTGGAGGTGTGAGAACCCCAACCACCTTGCTTTTAAATGTAAGAATGCACCTAGGAAAATGCATGCTAGACAATTATCCTTTAATAGGAAGAACAGAACTGTTAAGAACCAAATGCATGCTAAAAAGGTTAAAAAGAAAAACTGTTAGAACAAAATAAGCTCAAGTGTTTGG